>CM033400.1:35766809-36209353 GCA_019426215.1 Buddleja alternifolia | reverse complement strand
GGGGGGCGGGGGGCGTCTTTAGAGTAGCATCTAAACAAATAGGCGAGAGAGGTAAAAGGAGGCATTTCCAGTGTAGAAAGAAAATAAAAGAAAACAATTAAAGAATACATTACTAAGCAGAATCCGAACAAACATTGTAGGTGAAAAAAAATAGGTATCTCTTTGCCCTTTTTTTTCTTTTTTTTTTATCAGTAGGTATCTTTGCCCCTGATTGTGGTAGATGCGAGAATGATAACTAACAAACTCGAGTGGGTAAACCGAAACTATTGAAAATAATTGGAGAACACATTTAAAAATCAATATAAAAGAATTGAGACAGTGAAAAAGTACTTTAGAAAATTACATAACATGAGAATTAAAATTAAATAAACATATATATGTAGATATATGTTATATTCTCCATATGAAGAAAAGTGGATCTCAATGTTACATGAGATTTCTTCGATTTTATTAGATCTGATAGCTAGACTTTTTAGATAACTTCAGGAGCCCGCAATTCGGTTTAATTATGTCACTCACTTTGGTACCATCCAACTGCGTATGTGTTCGAACCTTTAAATATGTATATGATGATGTCATAAAGTAAAATGATGACATCCATGCATAAGTTAACATACACATAAAATTTTAGAATAAAAAACCATGATAAATTAGCAGAAGTGTGTAGTGTGCATTCATCACGCACAAAATCTTCCACAAAAACGGTCAAAATATCGATTGACAAAGCAATGAGTTTGATTATTAAATTTGGATGAAGTTTTGGTGGGACTAAGTGAGAATTCTGTAATTAATGAGACAAAATGAAATTGAATAAAGATGTTTGGACAGTAATTATGATTTCCCCTAATACATATGTACGATGAATCTCCGAAATCTGTGAGAAGGATACATAATTCCCCAATAGTTTGGGAAAATTGCTTTTTTAGTCCGAGAACTTAGGTTATGTACAATTTTAGTCCCAATGTTATAGGAACTCACCACATTACATCCCTTATCTTCGAAAAATGTGCAATTTTAGTCCCAAACACCAATCTCCGTTAGTTTTTAGACGGAAATAGCGCGTGCCCCTCACGTGCATCGTTAATTCGCTATTGACACAAAAATTGCACAAAAGTTTAAGTTATGGGACTGAAATGCATACGACTTTCAGTTTTTTTTTTTTTTTTGAAGTATTTATTTATTGTCCTAATTTTCTTTTCTTTCTTTTACTTTTAATTCTTTTTCTTTATTTTGTCCAAATATGACAAAAAAATCAATAAATAACCCCAAGTCACAACAATTTTAATTTTGACTGAAATTATACTAATTGTTCTATTAAATAGATATGCAATGATATAGATTAGTAAAGAAAAAAAATAAATATATACAGACAAACAAAAATTTTCATATCATTTCTAGAAATAAATCTCATATTATATGATTGTGGATGTTACTCTGCACAATTCACGCATTTTTTTACTGAAAATCAACAAACTTGCATCATGTGTAATTTTAGTTCCGAAACTTGGGTCATGTGCACTTTTGGTCCAATATCATGGGACATAAATTGCACAATTAACCATGCACGTGACAAACACGTGCTACTTCCCTCCAGAACTAACGGACGTTAGGCAAATTGCACTTTTTTTAAGATATAGGGATGCAACGTGGCGTATATTCAAATGCACATAGGAACCTTGCAATTTTGGAAAATATTACAATTTGGTAATGAAACAGGTGACAACTTTAGAACAATATCTTTTTCAACTTGCAATTAAATCCTTTATCTTTCAATTTTGTGCAATTTCAGTCCTCATAACGGCAATTTTGGTTCTCCAGACCCAAAAAATTAAAAAAAAATTGGGGATTTTGCACCTAATTTGGGGGATTTCGGATTTTTAGAGGGAAAATTGGAGGTTTTGCTAATTTTAGGGGGGGAGGGGGGGGGGGGGGAAGGGGGCTTTTGCTAATATTATATATAAACACACAACAACAATATTCAAATAATAATATACAATCATCAGTAATTAAACTTAGCTTCTTCTTTTTTTCATTTTTCATACTTGTTTATTAATTAAGACTCATAATATTTAAATATCTTAAAATAATACAAATTAATATTATTAAATATCAATGGTTGTATATAATAATATCCATATAATTTCAAACTTTAGAAAATTTATGAAGTACTCCCCGTCTCCATAACATGTCGAGTACTCCTCTCAGATAATTATAAAATATCTTTTAACTTATTTTGACTCTTATATAAATTCAATTAAAGTATGACAAATCCATAAATAATTAAATAAGAACATGTGATTATGAGCTATAAATTAATTAAATATATTCCTACAATGACATTCAGATGTGTGATGAATTTTATTTTTATTATATATATATATGTGTGTGTGTGTGTATATATTGTATATATACCGTATTTAATAATGTAAATTTATATTAGTTCATGATACTTTAAAAATGTGAGTATTAACGAGTAAAGCAAAAAATTGATACAAGAAGTTAAAGTATGTATAATAAAAATAAATTAATTTTAGACATTATTTAGTGATTGTTTATTATTATATTTTTATTTTCTATGTATGCATGTAAATATATTTTTTACCATACTTGTATTTTATCAAGTTTATTTAATATTGTGCATCTTAAATGGATGGAAAATAATTATCCCCCCCACCCAAAAAAAAAAAAAATCAGCAAAAGCTCCAATTTTACCTCCAAAAAATCTAAAAATCCTCAAATTGGATGCAAAATCCCTAATTTTTAGAATTTCCCGGCCCGGGGACCAAAATTGCCACTCCAATGACTAAAATTGCCACAAAATTAAAAAACAAAGGACTTAATTACAAATTGAAAAAAATACTGTCTCAAAATTGCTACCCCCTAATATATAAGACCAAAATTGCAATTTTCTCATTGCACATACTCTAAGTTATGGGATAAATCTATGGTGGTCCTAGTGCAATGCTCCCGGTCACTTAAACACCACAAATTCAACCTGGGATGGGTGATTTTTATAACTCACCACCTATGTAAAAACCACCCACCCCAACTTGAATATGTGGTGTCTAAGTGACCGGGAGCAATGTACTAGGAGTTGCATAGAATTATCCGAAGTTATGGGATTGAAAATGCAATTTTCACTTCAAATAGTTCATAACAGGGGTGCAAGATGGGTAATTTTATGTCAGATCGAATCGGTCTAAGTATAAATTCTGCACATAATACACCTTAATATCCGAGGATGAATTCTGCACTAAATACATTTTAATATGTCGAAGATATATAAATACTAGAACTATTGAACTCGTGATTTAGCATGTTGCATTAGGCCGCGCTGCACCAGAAACAAACACCAATAAAGATGGAACAAATAGATTACATTTTACAAAGCGGATAAAATTATATCTGCAGCAAAAACTGAAGTCTAGCTATAGCTCCCCCATGGAGGCCTCTGCTCGATTCTCGACCGTTGCTTCCCGCCATTTTCCGATTCCCAAATTGCCCCTCCCAAACTCCAGATTCCCCAGGAGCTCCTCCTCTTCATGGACCTGCGCCGATCAATCGCTCTCGTTTTCCTCCGGAAACTCATTCACCGTGAGTTTATACTTCACTGATTTAACCTATTTTTGAGAATTCTTCAGCATTTTGTGTTGATTTGTGTTTCGTGATTCGATTCAGAGAGAAGTATGGGGAGTGGTAAATTCGAAGAGTAGTGTGACGTACCGAAGGGAAATGCGAGGACTCCTCGTGAGAGCGGAGATGTTTGGGCAGCTCACTAGTGGACTCGAAGCCGCTTGGAGCAAGCTCAAGGGAGAAGGTTGTTTATTTCGTTATTTTTCGCCTTCGTATATTTCCGCTTTGTTTATGTGGTTGGAGATAGTAGTAATCAAACAATTTGAGAAGATAGATAGTTAAGTTTAATTGCAAGTCATTTAACATATTGTCGTGTGCAAGTGATGAAATTAGCAATGATTTGTCTTTTTAAATTACGTGGATCAGAATTTAGAGACTACTAATCCATGCCAATTTAGTTAAAGTTTTATGCAACTATGAAAAAATGCCCTTATCTATGGTGAAATTTTGCTTTTGGAGGTGAGGTAGTGGATAGGGCTGTAACGAGTTGAGCCAAGTCGAACAGGTTGTTGTTCAAGCTTGTTTGAATTATTATCGAACTTCACAATTTGTGTTTGAGGTTGGTTTGATTTTTAATCGAGCCAAGCTCAAACGAGATCTAATCAAGCCGAGCTTGAGTAACTTGATGTATTTGCACATATTTTGTCATTTTTTACTAATTGAGTTGAACTTGAGCTGAGTTTCAAGCTTATCGAATACACAAAAGTTTGTTCAAGCTTGGTTGGATATGTTAAAGAACCAATCTCAAACGAGCTTTTAGTGAGCGTTCCGAGTCGAGTATAGAGTAGCTTGGTTCGTCTTTCAGCCCTAGCAGTGGAGCATAATGCTCAATGACCATCTATGCATAAAAAAAATAATGTTTTAAATTTTGCTTCTCGTAATTTGAATATTCTTGAATGTCTTTCAAATTCATTGATATGTTACTTCCTTTATGCCATATGATAATATAAGTGGCGGATTGACCAGCTTAAAAATTTTGAGGAAGCATATATCTGGTCTTTAGAGACCACTATGCTAGCTTTTTAACTTATTTTTATGGAAATAATTCTATGTGATAAACCTCAGGTGCATGTAAGATAAGGTCTAACTGATTTTCCATATTATCCATCAGTACTTTTGCACTTGTTATACTGTTCTTTTTGGTTTTAAAAGAAAGTATACTATTTGGATGTTGATGCTATTTATTGTATTTAACTAATTTATTTGGGCATTTGCAATTCAGAGGTCTTGACCAAGGAAAACATTGTGGAACCTATGAGAGACATCAGGAGAGCTCTTTTAGAAGCAGATGTAAGTGTCATTAAATTCGAATAGTTGTATTACAATATCTAATTCATGCGTCACGTATTTCATTTTTGCAATTGGCAGGTTAGTCTTCCTGTTGTTAGAAGATTTGTTCAGTCCGTAAGCGAGCAAGCAGTTGGTACTGGATTGATCCGAGGAGTGAAACCAGATCAGCAATTAGTTAAGGTATGCTTAATAATTGGCTAACCTACCCGAGAATAAGGCTTTGGCAGTACTAAACTTATCTTTGCAATCTCTGCTTTTTCAAACCTTGGCATCTTTAAATTTGATGGCCATAGTTGTGTCTTTATCTGGAATTGTTGCTAACTTACGCAGATTGTGAATGATGAGCTAATAAAACTTATGGGAGGAGAGGTTTCTGAGCTGGTTTTTGCAAAATCTAGCCCAACTGTGATTTTGTTGGCCGGGCTGCAAGGTGTGGGAAAGACTACTGTCAGCGCAAAGCTAGCTTTATATCTTAAAAAGCAGGTCCTCATTTATGAGTCTTTATTTCTGTACTTACCTCTTCTTCCTTTAGAATCCGTCTTCCAATATTATGCTCGACCTTACTTGACTCAAGCAAGAATGGCATAACTAACAGGGGAAGAGTTGCATGCTAATTGCTGGGGACGTTTACAGACCTGCTGCAATTGACCAGTTGGTTATCCTTGGTGAACAGGTAATTCTCTTGCAATGTCTTCTTTCTCTGTGAACATCTTAAAATGACAATACTAATGTCATAGGGTTTTGTCATTAATGTTATTATTATCCTCATATTTTACTTGGATGTTGTAGATCCATAAAATGAATCTGCTAAATTTGGAAATGTTTATAAGTGGCGCAATGATCCTCTTTAACAACTTTGGTAAAACCATTTTGACCAACAAAGATAAATATGGTAGTTGGGTCTACTGGGTGGAGTCTGGCTTGCGGATCCCTATCCCATGGTCTAGGGGTATGAATCGTGAGTATTTCTTGGTGATTCTGTTATGTATACTTAAATAGACTAAAGGTATACCTAACTATGATGTCATTGCTAATATCTGTAACATATTGCCAACTATCTTAATGATATGTTCTATTCACATTGATTCCTTGCCCACTTATCTTTACCATAATTTTTCTTGACTTCATCCATTACTCACTTTCAAGCTTTAAGCAGGTTGGGGTGCCTGTTTATGCAGCAGGCACGGAGATTAAACCTGCAGAAATAGCAAGGCAAGGTTTGCAAGAGGCCAAAAAACAGAATGTAGATGTGGTCATAATGGATACTGCAGGAAGACTTCAGGTGAGATTACTGGCCATGACAACTTGAACCGTATAATTACTAACATTTCATGAAAAAATGGAAAGGTCTATCCCCCGCCCCTCTTTCTCCCCCGAATCTTTAGAAAGATTTGTGACCAACATATTTATACAATATCTTATTTTAAAACTAAGCTATAAATGAATCTTCTTCTTATCAGATAGATAAGGCTATGATGGATGAACTGAAAGATGTCAAAGAGTGTTAAACCCTACAGAAGTTTTGCTTGTTGTGGATGCATGACTGGCCAAGAAGCTGCTGGTATATATGCTTCAAATAGTCTTTAATATTAATTATTGCCTGGTCAAAAATAGAGTTAGCACTTTTAATTGGAAGCACGCATTGACATTTATTACTCTCCATATTTTATTACTACAGTTGTTTTCATGAGATTCAGATTTTTAGTGCTTCTTGAAAAATTTCATAGCAATCATGTCAGTCAACACTATCTTTTGGGCAACTTTTTTCGTTCCAAATCGGCTATACTTTAGCTCCTGAACTAGCATTTTAGCCCCTTGTTCTCTTCATGTCATGTCAATTAGTTTTGAGAATCAAGGTCTTACAGTTATTATAGCAATCAAATGCAAAATTTGATATTATGAAGAATTTTTGTCTTCACTTATAATAATCTTTTATGATTCTAGCCTTGGTCACAACATTCAATGTTGAAATTGGAATTACTGGTGCCATTTTAACCAAGCTAGATGGGGATTCTAGAGGTGGTGCAGCCTTGAGCGTAAAAGAGGTCAGGCATTCATATCGTACTATTTCTTTTCTCATATTCTATTTTCATACTCTATGATGTTATCTCAAGAACAGTTAGGCTTGGGGCTGCACACCGAGTCAATCCGGTTCGTAAGCCTCGTGTCTAGCTTCTTGAGCTCGAATTCTTTAAGGAGCCAAGCTCAAAGCTACTTATACTTATTTGAAAGCGAGCAAGCTCATATAAACATAAAATATAAGATATACCCACCCACCCTCCCACCCACACACACACAGGCTTGAGCTGGGGCAATTTCATCAAGCTCGGGTCGTCTGCACCCTTACTTTGAACATTGTCCAGTAATTTGGAACTAGTACTTGAAGAAATTCTATCGATTTAAAGTTTAAATAGCGATTAGAGATTGGACCATCACACAGGTATCAGGAAAGCCAATCAAGCTTGTAGGAAGAGGGGAGCGTATGGAAGACCTTGAACCTTTCTACCCAGATCGCATGTCGGGACGTATTTTAGGAATGGGTGATGTTTTATCATTCGTGGAGAAAGCTCAAGAAGTTGTGAGTATCGATCAGTTCAATATAGTTCTTTCTGGTAAATGTTCTTTTCTTGTATAACTATTTGATATGATTCTTGATAAATCGAGTAGATGCGCCAAGAAGATGCCGAAGAATTGCAGAAAAAGATCATGAGTGCAAAATTCGATTTCAACGACTTCTTGAAGCAGACTCGTGCAGTTGCGCGTATGGGCTCGATGTCTCGTGTTATTGGAATGATTCCAGGGATGGGGAAGGTATATAAACCTTGTCCTTTTTTGGTTTTCTGCTTATCACTATTTTTTAGAAATAGCCAAATTTTTCTTGGCCAAATAGTCTTTTGAAAGCTTTAACTGTATGTTCCATGTTCTTAACAAAAGCCAAAAAAGCATTTATTAAGTACTCTAGAGTCTAGACTAAGTCCATGATGGTGCTCTGGGGATAGCTCATATCCCCACCTGCCCATCTTTACCCTGCAACATGAATTGTTTTCGAAATGGAACTAGGGGCTATGATTTTAGTTTCAAATTACATGACAATAATCCAATGCTTGGAAACATGATTAAAGTTTGTCTAATGCTTAAAGATGTTGAAAGGTTATATAATTATTTCGTAATCATAGAGAAACTCCAAATTGATGATATTCAAACAGGTTACTCCTGCACAAATTCGAGAGGCAGAAAAGAACGTGCAACTGATGGAGTCTATGATTGAAGTAATGACACCAGGTTATTTCTTCTCTCTTTTTTGCCCCAAGAACTAGATTTTGTAAAAACACTTATACCCGCAATATTCTTGTAACTTTTTGACAACTTTAAATTTGCCAGTATAATTTACTGATGATGTCGAGATCTAGAAAGTTTGCTACTTTGTTTTAGAATTCAGCTGAATTAATGTGCACATCTTTTTGTCAAAGCAAAGAACTACTTGTTGACCCCAAATTTCGTATTTTCTGGTGTATATCACCTACACTACCCCTTGGTCAACACATCTGATTTACTTATTTGTTTGCAGAGGAAAGGGAAAAACCAGAGCTATTGGCAGAATCACCCGAGAGGAGGAAAAGATTGCTAAAGAGTCCGGGAAAACTGAGCAGCAGGTATATATAGAGCAATTGATTTACAAAGATAGTTGCATGCATACCCCTCATTTATTGGGTAATTATCACGAACTCCCTGATGTTTGCAAATTACCAAGACAGCCCCGATCCTGACAGCTCAAGAAACGAGGGTGTAATTGTAATATGCTTCAAAGGGGTGAAATTGTAATTTCCTCTGAATGACGGGGAAGTTATTGTAATTTCTCAAATCTTGGGGTGTTTTCATAATTAGTATCTCACGCAGGGGTGTCAGTAATTACTCTTTTTGTTATGAACCAAAAACAATGGAAAACTGTTGTATCTTTACCATGGAATGAAATAACGGTATCGCCTTTCAGGTGAGTCAACTTGTGGCTCAAATTTTCCAAATGCGGGTGCGCATGAGAACTTGATGGGTGTAATGGAAGGTGGATCACTTCCTACAATGAGCAATCTCCAGAGGCTTTAAAGCTGAACAGCAGGTACTCTTGCATTTACTATACTCTTAATTTATTGAGGTTATACGTATTCCTTGATGAAATTCTTAATTTATTATTCATTTTATTTCTGGGTTTTGGAATAATTCAAATGACACTACATTGTATTTATCTTAATAACGTTTCAGGCTCCCCCCGGTACAGCAAGGAGAAAGAGAAAATCAGAATCAAGGAGGCAATTTGCTGACTCTGCTGCAAGGCCTAGTCCTCGTGTTTCGGTGGCAAGAATAAGCAACTCTTAGTTTCAAATTTCTATTATCTTCTCTGGATTTGCACTGGTTTCAGTAGCAGAGTTGCGGGAATTTTATATCGATAATTTTTGCATATATTTCATTCTTGTTATTAGAAAAAGAACATGCTGTTTCTGGGGGTAATAGATTTTCACAAGATATGCAGTGTATGTTTTTGTAGGGCATTTGATGCCTCTCATGTAAAGCTGATTTTGTACTACTTGCTAGTTGCTAATAATTTGGTAGTTGTTGGTTACTCATTCTTGCATAGGAATATAATTATTTTTTTATTTTTTTGGAATGAAATTATTATATCATGATATCAATAGCTAAAACGATACAATTTGAATAACTCAAATCAGCAGAGCTAGATAAATACCAACAAATTTTATAGAACTTGAATCAAGTGCGCCTTGCATCATTATTTGAAAAAAAAAAATGTCTCGTGGAATTTTTGATCTCCAGTCTTACCACTAGAAAAGTCTTCTTTTATTTGAAATATGAGGAGACATGGTTTTTCCACCAAAAAAGTATACGAAAGGTTTTGTAATACTTTTTATGGGGTAATAACATTAACCCATTTAAACTTTTCGGGTTTTTACACTTTTGTGAACCAATTTTCTTCTTTTGCACTTCTTTATCTAACTACTCTAATTTTTACAAAATTTTATATTTTAGCATTTTTTGGCTGAATAGGCGGAATATTATGTCGGGATTTCATCTGATACCTCACATATAACCCTTTGAAGGATATATATGACATTTATCAATTGAAACACTATTTTTTTGTGGTTTCACTATTTTCAATTATACTATTCAAAATATCATTTCAACTTAAAAGTGTAAAAATAGTGAACCACAAGTGCTATTAAATTTTATTTTTACCCCTTAAGAGGGTCACATGTAAGGGTGGGCGTTCGGTTCGGTTTTTCGGGTTCGGCTTATTCGGGTTCGGCTTGTTCGGGTTCGGGTTTGGAAATGGTGCTACCCGAAACCGAACCGAATTAATCGGTGTAATCGGGTTCGGGGTTTATTCGGGTTCGGGTTATTCGGGTTCGGGTTCGGGGTCCCAACATAATTTTATGGGTTCAAAATTCAAATTTTTGGAATAAATTTTTGGGCCCCCAATTTTAGAGGCCCATATGGCTGAAAAATAAAGACATTTTGCCTCTGTTTATGCCTCTATTTTTCAGCTCCCAGCTGAAATTATAACACAAACTACCAAGAAGTCATAAACCATACATAATCAATGTCAATGCCCAATTACAATTCATTGTTTAATTAAATTACAAATAAACTACAATTCATTGTTTAATTAAATTACAAATAAACGCAAGGTTGCATAACAATCCCAATCAAAGTGGCATGATCAAATGTCAATGATGCTTGAATCAACTCCCAATTTTGACAATTCTACAAGAAAATATAAAATTATTAGAATAAATCGAATACCAGAGGAAAATTGAAACAAATAACTCATAAAGCAAAATTGGAGATAAAAATTTACCTTCTTCAAGTATTTCAACTTCACGCAAGTCCTCTTCCACATTTATTGAATTGGAATTCATACGAAGCCAATCTTGAGCACAAATTATGGCTTGAACTATTTTAGGAGATAAAGAGCTCCTAAATGTATCTAAAACTCGACCACCCGTGCTAAATGAAGATTCTGAAGCAACTGTGGAGACAGGAACCGCTAAAAGATCACGAGCCATCTTCGAGAGGATCGGGAATCTTTGACTGTTTACTTTCCACCAGTTTAGCACATCAAATCTTTCTCTAGCATCTTCCTCAACTTCCTCGCCTAAATATTTTTCCAACTCGGACTTTACATGGTCACGTTTCCCACCACTCTTATACATTCTAAACTCTTCTTGTAAAGAAACTTTACGAGTCATCATAGTATCACCATTTACACGGGTCAAACAATCCTTAGAAATGCCAATTGGAGAGGAAGATGATGAAGAAACATTACTATGTGATGTACTAGAGCTTCTTGAAGTTTCTTGAATTATATGACTATATCTCCACTTATAATCATTAAACAACTCAAAAATACCATGTTTCACTTGGTCTTTCATTGAGTCACTCTTTCCAATATCATCATCATACATCTTATTAAAAGTAAACTCAATGAACTCCAATTTTTGACGTGGATCAAGAATCGCAGCATAATATAAAACCATGTTCATCTTTTCAATTGACCCCCAATACTTGTCATATTTATCTTTCATTTTTCTTGCCATCTCACTTAATTCAAAGTCATCACTATTCAACAAATCCCGAAGAAGCAAGTTTACCTCACTTATTTCATGAAAGACACGATTAGAGGTAATATGTAACGAACCTGAAATACGCAAAGTGAGTAGGTAAAAATGCTCTAGGAATTTCAAGAAGAGCTCTACCCTTTTCCAATCATAATCAATCGGCACCCCATAAAATGGCCTCTTCGAAAGATCTGTTGTATAAGCAACCTCCGAATCTTCGTACTCATCGAATGCTCTCCTAAGGGACAAAGCAGAGTCCAACATCAAGTAGGTAGAATTCCACCTAGTAGGTACATCTAGAGATAACAACTTCTTTGTTTCCACCTTTGCAAATTCAGCACACTCTTTAAATCTCTTGTACCTAGCTGGAGAATTTTTAATATACCTAATGGCCCCTCTAATACGAGAAATAGCCTCATGTTCATCTTTTCCCTTCAATCCATCCTGAACAACAAGATTAACTATATGTGCAACACACCTCATGTGCACATATCTTCCATCTAAAATATTGTGACCCCAATTTTCAAACCTTTTTTTCAAATAAACGATCGCCCCATCATTTGAAGTTGCATTATCAACAGTGACAGTGAAAACCTTCTCAATACCCCAATCAAGTAAGCATTTCTCAACACCTCTACCTATTTCTTCACTCTTATGACCAGTAATTGGACAAAAATTCAAGATTCTTTTGTGCAAGATCCAATTATCATCAATAAAATGAGCAGTAAGACACATATAGTTCACATGTTGAATAGATGTCCATGTGTCTGTGGTGATGCAAATCCTTTGAGCATGATCTTTAATAAAAGCTTTCAAATCTACCTTTTCCTTCGCGTAGATATTATATATATTTTTGGTTATTGTTCTACGTGAAGGAATTATAAAATTAGGACATGCAGCAGCCAAAAAACGCTTAAAACCAAGCAACTCAATTGTCCTAAATGGAAGTTCATCTAAAATCAACATCTCTGACAAAGCCTCTGAAACTTTATCTTGGTTAAATACCCATTTAACGAGATTGCCATTTTTACCACCTTGAGCATTTGTTTCAAAAGTCAATTGAGTTTGTAAATTATCAATTGTTGGATCAGGAGGTCTTTTCTTACAACAATTGTAGTGACTTTTTAGTGAACTAGTTCCTTGGGATTTTGGGTCGGCTTTAAGTTCCCTCTTACAATATTTGCACCTAGCCTTTTGAATCTTATCAAATTGGCAATAAAATTTGACATAATGTTTCCAAAAGTTCGACCTCACAGCCATTTTACGTTTTTTAGATGTGGGTAAATCATCTTCCTCTCCCTCAACCTCCTCATTGTTCTCAACATCATTTACATTCACATTCTTACTACTAACCTCCTCGGGATGTGCCCCGCATTTTGGCATTGTTCATCAACTAAATTGGGTGAAGAATGAAAAGATTGACCTCCTCCAAAGTCACCACGGTATTGTGATTCTGAATCTGACATCTACAAGAGATAGCAAAAAATAATTAATTAGTAGCATAAAAAATATGAATACCATCATATTTTGGTGGTATTTTTTGATTTTTAAATTATTTTCATATTATTTAATTTATTTAATTTTCCCCAAAATATGCAAATAAACAAACCCCCCCAAAAAAATTAACCTATCATTCATATAAATCAATATCAACCAAGTGAAATGACTTAATGAATGAATCAGAACAAAGGAAGTATAGGGAGAATGCAGATCTTCATGCGAAAGAATTCGATCAACCATAGAATAAAAATCAAAAGAAGAAAGAGAATCAATGACTATTCCTTCAAGAAACTATACATATATTATATATATATATATATATATATAGACAAACACACGCACACACACACTATATATATATATATATATATATATCACGGCTGTTGACTAAACTTTTAGCACATTGTCTACTGATTTTCTCAAACATTATTTTGTGCATCATGATTATATAATTCATTCCTCATTCATAACTCATTTTTACTGCTATATGCATATAATTACTCAGCTATAATGAAACTTTAAGCTAGATTAAGCACATATTAATTGGAAAAGCACAAATTAAGTAGATAGATCAGAGAACGTACGGTTGCAGGCCGATGAGCTGATGCGAGCTTTAATTCCTCTCAAATTAATGGTACAATTAACTGAAATTGTATACTGTGACTCTGTGAGAGTGAGGCAGAGAGGTGAATGAGGTAGAGAGGTAGAGAGTGAGGTGAGATGTGTGTGATGTGAGAGTGAGAGGCAGAAAAGTAAGAACCCTAGTTGTTGTATACTTGTATTCTTTAACTTTTTTTTTTTAATTATTTTTTTTAATTCAGCTTGTTCGGGGACCCGAATTCCCCGAACAAAATAAAAACCCAAACCCGAATCGAATTATGGAGTTCGGGTTCGGGTTTAACCCGAACCCGATTTTTACCCGAATAAGCCGAACCGAACAAGCCGAACCCGATCGGATCGGTTCGGAACCCGAAAAACCCGAACCGAACGCCCACCCCTAGAAATAACTACATTGTATAACATATTATTTTATTTAATCAATTTTTTTTTTTGAGTTGGGGGGGGGGGGGAGAGGGGGGCGCTACGCATGAGTAAGCTCAATTATACATGCCACATAGAATTAAAAAATAATTCATGAAAGCAAGACTTGGGGGAGGTGTCATGTCAGCGAGATTCATGGGAGTGGCAGCAACATCAGTTTTCATTCTTCATGGAATGAATTTCCAAAATTTTGAAAATTAAAAACAGAAAAAAGGAGAAAATTACTTAGCCCAAACATTGAGATTTAAAAATGAAAATGAAACCATACAAGCCCGTCACAATTCTCTCTTTTCTTTTTGAAATTCAACAATCGAAAAGGTCAAAGTACAAAATTACCCTTCATTTGCAGAGATAATATCTCACATAAAGAGACTACATTGAAATAAATTTAAATCTCGAGTACTAAATTGAGCTAATTTTCTAGGGTTTCGACATTCAGCAAGAAGAAAATACTGAGTGCAAATCCTTTTGCATTTGGAGAAAATTATCGCCGTTGATTGAGTACAACGCGGAGATATATTCATTTACGGTTGCGAGTAATTTCCTCTTTTCGCTACGCACACGGACAGGTATAGATACGTTTATGTTCGTGTGTATATTCGCATATTCTGCATTCCAGTTTCAATTTTTGATTTTTGCCGTTTATGATGCTGTTTTTGTGTAATTGTTGTTTTTGTGTAATGGAAGTTTGAGTTTGTGAATTTCGTTGAACTATGTGGCTTTTACGTTTGAGTGCTGACCTCGGCATTAGTAAAGTTAGGTTTCACTTGTGTTTATATCTATGCACATTATCATTTAGCTGTCTAGTGTCTCTTGAGTTGTGCAAAATTGAATTTAAGTTTTGAGGCTTCTGATGTATGGAAACTGTGTAGAGCTTAAACAAATTAAATTTAGAGGCTTCTGGTGTACGCGAATCGTGTGTAGAGCTTATGCGTGTTTCAGTTTGGTATACATCTAAGAATGTACCTTTGATAGCTTATCAAAAGCTTTTAAGCATAAATTGGTTTTGGGGTCTTTTCCTAGAAACCTAATTATAGTATTATGAGCTTAGTTCGGGTTAAATTGCTATGGTTCCCTGGCTTCATGCCATGTGCAGGAGCAGAACTAGACATTAGTCTTAATGGTGTAAGTACCTCGTATAGATGAAACTATGCGACACTTGTACATCTGCATTAGCTTAGTGACCTAGATATGGGTTTTAAGGTGGTAGCAAACATATTTGTAATATCCGAGACATGGAAAATTTAACTTAATTCAGCCGCATATTATATAAACATTATATTTCACTGAAAAACAGGTTTATTCAAATGTTTTTCTGTGTTTTTGTCATTCTCAAAGAACATATATTCTGCAGAATAGTGTCAAACAGGTGTTCAGAAATTTTTGTAGTTCAAACACTGTTACGTAAAACTGTTTTGCAGAACTACAGAAACAAAAAACAAGAACGTGCCAAAAAAACCCTAAAACTCTTTCTTCACGATATGCACTATTTTCCATTTCTCAATCCTTTGGTTTTGGCATTTCTACCCAAATTCTTCATATTTCATCCCTGTTTTCTTTAATGGCGTGGCCGCATCAAATTTGTTGACTGATAAAAATACAAGCAAATGGCTAAAACATAAGTAATGGTTGAAAAAGAAACTGTATGCAGTAAAATTGGTGCAGCAGTATCCAAAGATTGAATGACAATATTGGGAGACTTATGGCTTGTTGGTAACTTAAGTTTGACGGAGGAATTACGACATCTATGACCTGAACCGAGAAGAGAAAAATTAGGAGCGAAGGAAAGTATGAGATGATTGCAAGTGGACTACCATTGAGGTTTTTGTATTGGTTTTGAATTTTCTTTTCTCCACCGTGCATGAATTCTTAAGGGATATAATAACCCATTTGTGTCTCAACTGGTTGTGGTGTGCATACTTATGCAATTCAACTTTAAAAAAGTGTGAAGAGGTTGTGAATTGTTCTGATATATGAGCATTGGTTTTGTTAAATACATTTGAGGTTGCTCATTAATCAGTGCATTCACAGTTCCTGTGCATTAACTGGCTGCAGGAAAATTACAGACTGGACATGTATTCAGGAACTCAAATAAATCTTTTTAAGCAATTGGTCATTCTAATTTCCAAATCTTTAGCTCTTTGTTTGTTGGAGATTCTCTTTTAGCTAGACCATTTTCTTTTATGTGTCCTACTGGATAAATATTATCAATCGCGATTTTCATACTCTTGTTTTTTGTTTCTCATTTCTTATTGTTTGCTCCTTCTCCCTTCTTCTTTGATTGTGAGTGCAAAGTCTCCTAAAAAGTAATATAGACTAAAGGTTCGGCCCTTTTCTTTTCCCGGCATCGATCATGTCTATATCTCGAGATATTCAATGCTTCATTGATTTTGCACCTGTTAAGCATCATACTCCTCTTGATTACAGTTCAGAATTCTCTCTTGCCTGTTTCTGTACATTTTATCATCCTTTGTTTTTATCATGGGAAACACCTTGGATCCCTACCTCATGGAACCAATTTAATCAAGAATCTTTCTGGAGCTATGGCCTTTCTTTTTGTTGCCCGCCTATCCACATTTTTCTTCTTTCTTTTGCAAATGCTTTCGGCTTCTGCACTTTTCCCAGAGCTGCAATAGAAGCTTGTATTGTTAGAGGTTAAAGATGCCAAGGACCAGGGCGAGTGCTGCAGCTACTATATCAGCAGAACCTGAGAAGCCTGTTGAGAGTGAAGAGCAGGTTGAACTTGGTACCGACAACGAGATGGAGGAGACCTTGGAGGAAGAGGTTGAGTATGAAGAAGTAGAGGAAGAAGTAGAAGAGGAAGAAGAAGATGAAGAAGAGGAGGACCCTGAAGAGGAAGTGGAAGAAGAGGAGGAAGAGGAGGTGGAAAATGATGTTGATGGACATGGTTCTCACAAGAGGAAAGGGCGAGATGGTGATGATGACATGGAAAATGCTGAAGGCGAGGAGGATGATAAGAAGAAGCATTCTGAGCTTCTTGCACTTCCTCCACATGGTTCGGAGATATACCTTGGTGGACTTTCTCAAGATACTTCTGAAGATGACCTGAAGCGCTTTTGTGAATCAATTGGGGAAGTTACAGAGGTAAAATAAATTACATTCTCATATAGCAGGAGTTAATTTGATTTTAAAATTTATTCGAACCTTTTATATGTTCTCGACAGGTCAGGATAATGAAGGGAAAGGAAAATGAAAACAAGGGATATGCTTTTGTGACCTTCAAGACTAAGGAATTGGCTTCTAAGGCTATTAAGGAGCTCAATAATAGTGAATTGAAGGTAAGCAGAGTATTTGTTTCCATACACACACACATTCACCACTCAATCGTAAGGCACATACATACCAGTTATTCTCTAGTGAATTTATACCATGCTACGTCTTAACTGAAATATGACTTTGACACGTGGTTCTTGCGTGTGGCATGTTGGAAAGCCAATGTTACTGTGATTAATCATTTGTATTTTGTGAAACTCCCTCAGGGGAAAAAGTTGAAGTGTTCTACGTCTCAAGCAAAACATAAGCTGTTTATAGGTAATTTACCCAGAAACTGGGGAGAGAAGGATGTGAAGAAGGTTGTGAATAAAGTAGGGCCTGGAGTCATTGCTGTGGAACTTTTAAAGGTCAGGATGGATTTCTACTTTGACACAGTTTTTCATCATTTTGCGATCTTTTATAGTTGGTCTTGCTTTTTCTTGTCAAGGTAGTAACTGAATCATCATCTTTTAGGACCCGCAAAACTCAAGTCGAAATCGTGGATATGTATTTATCGAGTATTATAATCATGCTTGTGCTGAGTATTCAAGACAAAAGATGTCTACTCCAAAGTTCAAGCTTGATGATAATGCTCCAACTGTGAGTTGGGCTGATCCAAAGAGTGCAGAATCTTCGTCTTCGTCTGCTCAGGTCTTTGTTCTGTGCTATGCCTTCATTTCAATTTTGCTTTTTTTTATAAAATAATTGATTAAGGTTGTTATTATCTGAAAAATGGATGTTGTCTATATGATTGCAATTAAATCATGTCCGACATTTTTCCCTTTCACCTTATCTCTGGAAAAGACTGTTTCCAACCCTGGTTGAACACTAGTTTATCATTATATGCTGGTTTCCTCCTGTTGGCACTAAACTTCTCACATGAATAGTCAAAAAAGGTCAGCAGCGAAACCAAGTTGGTTGCGCTGAAGGGCAAGGAAGGTACTGTATTTGGTGCGAGTTGATCATACCTTTATCCTTTTTAACCTTGAAACTTCTAGCACATTATATGTAAATTGACATATTGAATTAATTCAGTCTTGCTTTCCTTCGACATAGGGCTGGTTGTATAAAAGATAAAGATTCCTTTTCTTTTGAGGTTGTGTAGACAGTTGGGAAATAGGATTGTTGTTTCTAAGCATTCAGTACTTTTTTTTTTTTTGGTTTTTTGCTAGTACTAAGCATTCACTTATATTCCTTATTCTTAGTGAGATCTAAGGAGCGATTGCTGTCAATCTTTTAGATTTACTATACCAAACAATGTATAGATCATTTGATGCAGCTTCTTCCCAAATATCTTGAATCGATCTGCCCTTTAGTTATAGGTTTTTGAATGAAATATGGCATTTTACTATGTGTTGGAAAAAGACTTCTTAATTGCTGTGAATATAGCTGTTCAGAATTAGTTGAGGCTGCAACAAATGATCCTGTGATTACAAGATGCTACCGGGTTGTTTATTCTACAGGTCAAGGCTGTCTATTTGAAGAACTTGCCGAAGAATATAACACAGGATCAGCTTAAGGATGTGTTTGAACGTCATGGTAAAATTACAAAAGTTGTTCTTCCTCCGGCAAAACCAGGACAAGAAAAGAGCAGATACGGTTTTGTTCACTTTGCAGATAGATCAAGTGCCATGAAAGCTCTAAAGAACACAGAGAAATATGAAATTGATGGTAACATCCACTTCCCTAGTATTTCCCAGTATTTCGATCTTTGACTATTAGATTCCAATGAAGATGATTCTTCGTTCTTATTTTGGTTTTGTTTTTTGTTTTGACAGGCCAAGTTATAGAGTGCTCACTTGCAAAGCCACAGGCGGATCACAAAACCGCTGGAGGATCTAATTCACAGAAGCCAGCTATATTTCCAACCTACCCTCCTCGCCTCGGGTATGGTATGGCGGGACCCCCATATGGTGCTCTAGGTGCAGGATATTCTGGTGCTAACTTTGCTCAAGTAAGATGTCTATATTTGCTTTTTCCTTTTCCTCTTGTGGCTAAGTTCTCCATTTTTTGTCTTAACATAAGATTTCTTTGCCTTCCTGTCTTGACATCTCACAGCCCCTTGTAGGCTTGTCAGGCTCGTATATTTATGCTTTTTTGTCATCATGTTTATCTTCTGCTGATTGCTGATTGTGTTGCAGCCTCTGATGTACGGAAGAGGAGGTGCCCCGGGCATGGCTATGATGCCCATGCTTTTGCCTGATGGGAGGATTGGATATGTCCTGTAAGTCTACAGTTTACTGTATCTAAAATGAATTTTACGATTTTGTATGCAAAGCAAGATATATCTTACCATAAATCGAAAAATAAAATCAGTTGGAGATCATATAGCATTTTTCATTAATCTAAGAAGGATAATTATATGCATATACCCTCACTGGATAATCACCGCCAGTAAACTCCTGACATTTTGCGAATTACCACGACACCCCTCATGACAGATCCTGACAACTCCGAAAACAGGGGCGAAATTGTAACATTTTTTTAATTGACAGGGCAAAATTGTAATATTTTTTCATTGATAGGGGGAGCTATAGTAGTTTCTCAAACTTGGGAAGTCTTTCGTAATTAAGGTCTCACGGAGGGACATCTATTTAATTTACCCTTCTGAGAATCTGTAAAGTAACTGGTCTTGGTAGTTTTGTTTCACTCATGAACCTTATACATATGTTTTGTTTTTCTCGTGTATAGGCAACAGCCGGGAGTTCAGCCACACACGCCACCACCACAACAGAGAGGTGGGCGTGGGAGTGGTGGAGGAAGTTCAAGTGGGGGAAGACGTGGTAGTGACAGTGGGCGTGGACGTAGTCGGTATAGCCCATATTGATTATAATGTATTTATTTGATCAAAGTTTGATCATTAGAGCTTCCAGTGTGACCATTAATCTACCTTAAGCACCATAAAAGATATTTATATGGTAAAACCCTGATTATATGTTGTACACAAATATATATTACTAATTGTGAGATTTTTGTAGTTCATCAGACAGACTTTCACAATCTGGTATTTGTTTGTATTTATGCCTTCAGAAGGTAATATACTTGCGTATATTTTCTACAATTTATGTTACTCATTTTTTACATATTCATGAGTGGACATTCATTTCAAATGCTAAAGAAGATTCATTCGGCAGTACTTTAATGTCGAATGTCAAATTAATCACATATATGCAAAATGAGATCACTTTTTCCTATATTTTGTTTTCTAAATCGACGTTATTGGCTACAAGGTTTCAAACCAATCAAATTATTCGATACTCAGTTGATAAAATTCAGTTTAAGCATCATTTGTAAAACATAGCAAACGAGCTCGGGACATTTTTATGTTCAATAAGAATTGGCGAATTGAGTTCAACTCAATTAGTTTAAAAAGATAAAATATTTATAAGAATATGAAGCTACTCTAGTTCGATTCGTACTTGACACAATAAAAACTCGTTCAAGCTCAGCATAATTAGTAACCAAGCCAATCTCAAACATAATTTTTAGAACTTGAACAATATCTTCTTTGGCTCGACACAATTCACTTACATTCATGCTTGGGTGATGTATCTTTGCCGAAAATGATATCTAGATCACGTTTCCAAAACTTTTTTATTAAAGCACCCTACCCAAACACATCTCACGGAAACGACTACTTGGTTGCCACCAAAAACACACACCTCACAACTAAGTTTTAGAATCAGAATCCCTTACATTTCGGAGCGTCAACTTCCATTTCCGATGAGTTATATTCTCTAAAAGTCTAAAACTATCATTATTATCACCATCACCATCGCCACCTTCTTTTTGCTGTCTTCCTCATCGTTGCTGCCAGGCTGAAAGCAACAGAGATAAAGATGGAGAAAACGTATCAGTAATCACAACTATAAAAAAAATATGTGATCAGACCAACGTGCAGTCCATCATAAACGGATGGTTGTGACTATCACGGGACTTGCAGTCTCAGGACTTAAGAATCACTCTATAAAAACCTAAAACAGCAGCAATTTCCTAATGTCACAATGAATAATGTATAAAATATTGTCCCAAGTTAGAATTTCACATAATGACTAGAAAACGAAAAAGACAAAAGAAGATTATAAACAAATAAACAACATTGCAAAACTAAGAACGCTTATTGTTAACCTTAGGTGACTATCACTGCAAATAGCAAGGCACAGGAGAAGGAAAAAATCTCATAAATATAGACTAAATATTTTTACCATTGTCACTGCTAAGAAAAGTGGAAAGGTCTTCCGGGGCTTCAATCCAAATGCTCCTGAAAGGATTGTCTTTACTCCAATCATATCTCTGCTTTTGAGGATAATATCTGCCATCATCAAGAGAATACGAGATACACCGTCTCCCATAAAACCGAACCTTAGGGAAATAAATATTATTTCTCATCTTACCAACAAGATTGGTCCTAGCATGGGAACACAAATAATGCGCAAAAAGAGTCGTCCCTCCTAAAATCTCCGTCTCCACCCACATGTCATTTGTTTGTTCTAACTTATATATGATGGGATTTTCATCGGAGGTGTGTATAACGAAAATATCCCCATTATGCTCCGCCATAAGTTTGCATCTCCACCAATGATCGACATATAAATTCTCTGGGACTCTAGGTGGAGGCGAAGAATGAACAAGCCAAGTGCTTTTTTCAGGATTATAAACTCCTATACCACCATCAAAACTCAAACAATAAAAAACATCTTTGCAGAAAACTATTTTATCCCATTTGCTGCTGAAAAATGGTTGTTGGTTTTGGTAATTGACCGTGGTCCATTCAGTTGCCCCGGGACAGTATGTGCTCACAGCAACAACCATGGGACCAACGCTCTTAACTCTAAAAACAATACAGCTAGAAGATTTTGGAGAAGCAGAAAAACAGACTATTTGGTAAGGTATTCCTAGTTTAGGCAATTTGATCAATTCTCAAGTATAAGGGCAAAAGAAGAAGTAACATTTATTACTACGCTTGTACATTAGCAACCAACCATCTTTGGCATAAGAAAAACTAGAGTCATGCAACTCTGGAAAGTCGAGGCAATATGTTTTGCGTTGAGAAGGGTCATAAAATTCATAAATACCACCTGATTTTGGCGAATATATAAGCCATGGAGTCTTATCGGCTACTTGGACAGATGTTGCTATAGTTTTCCATGTTTTGCAAACACTAGAAGCACGAATGTTGTCTTTCAAGGATAATAGTGAAATAATATGTTTCCAAAGCTCTGTTGGAAGACAAGATTGTTCCTCTTGTTCATCTGGTTGTCCGGTTGAAACTGTTTCGTAGTTTTTTATTGTCTCACCCAATCTACAAACATGAAAGAAAATCATTACAAGTAGTGATTAATTCAAAAGAAAATTGTTACTGGAGTCGCTGATTTACTTTTGTAATAAGAATATTTTAGTTGACAAATAAACAATTAACAATAAAATGAAAAACCGTAGGGGAGTTTGACATTGTTTATATCACTGGCAAAATTATCAGATCATAGGAGTCTCAGCAGAAAAAATCAAGTACTAATTTGAATTATATATCGTATAAACAAATTATATCGCGTTTATTAAGAATCACTAGAAAAAGTCTAATCCATTCAGCATTTATACTCAATTCAATCTCTCAGAGGGATAACCGAAAGTAATTAGAGTTAATAATCGTAGCGCAGTTGATGCATGCTTTTGAATTTAACTTGAAGAGAATGCGACTCTTATGAGCTTATATAGAACTTTCATGGATGAAGTAAAAAACACAGTCTTTCTTCAAACTACCTAGATTGGCAGATAATATTGCACCATATCTATTAATCACCGACTTCATATATATCGAGATGATATCGGATTATATCGAGATACAATGATATTATCGACTGTATCGGGATATTATTAGCAAGAATATCAGATAAGATCAGATACCTTTGATGGTATTCCTAATAATCTAATTTTTCCTTTTGGGTGGAGACATGCTTTATGATAAAATGTAGTAGATATTATTAGATATGCAATGAATACTTGCAATTACTAATCGAAGTTCAAACATACTAATGTACGTAAAATATATACAATGGGTTGGGCCAGTGATATGCATTATTAAATATTTGGACTCGCCTTCTCGACTAAATTTCTATGGTATTAGATGACTAGCTACGGCCCAGGCCCAAGAACCTTGTCAATTAGGGTTTTGGACAACTATATATACCTTTCGGATTAGGTTTGAGGGTATTCTTTCATATCCTTTCATATCTAATAGAACTGGAGCATATGAAGGCCGCATCGGGGTATTCCTCGCTGCTCCTCCTAACGCTCCATTTTTGCAGGTCTAGGAATTTTCCGGAGAACTCATGGAATAGATCTTCAAGATCTACGGTGTAGAACCCATTCGCATAATTCTGGCGTCGTCTATGGGAAAACTCATGGTATCTATGAGGGCCGCGTCGGGGTATTCCGCGGCGCTCCTCCTAACGCTCTATTTTTGCAGGTCTAGGAATTCACCGGAAAACTCATGGAATAGATCTTCAAGATCTACGGTGTACAATCCATTCGCATTATTCTGGCATTGTCTATGGGAAAACTCATGGTATCTATGAGGGCCGCGTCGGGGTATTCCTCGGCGCTCCTCCTAATGCTCTATTTTTGCAGGTCTAGGAATTCACCGGAAAACTCATGGAATAGATCTTCAAGATATACGGTGTAGAATCCATTCGCATTATTCTGGTGTCGTCTGTGGGAAAAATTGAGCTTTAAGGCGTGAGAAAAAATTTAGCGACAACATTGGTATGGAATGTTTTGATAGTTGCAATGCTACAGATGAGTCATTCATGACATAAGAGAATTATGATTGTTTATCTATCTTTACATATGTATCTTGATGTTTCTATAATTGGAACCATCATGATTATTCTGTAATGTTTCTAGGCATAAATCACTGGACATGAAGATATTACTTTTTGTGCTATGTTAATGAAAAATGTCAGGACTATATTGAGGATGCACATGAAGAATTTGTGTTAGTTGGCCTATGTAGCTGAGGAAGACACAACCATTTTCTGGTATTGACCACTTTACCCTCACGGTTTATTCCCCCTGAGGTAAGAATTTTTCCTTTATATCATTTGCACTTCTTAGAAAGTTTGAGAATTAATCAAAAACCATCATGGCTGAAAATTGGTTTTTTGTTTGTGGAGTGTTATATTATTACATATCTTCTTGAATTCTTGAACTAAGTATGATCATTTGTCGCTGAAATCTTGCTTTCTAAGATTTTTTCGACTTATAAGTTGACATTTGAGATACGTTTGAGAAGTATTTGCATCCATTGTCACAAAGAGCTAAATAAATAAATAAATAATAATGATAATAATAATAATAGCCCGACTCCGGAAATGAAAATTTGGATACCTGAATCAAGCATAACAGGAGCACTTCATTAGGAAGAACTCTGGCCCATCCAAGGCTTTTCCTTCGTATGTCAAAATCAAATGAAATGTGTTTGGATACCTGACCTTGCAGGATGCAAGGTTTAACTTGAAGAGAATGCAACTCTAATGAGCTTACATAGAACTTAAAAGGATGAAGTTAAACCACACTCATTATACTAACTACCGGCCAATATCTAATAATATCGGTCGATACGTATCAGATCCGCATATGATATTGAACTAAGTCTATATTCACTGAGTTCATATATATCAAGATGATTAGTGGTGCAAACGAGCTGAATTCGAGCCGAGCTCGACCAAATTGCTCGGCTTGAGCTCGAGCTCGATGAGCCAAGCTAAATCAACTGGAGCTGAAGCCTGGATCGAGTCGATGCAAGCTCGAGCTTGACTCGCGAGCCGACTTGCGAGCTTTCAATCAGGTATAATTAGCTCGAATCGGCTCCCCAAGAAAGCTCGGCTCGTTAGGCTTAGCTCGAGCTCGAGAACTCGAGCTAGAGTCGAGTTGGCTTGCGTTATTATCAACTGTACCAGGATATAATCGCGAGAATATCAAATCATATCAGATATCTTTGATGGTATTTCTAACAACAAAACTGAACTTTCGTATAGCCAGATATTATCACTGGAACACAAAATCTGAAGAAGAACGATTATACAAATAGAAACCCTATTTGTAGACTTCAATTTGGTACTTTAAGAGCTTTATATTCAACTCGATAGTCAGTAGACATTCACACAATCACATTCTCCTTATACAGCCAAAGTTACAATACTAAAGATTTCTTTCAGATCTCAGATATAAATGAAAATTAATCACGCTAAAAACAAAATGCAGGTAGCAATTACTGAATTGAATCGGTTCAGGAAAACAAAGAAACTTACGATTTCAGCTTTTTACTTCTTCTTCTTCTTCCTCCAGCCATAGATGAGATTTTTGTGACTTTCCTTTCGCTCCGAGTGTTTATAAAATCATAGCGATTAGGGAAAGGAATTGATTGAATGAATTGATAGTAATTATCAATTTTCAACAGAAATTAACCATCCATTTTGAGCAGTTATATATAGATGCCAACAATACTCATTTTGTTCAGAAAAGTCAATTGCCAAAATTTTTTAAAAGGGAAAATTATACAAATTTATATTTTTATAATTGAAATTACAAATAGCTAACCTACTGAAAATTACATTTACTCCTCTGATAATTCTCGATTAATGGTCAAATAATACTAAATGACATTTTTGCTTTTCACTTAATTTATTAAAAATATAAAAAAAAATTGAATTAATATTTTTGTTACGACCGTACCCCCTCTTATAATGTTTAATTACCAAAAACCTCCTCTTGCGTTTGAAATTACCAACACCCCCTAAGGGGGCTAATTGTAAGGTTTTTGGGGGTTAAATTGTAAGAATATTTTAGTACATAGGGGGTGATTATAAGAAGTATATTATAACAAGGGAGATTTGTGTAATTATAAAAATAAAAGGGGGGTCGGTGTAATTTTTCCTAAATAACATTTAGACAAGATATTTTTGAAAATTCACATGATGATATCATAAAAAAATTGATCTCAGGGGAGTAAATGTAATTTTCAATTATAGTGGGTTAGGTATTTATAATTTCAATTATAAAAAGGTAACTTTATGAATTTATCTATTACAACAGTGGGTGTTAGTGTAATTTTTTCTTTTAAAAAAAATATATCTTTTGATAATCAACTCGATCCTTTTAGTTTTCTTAAGTAATAATTTCTTTAAATAATTTATTTATGAATACATAATAGTGGACAAAATGTACTTGTATGCAAATACAAAATATATATTTATGTACTTTGTTTCTTCACATACAAGTTAGAGAAATCATTAGATGTCTCTAATATATATATATATATATACATATATATATATATATATATTTGTTGCTTTTCATAGGGATTGGGTTTGTTGGAACTTGGAACATTTATTTATGCCTAAATTGTATTATAGTAGATTGACTATTATAACAAGCCACACAAAATTGACGTTTGGTGCTAGTATCAGATAAAAATTAAGTGATTTTTGTTTTGAAATTTGATTTTTGTCATTTTCGAATTTTGCGTACTACATGCTTTTATAATATCAAACTGGAGTACTGAATCCGAAACAATTATGTCAAAATTTATCGACAATCCTTGTAATATTATATAGATAGAAAATGACTAACAATTAAATAATAAGATATAATTACTGAAAAGATCATTGGTGTTTCAGTCACGCAAAATAGAACACACTTGAAAAGGCCACATGTTACAAAAAAACAAAAGGCCACACGTAGTTATATAAATCTCATGCGGCACTCTCCTTCTAGTCACCCTCACTCATTTCACACACACACACACTCGTTCACTCATTTCACACTCACACACACTCATAAGAAAGGAAAGTGAGAAATTTCTCAAAAAAAAATCTCGTCTGTAATCTTCTAATCATGGCTGGAAGAAGAAGTAAAAAGCTAAAATCTCAAGTTTCTTTGTTTTCTTGAACCAATTGAATTCAGTAATTTTTAGATGCATGTTATGTTCTCATGATTGATTTTCTATTTATAAAGAAGAAATTGTTTACAAGGTTAGAACTTAAAAGTTTGTAACTATATCAAACGGATTAGAATTGAGTGTTTAAACGAGAATGTGATTGGATGAACATTTAATTTTAATAGTTATCGAATTTGATTTAATTTCTTTTTCAATTTACCAATTTGAAGCTATCAACTATTCTTAATATTGGCGTTCCAGTGTGGGTATATAGCACTAAAGAAAGTATTTGAGTTGTTCTTTCTACGTCTCTTCCTATTTTTTCGGAGAATTAATTTCCCAAGGAGAATGGTTGAGAGGCAAATTTATGACTGAGCATAATGGAGATATTTTTTTTATACACACTCCTGGCGAAAAACCTGTCATATTCAAATTACACCAAAATAAGGCAGCGTGGGTGGAGATTGAGATTTAGGAGACATGACATTTTTCGCAAACTTTTTATGTTTCCATATGAGGATAGGTCTTCTTTGAGAGATGAAAAGTCTCTATTCATTTTCGTGAGGTTTAATTTTATGCGAAACGATGTGTCTCATATTCTTTCAACATTGGCAGGTACTATCCTCGGAATAAGAGTTATGATTGGAGAGGAGTAGACTTTTTCAAGAGCACCTGGATTGAAGCCCTCAGAAGATCTTTCACCTTTTCTTCAAAGGTAAAAATATTAAGTCAAAGATAGCATTCACTTAATATTTTTACCTTTGAAGAAAAGCTGAGAGATCTTTTGGGGCTTCAATCCAAATGCTCTTGAAAGGGTCTAGTCCGCTCCAATCGTGACTCTCGTTCCCGAGATAATACCTGTCATTGTCAAAAGAATAGGAAACATATCGCTTTCCATAAAACCGAACCTTAGGAAAATAAATGGAGTTTCTCATGTGTCCAAGAAGATTTGTCCTAACATGGGAACACAAAAAGTTCACAAAAAATGCCATGCCTCCGAAAACCTCCATCTCCACCCACACTGCATTTGTTAGGTCTAACTTGAATATGACAGGTTTTTCGCGAGAAGTGTGTATAAAAAAATATTTCCATCATGCACTGCCATAAATTTTTCTCTCAACCATTGTCCTTGGAAAATTACATCCTTCAGGGATATAGGTAGAGGCGCAGAAAGAACAGCCCAAGTACTTTCTCAGGGTTATAAACCCTCACCCAACTGCAAACACTCAAAGAATAGAAAATGTTAAGATTTCATAAAAGAATCCTAATTCTAGGAATCAATCTCTGATACTAAGACGTATTTCAGCCCTTTATAACTTGATTTCTTTCCTACTATAGAAAAATTGATATTGGGCATTTATTTTCACCTTTTCTTGTGTATGTACTTTCCATAAAATAAAATTTAATTACTACAAATAGAGCTGTATCGATTATGTTTATCATCTTATTATGTACCTTGCTATTTGATGTGATAGTCCCCTTAGCTTGACAACATCGTTCTTACTATCGGGATGTTGTTATGTTTAAACTACAAATTAAACTTGGGAGAAATGTTTGAACTACATAAATTGTGAAATTAGTGAATTACTATTTCTATTTATGTAATGTTTTGCTTGCATCAATTTGGATAATTTAGTTTACATATATGTACTTTATTACTATGATTGTGTCGATTTATGACCTATTTTCAAGATATGTGAACCACATGATATTGTAGTTCACATATCTTGAAAATATGCCATAAATTGACACAATCATATTCGTAAAGCAGAGATTTGGCAAGTAAAGTATGTAAATTGATGCCAATGTCAACAATTTATGCAGTTCAAACCTTTCTTCCAAGTTTGTAGTTCCAACATAACAACATCCTGATAGTAAGAATGCTTCTGTCAACCTTAACCGACTATCACAACATATAGAAAGATACAGTATAAGATGATAAACATCTTTTTTCATTTTTATTTTTGATAGAATTCACAATTAACATTATTACCTTTGAAGAAAGGGTGAAAGATCTTCCAGTGTCGGTATAACCCATATTGGTTATAATGTATATATTTGAGCCAAGTTTGATCATTAGAGCTTCCAGTATGACCATGAATCTACCTTAAGCACCAAACAAGATATTTATATGGTAAAACCTTGATTATATGTTGCACACAAATATATATTACTAATTGTGAGCTTTTTGTAGTTCATCAGACAGACTTAATCTGGTATTTGTTTGTATTTATGCATTCAGAAGATAATATCCTTTCTCCGGGGTTAAATGTTTTGCTCAACCGATTACCAATCAAGCAAAGCTATATATCCTTAAAATTGTTAGTTTATGTATCTGTCAAATATTAATTATTCATTGTACTAGAAGCTGGTGATCATCTACTTCAAGCTAGAAACAAAGAACCTTGCAAATGGATAGCTATATGGCTCGGTTTTTATGAATATTTATCAGGAAAACTCGTTTGGTTTGCTATGTTTTACAGTAAAAGTCCTACGATTTATGTTGCTCATTTTTTACATACTCATGAGTGGACATTGTTAGATTAGAGAAAACCCCGTAGGGAACTTGTATTATTGAACAACATATTTATAGAGTTACAAGAGAGAGAGAATACAAGAAACCTTAACTATAAACAAGGAAAAGATAAATACAAGGAAACATAAAGACACCTAAATTAACATAAATACTAGAAAGATATGGAAAGATATTATATTAGCTAACACTCCCCCGCAGTCGAAACGTGAGACTTTTGAACGTTGAGACTGGACCAAAGAAATCCGGTCATAGAGAATTTGAGAAGAAGACGGCGACAAATATTAAAGAAGGCGGCGGCGGCGGCGGCGGCTCCAAGTCCTCCTTTTCAAAGGGTGAGCGGCGGCAACTAACAAAACTAAAAGCGGCGGCGGCCTGTGGCCAAAGAGAGAGAAGGCAGCGGCATAAAATAAAAAGATGGCGGCCATAGAAAAACAAAAAGAGAAAACGAGATAAGGGAGAAGAAGCTGGCGGAGGCGGCCATAGGAGAAAGAAAGAAAAAAAAATTAGATAAAGAAACACTAAACTAGATACGGAGCGCCGGATGGGGACGGCGACTTGAGGATGGCGGCAGAAGCGAGAGATCGAGAGACCATGGCTCGAAGCCATGGCTATGATACCATGTTAGATTAGAGAAAACCCCGTAGGGAACTTGTATTATTAAACAACATATTTATAGAGTTACAAGAGAGAGAGAATACAAGAAACCATAACTATAAACAAGGAAAAGATAAATACAAGGAAACATAAAGACACCTAAATTAACATGAATACTAGAAAGATATGGAAAGATATTATATTAGCTAACAGACATTCATTTCAAATGCTGCTGGTCCCAAGTGGCATACGAAAGGGTCTAGAAAGGGGGGGGGGGGTTGAATAGATCCTTTAGACTTTTTCAACTTCAAAAAGTCTCGTATTAAAAGGCTTTTGGACGCTTGAAAAGATAGACGCTTGAAGTGTCTAACGCTTGACTTAAGCGTTCACTTAAAATATTGGTGCTTTGGCGAAGCGTCTGATGAAGATTATTTTATAAAGTTAACTCAGACTTCAAGAATTGAATACTCTGACCAAGCAGGTTAAGCATTCAGTTCTTTTAATCAGTGTTAGCACAGCAGAAAGATTTTTGGAGTCTTCTCTTTGAAAGTTTTAGCGTCACAAGAATTTTCTTAGTTGCTTAGCTTTTGATTGTGTTTTACTTATGCAATGATATGATAGATGAAGGAATTGACTGAAAAGTAAATGACACAAAGTTTGTAAGGTTCGTTGGGTGATGTAATCCCAACTACGTCCTTCTTCTCCTTTGCACTCGGAGGCAATCCACTAAAATGATTCTCAAAGAATCACACAGAATCTTCTACAAATTAGGGAGAGATGGATGTCGATGACTTGAGCTCCTTGATCACACAGATTTCTGCTCCAAATCACTTCAATCCCCTTGCTTCTTTCACCCAGAAATAATGCAAGTATCCAACTTCGACTTCACACAGATCGCGAGGCTTGGATGGAGTTTTCTAAAACGGTTTGTTTGATTTTGATGAAGTTCAAACAACTTGGGAATATCTCAGTAGGAAAGTGGTTTCTTCGAAAAGAATGTTTGGGATATTTGTTGACTGTCTCAGGATTTGAAGAAAGGCAAGTGGAATGTTTTTCTTGAATATTCTGGCTTTTCTGAGAATTTAAGGAATGAGACTTCAATGCAACAGCAATTCGACTTGATAATTGTTCTCATCTTTGGCTTGTTGTTGAAGTTCTATTTATAGGCATTCTTGGAGAAAGTGTCCGTTTGACACATGCACTGGCGCGTGTCTCTCACTTTCGCGAGTGAACAACTTTTGTCCTTTTTCCTAAAAATCTACTGCACAAAAGTTGGTGCTGCAGTCTGAGATAGTTGACAGTCCAATAAGGTGGCTTCTCTGTACGTCTGAAAGTGCTTATCACATTTAATGCTCTTATCAACATTTAATGCATTTGAATTAAATACCCGTTGGTACTTAATGCTTTGAGAATATTTGCATTAAACTCCTTCTGGATTTGGAAATAAATTCAAGTGAAATCACTTCTGTCCCATAAGGTAACGCTTGATATAGCTGGTCAATTGAACGCTTGGAGACTGTATCTTCTTTCAGAGAACAGGCTCTTGAGTCTTCAAACTTTACCACTGATAAACTCACTCAGAAATTATCAGACGCTCAGCCTAAGACTACGTTGCCTAACAATCTAAAATAAAATAAAGCAAAGCCTAATAAGACTATTACAAATCTAACGCTTTAAAGCTTATACAAATTTTTCTACCAAAATAAAACTTACATTTTTTTTGGGGTCTAACAAAAAAAATCCTAATTATCATCATCAAAACTTCTAACATGAAATTCCTAACAAATGCTAAAGAAGATTCATTCGGCAGTACTTTAATGTCGAACATCAAATTAATCACAATCTGCAAAATGAGATCGTTTCCTATATTTTGCTATTTAAATTGACGTTATTGGCTACAAGGTCGCAAACCAATCAAATTATTTGATACTTGGTTGATAAAAGTTAGTTTAAGCACCATTTGTTTAACATGGCAAAGGAGCTCGGAGACATTTTTATGTTCGATAAGAATTGATGACTCAAGCTCAACTCAATTTGTTAAAAAAGATATAATATTTGTAAGAATATGAAGCTACTCTAGCTCAACTGTGTTTGACACAATAAAAACTCGTTCAAGCTCTACATAATTAGCAACCAAGCCAATATTAAACATAATTTTTGGAACTCGACAAATACCCAATAAACTTGAACAATATCTTCTTTGGCTCGACACAATTCACTTACATTCATGCTTGGGTGATGTCTGTTTGCAGAAAATGATATCTAGATAACGTTTCGGAAACGACTACTTGGTTCACCAAAAACACACATCTCACAACTAAATATTAGAATCAAAATCACTTTATGAAAACCTAAAACAGCAGCAATAACAAAACAAGATAAAGGAACAGATATAGCAATTTCCTAATGTCACAATGAATAGAGTAAATAAAATATTGTCCCAAGTTTGTATTTCACATTTAATGACATAAGAGAATTATGATTGTTTATCTATCTTTACATATGTATCTTGGTGTTTCTATAATTGGAACCATCATGATTGTTCTGTAATGTTTCTAGGCATAAATCATTGGACATGAAGATATTACTTTTTGTGCTATGTTAATGAAAAATGTCAGGAATATATTGAGGATGCACATGAAGAATTTGGGTTAGTTGGCCTATGTAGCTGAGGAAGACAACCATTTTCTGGTATTGACCACTTTACTCTCACGGTTTATTCCCCCTGAGGTAAGAATTTTTCCTTTATATCATTTGCACTTCTTAGAAATTTTGAGAATTAATCAAAAACCATCATGGCTGAAAATTGGTTTTTTGTTTGTTGAGTGTTATATTATTAAATATCTTCTTGAACTAAGTATGATCATTGTCGCTGAAATCTTGCTTTCTAAGATTTTTTCTATATATAAGTTTACATATGAGATACGTTTAAGAAGACCGGACATTTATCGCAAACTTTTTATGTTTCCATTTGACAAAAGGTCATCTTGGAGAGATGAGAAGTCTCTATTCAACTTCTTGAGGTTTAATTTTATGCGAAATGATGTGTCTTGTATTCTTTCAACACTAGCGGGTACTATCCACAGAATAAGAGTTATGATTGGAGCGGAGTAGATTTTTTCAAGAGCACCTGGATTGAAGCTCCCAGAAGATCTTTCACCTTTTCTTCAAAGGTAAAAATATTAAGTTAAAGGTAGCGTTCACTTAATATTTTTACCTTTGAAGAAAAGCTGAGAGATCTTTTGGGGCTTCAATCCAAATGCTCTTGAAAGGGTCTAGTCCGCTCCAATCACGACTCTTGTTCCCGGGATAATACCTGTCATTGTCGAAAGAATAGGAGACACATCACTTCTCATAAAACCGAATCTTAGGGAAATAAATGGAGCTTCTCATCTGTGCAAGAAGATTTGTCCTAACATTGGAACACAAAAAGTTCACTAAAAATGGCTTCCCTCCTAAAACCTCCATCTCCACCAACACTGCATTTGTTTGGTCTAACTTGAATATGACAGGTTTTTTGCGAGAAGTGTGTATAAAAAAATATTTCCATCATGCATTGCCAAATATTTTCTCTCAACCATTGTCCTTGGAAAAATACATCCTTCAGGAATATAGGTACAGGCGCTGAAAGAACATCCCAAGTACTTTCTTAGGGTTATAAACCCTCACGCAACCGCAAACACTCAAAGAATAGAAAATGTTAAGATTTCATAAAAGAATCCTAATTCTAGGAATCAATCTCGGATACTAAGACATATTTTAACCTTTTATAACTTGATTTCTTTCTTACTATAGAAAAATTGATATTGGGCATTTATTTTCACCTTTTCTAGTTTATGTATTACTACGAATAGGGGTGTTTTGATTATGTTTATTATCTTATTATGTACCTTGCTATTTGATGTGATAGTGGTTTGAACTTGACAATAGCGTTCTTACTATCGGGATGTTGTTATGTTTAAACTACAAACTTGGGAGAAATGTTTGAACTGCATAAATTGTGACATTAGTGAATTACTATTTCTATTTATGTAATGTTTTGCTTGCATCAATTTGGCTAATTAGTTTTCATATCTGTACTTTACTACTATGATTGTGTCGATTTATGGCATATTTTCAAGATATGTGAGACACATGATATTGTAGTTCACATATTTTGAAAATATGCCATAAATTGACACAATCATATTCGTAAAGCCGAGATATGGCAAGTAAATTATGTAAATTGATGCCAATGTTAACAATTTATGCAATTCAAACATTTCTCCCAAGTTTGTAGTTCAAACATAACAACATCCTGATAGTAAGAATGCTACTATCAACCTTAACCGACAATCACAGCAAATAGAAAGATACATTATAAGATGATAAACACCTTTTTTAATTTCTATTTTTGATAGCATTTACATTTAATATTATTATCTTTGAAGAAAAGGTGAAAGATCTTCCACCTTCTGTATAACCCGTATTGATTATAATGTATTTATTTGAGCCAAGTTTGATCATTAGAGCTTCTAGTGTGACCATGAATCTACCTTAAGCACCAAAAAGATATTTACCCTGATTTTATGTTGCACACAAATATATACTACTAATTGTGAGATTTTTGTAGTTCATTAGACAGACTTTCGATATGGTATTTGTTCGTATTTATGCATTCAGAAGATAATATACTTACTTATATTTTCTCTGGGGTTAATTTTTTTGGTCTACCGTTAACCAATCAAACAAAACTATATATGCTTAAAATTGTTAGGTTATGTATTTGTCAAATATTAATTTTTCATCGTACTAGAATCTGGTGATCAACTACTCCAAGCTAGAAACAAAGAACCTTGCAAATGGATGGCTACATAGCTTGTGAAAAAAAGGTGTTTTATGGGACATTTATTAGGAAAACACGTTTGGTTTGCTATGTTTTAAAGTAAAATTCGTAAAATTTATGTTACTCATTTTTTACATATTCATGAGTGGACATTCATTTCAAATGCTAAAGAAGATTCATTTGACAGTACTTTAGAGTTGAACGTCAAATTAATCACATATGCAAAATGAGATTGTTTTTTCCTATATTTTGCTATCTAAATCGACGTTATTGTCTACAAGGTCGCAAACCAATCAAATTATTTTCGGTTGATAAAAGTCAGTTTAAGCACCATTTGTTAAACATAGCAAACGAGCTCGGAGACATTTTTATGTTCGATAAGAATTGACAAATCGAGTTCAACTCATTTAGTTAAAAAGATAAAATATTTATAAGAATATGAAGCTACTCTAGTTTGATTTGTGTTTGACGCAATAAAAACTCGTTCAAGCTCAGCATATTTAATAACCAAGCCAATCTCAAACATAATTTTTGGAACTTGACAAATACCCAATAAACTTGAACAATGTCTTCTTTGGCTCGACAGAATTCACTTATGTTCATGCTTGGGTGATATCTCTTTGCAAAAAAATGATATCTAGATCAAAATTCAAAGCAACTGGGTAACAGATGGAGAAAACGCATCCGTAGTATAAAATTTTGTCCCAAGTTTGTATCTCACATATAATGACAAAAAAACGAACAAGAGAAAACAAGATTATAGACAAGTAAACAACATTGCAAAACTAAGAACACCTATTGTTAGCTTGAAGTGACTATCACTGCAAATAGCAAGGCACATGAGAAAGAAAAAATCTCATAAATTTTGACTAAATATTTTTACCGTTATTAATGCTAAGAAAAATCGAAAGGTCTTCCGGGGATTCAATCCAAATGCTCCTGAAAGGATCGTTTTCATTCCAATCATATCTCTGCTTTTGAGGATAATATCTTCCATCATCAAGAGAATACGAGACACATGGTCTCCCATAAAACCGAACCTTAGGGAAATAAATATTATTTCTCATCTTACCAACAAGATCGGTCCTAGCATGGCAACACAAATAATGCACAAAAAGAATCATCGCACCTAAAATCTCCGTTTCCACCCACACGTCACTTATTTTTTCTAACTTTCATATTATGGGATTTTCGTAGGAGGTGTGTATAACGAAAATATTCCCATTATATTCCGCCATAAGTTTGCATCTCCACCAACCTTTGATATATAAATTCTCCGGGAATTTAGACGGAGGTAGAGAATGAACAGTTCAAGTACTATTTTTCAGACTATAAACCCCCATCGCGCCATCAACACTCAAGCAACAGAAAATATCTTTGCAGAAAACTATTTTATCCCATCTGCTGCCGAAATAATATTGTTGGCTTTGGTAATTGACGGTGGTCCATTTAGTTGCCCTGGGATAATATGTGCTTATGGCAGCAACGTTGCAGCTAACATTCATAACTCTAAAACAATACAATTGAAAGATTTTGGAGAAGCAGAAAAATAGTCAATTGGGTGCGGTATTGCTAGTTTAGGCAATTTGATCAATTCTCAAGTATAAGGGCAAAAGAAAAAGTAACATTTATTACTCAACTTGTACATTAGCAACCAACGTGAAAGAAAATCATTATAAGTTGTGATTAATTCAAAAGAAAATTGTTACTGGAGTCGCTGATTTACTTTTGTAATAAGGATATTTTCGTTGACAAATATACAATTAACGATAAAATGAAAAACCATAATGTAGAGGAGTTTGACATTGTTTATTTCCTTTACAATATCACTGGCAAAATTATCGGATCACAGGAGTATCAGCAGAAAAAATCAAGTACTAATTTGAATCATATATAGTATAAACAAATTGTATCACGTTTATTAAGAATCACTACAAAAAGTCTAATCCATTCAGTATTTATACTCAATTCAATCTCTCAAAGAGATAACCGAAAGTAATTAGAGTTAATAATTGTAGCGCAGTTGATGCATGGTTTTGAATTTAACTTGAAGAGAATGTGACTCTTATGAGCTTACATAGAACTTTCAGGGGTGAAGTAAACGAACACATTCTTTCTTTTGGCAGATAATATTGCACCATATCTATTATTCACCGACTTCATATATATCGAGATATGATGATATTATCGACTGTATCAGGATATTATCAGCGACAATATCAGATAAGATCAGATACCTTTGATGGTATTCCTAATAATCTAATTTTTCCTTTTGGGGGGAGACATTCTTTATGATAAGATGTAGTAGATATTATTAGATATGCAATGAATACTTGCAATTACTAATTGAAGTTCAAAATTACTAATGTACGTAAAATATATACAATGGGTTGGGCCAACGATATAGATTATTAAGTATTTGGGCTCGCCTTCTCGACTAAATTACTATGGTATTAGATGACTAGCTACGGCCCAGGCCCAAGAATCTTGACAATTAGGGTTTTGGAAAACTATATATACCTTTTGGATTAAGTTTTGAGGGTATTCTTTCATATCAAATAGAACTGGAGCGTATGAGGGCCGCGTTGGGGTATACCTTGATGCTCCTCCTAACGCTCTATTTTTGCAGGTCTAGGAATTCACCTGAAAAATCATGGAATAGATCTTCAAGATCTTCGGTGTAGAATCCATTCACATTATTCTGGCGTCGTCTATGGGAAAACTCATGTATCTATGAGGGCCGCGTAGGGGTATTCCTCGCGCTCCTCCTAATGCTCATTTTGCAGGTCTAGGAATTCACTGAAAACTCATGAATAGATCTCCAAGATCTACGTGTAGAATCCATTCGCATTATTCTGGCGTCGCCTGTGGGAAATATTGAGCTTAAGTGTGAGAAAAAATTTAGAAATAACATTTGGTAATGGAATTTTTTGATAGTTGCAAGCTCACAGTGAGTCATTCATGACATAAGAGAATAATTATGACTGTTTACTATTTACATATGGATCTGTGATGTTTCTATAATTGAACCTTCATGATTATTCTGTAATGTTTCTAGGCATAAATCACTGACTTGAAGTATACTTTTTTGTGCTAGTGTTATAAAATGTTAGGAGTATTTTGAGGATGTACATGAAGAATTTGTGTTAGTTGGCCTATGTATTGAGGAAGTCATTTTCTGTATTGACCACTTTACTCTCACGGTTTATTCCCCGAGGTAGAATTTTTCTTTATTTCATTTGCATGAAGGTATATCTGCCTTGCACTTCTTAGAATTTTGAGAATTAATCAAAAACCATCATGGCTGAAAATTGGTTTTTTGTGTTGTAGAGGTTATATTAGTTATTACATATCTTCTTGAATTTCTTTTGTCGCTATAGTGTGAACCTTGTGTGTTTCTGACGCTTGCATTTTTCTGTTTGGCTTTTGCATATAAGTTTTTCATTTAAGAAACGGTTTAATAATTGTAGATATTTCATCCTTTGCCAATGGAGAGCTGCATAAATAAAGGTAACGATAAGGTATCAATCAAATAATATACTATTTAATAATAATGATAATAATGGATAACTCCCATCTCCAAGGGGAATGACATTCGGATACCTGAATCACGCATAACAAAGCACTTCATTAGGAAAACTCTGCCACATTCAATGCTTCCTTCATATGTTCAAAGCAAGTGAAATGGTGTTTGGATACCTAGGAAACTTGCAGGATGCACGTTTTTGGATTATAACTTGAAAGAGAATAAAACAACTCTAATGAGCTTACAAGTAAACTTTCAAGAAGAAGTTAAACCAACTCTTATTCAAACTAAATATAGTCCTGACATTTTTCATTAACATAGCACAAAAACAAGTAATATCTTCATGTCAAGGATTTATGCCTAGAAACATTACAGACATAGCTGAGGTATCCAATTATAGAAACATCAATCTAACATATGGAAAGATAGATAAACAAGCATAATTCTCTTATGTCATGAATGACTCATCTGTAGCATTGCAACTATCAAAACATTCCATACCAATGTTGTCGCTAAATTTTTTCTCACGCCTTAAAGCTCAATTTTTCCCACAGACGACACCAGAATAATGCGAATGGATTCTACACCGTATATCTTGAAGATCTATTCCATGAGTTTTCGGTGAATTCCTAGACCTGCAAAAATAGAGCATTAGGAGGAGCGCCGAGGAATACCCCGACGCGGCCCTCCAGATACCATGAGTTTTCCCATAGACAATGCCAGAATAATGCGAATGGATTGTACCGTAGATCTTGAAGATCTATTCCATGAGTTTTCCGGTGAATTCCTAGACCTGCAAAAATAGAGCGTTAGGAGGAGCGCCGCGGAATACCCCGACGCGGCCTCATAGATACCATGAGTTTTCCCATAGACGACGCCAGAAATTATGCGAATGGGTTCTACACCGTAGATCTTGAAGATCTATTCCATGAGTTCTCCGGAAAATTCCTAGACCTGCAAAAATGGAGCGTTAGGAGGAGCAGCGAGGAATACCCCGATGCGGCCTTCATATGCTCCAGTTCTATTAGATATGAAAGGATATGAAAGAATACCCTCAAACCTAATCCGAAAGGTATATATAGTTGTCCAAAACCCTAATGACAAGGTTCTTGGGCCTGGGCCGTAGCTAGTCATCTAATACCATAGAAATTTAGTCGAGAAGGCGAGTCCAAATATTTAATAATGCATATCACTGGCCCAACCCATTGTATATATTTACGTACATTAGTATGTTTGAACTTCGATTAGTAATTGCAAGTATTCATTGCATATCTAATAATATCTACATTTTATCATAAAGCATGTCTCCACCCAAAAGGAAAAATTAGATTATTAGGAATACCATCAAAGGTATCTGATCTTATCTGATATTCTTGCTAATAATATCCGATACAGTCGATAATATCATTGTATCTCGATATAATCCGATATCATCTCGATATATATGAAGTCGGTGAATAGATATGGTGCAATATTATCTGCCAATCTAGGTAGTTTGAAGAAAGACTGTGTTTTTTACTTCATCCATGAAAGTTCTATATAAGCTCATAAGAGTCGCATTCTCTTCAAGTTAAATTCAAAAGCATGCATCAACTGCGCTACGATTATAACTCTAATTACTTTCGGTTATCCCTCTGAGAGATTGAATTGAGTATAAATGCTGAATGGATTAGACTTTTCTAGTGATTCTTAATAAACGCGATATAATTTGTTTATACGATATATAATTCAAATTAGTACTTGATTTTTTCTGCTGAGACTCCTATGATCTGATAATTTTGCCAGTGATATAAACAATGTCAAACTCCCCTACGGTTTTTCATTTTATTGTTAATTGTTTATTTGTCAACTAAAATATTCTTATTACAAAAGTAAATCAGCGACTCCAGTAACAATTTTCTTTTGAATTAATCACTACTTGTAATGATTTTCTTTCATGTTTGTAGATTGGGTGAGACAATAAAAAACTACGAAACAGTTTCAACCGGACAACCAGATGAACAAGAGGAACAATCTTGTCTTCCAACAGAGCTTTGGAAACATATTATTTCACTATTATCCTTGAAAGACAACATTCGTGCTTCTAGTGTTTGCAAAACATGGAAAACTATAGCAACATCTGTCCAAGTAGCCGATAAGACTCCATGGCTTATATATTCGCCAAAATCAGGTGGTATTTATGAATTTTATGACCCTTCTCAACGCAAAACATATTGCCTCGACTTTCCAGAGTTGCATGACTCTAGTTTTTCTTATGCCAAAGATGGTTGGTTGCTAATGTACAAGCGTAGTAATAAATGTTACTTCTTCTTTTGCCCTTATACTGAGAATTGATCAAATTGCCTAAACTAGGAATACCTTACCAAATAGTCTGTTTTTCTGCTTCTCCAAATCTTCTAGCTGTATTGTTTTTAGAGTTAAGAGCGTTGGTCCCATGGTTGTTGCTGTGAGCACATACTGTCCCGGGGCAACTGAATGGACCACGGTCAATTACCAAAACCAACAACCATTTTCAGCAGCAAATGGGATAAAATAGTTTTCTGCAAAGATGTTTTTTATTGTTTGAGTTTTGATGGTGGTATAGGAGTTATAATCCTGAAAAAAGCACTTGGCTTGTTCATTCTTCGCCTCCACCTAGAGTCCCAGAGAATTTATATGTCGATCATTGGTGGAGATGCAAACTTATGGCGGAGCATAATGGGGATATTTCGTTATACACACCTCCGATGAAAATCCCATCATATATAAGTTAGAACAAACAAATGACATGTGGGTGGAGACGGAGATTTTAGGAGGGACGACTCTTTTGCGCATTATTTGTGTTCCCATGCTAGGACCAATCTTGTTGGTAAGATGAGAAATAATATTATTTCCCTAAGGTTCGGTTTTATGGGAGACGGTGTATCTCGTATTCTCTTGATGATGGCAGATATATCCTCAAAAGCAGAGATATGATTGGAGTAAAGACAATCCTTTCAGGAGCATTTGGATTGAAGCCCCGGAAGACCTTTCCACTTTTCTTAGCAGTGACAATGGTAAAAATATTTAGTCTATATTATGAGATTTTTTCCTTCTCCTGTGCCTTGCTATTTGGCAGTGATAGTACCTAAGGTTAACAATAAGCGTTCTTAGTTTTGCAATGTTGTTTATTGTTATTATAATCTTTTTGTCTTTTTCGTTTCTAGTCATTATGTGAAATTCTAACTTGGGACAATATTTTATACATTATTCATTGTGACATTAGGAAATTGCTGCTGTTTAGGTTTTTATAGAGTGATTCTTAAGTCCTGAGACTGCAAGTCCCGTGATAGTCACAACCATCCGTTTATGATGGACTGCACGTTGGTCTGATCACATATTTTTTTTTATAGTTGTGATTACTGATACGTTTCTCCATCTTTATCTCTGTTGTTCAGCCTGGCAGCAACGATGAGGAAGACAGCAAAAAGAAGGTGGCGATGGTGATGGTGATAATAATGATAGTTTTAGACTTTTAGAGAATATAACTCATCGGAAATGGAAGTTGACGCTCCGAAAGTAAGGGATTCTGATTCTAAAACTTAGTTGTGAGGTGTGTGTTTTTGGTGGCAACCAAGTAGTCGTTTCCGTGAGATGTGTTTGGGTAGGGTGCTTTAATAAAAAAGTTTTGGAAACGTGATCTAGATATCATTTTCGGCAAAGATACATCACCCAAGCATGAATGTAAGTGAATTGTGTCGAGCCAAAGAAGATATTGTTCAAGTTCTAAAAATTATGTTTGAGATTGGCTTGGTTACTAATTATGCTGAGCTTGAACGAGTTTTATTGTGTCAAGTACGAATCGAACTAGAGTAGCTTCATATTCTTATAAATATTTTATCTTTTTAAACTAATTGAGTTGAACCAATTCGCCAATTCTTATGAACATAAAAATGTCCCGAGCTCGTTTGCTATGTTTTACAAATGATGCTTAAACTGAATTTTATCAACTGAGTATCGAATAATTTGATTGGTTTGAAACCTTGTAGCCAATAACGTCGATTTAGAACACAAATATAGGAAAAAGTGATCTCATTTTGCATATATGTGATTAATTTGACATTCGACATTAAAGTACTGCCGAATGAATCTTCTTTAGCATTTGAAATGAATGTCCACTCATGAATATGTAAAAAATGAGTAACATAATTGTAGAAAATATACGCAAGTATATTACCTTCTGAAGGCATAAATACAAACAAATACCAGATTGTGAAAGTCTGTCTGATGAACTACAAAAATCTCACAATTAGTAATATATATTTGTGTACACATATAATCAGGGTTTTACCATATAAATATCTTTTATGGTGCTTAAGGTAGATTAATGGTCACACTGGAAGCTCTAATGATCAAACTTTGATCAAATAAATACATTATAATCAATATGGGCTATACCGACTACGTCCACGCCCACTGTCACTACCACGTCTTCCCCCACTTGAACTTCCTCCACCACTCCCACGCCCACCTCTCTGTTGTGGTGGTGGCGTGTGGGCTGAACTCCCGGCTGTTGCCTATACACGAGAAAAACAAAACATATGTAAAGGTTCATGAGTGAAACAAAACTACCAAGACCAGTTACTTACAGATTCTCAGAAGGGTAAATTAAATAGATGTCCCTCCGTGAGACCTTAATTACGAAAGACTTCCCAAGTTTGAGAAACTACTATAGCTCCCCCTATCAATGAAAAAATATTACAATTTTGCCCTGTCAATTGAAAAGATGTTACAATTTCGCCCCTGTTTTCGGAGTTGTCAGGATCTGTCATGAGGGGTGTCGTGGTAATTCGCAAAATGTCAGGAGTTTACTGGCGGTGATTATCCAGTGAGGGTATATGCATATAATTATCCTTCTTAGATTAATGAAAAATGCTATATGATCTCCAACTGATTTTATTTTTCGATTTATGGTAAGATATATCTTGCTTTGCATACAAAATCGTAAAATTCATTTTAGATACAGTAAACTGTAGACTTACAGGACATATCCAATCCTCCCATCAGGCAAAAGCATGGGCATCATAGCCATGCCCGGGGCACCTCCTCTTCCGTACATCAGAGGCTGCAACACAATCAGCATCAGCAGAAGATAAACATGATGACAAAAAAGCATAAATATACGAGCCTGACAAGCCTACAAGGGCTGTGAGATGTCAAGACAGGAAGGCAAAGAAATCTTATGTTAAGACAAAAATGGAGAACTTAGCCACAAGAGGAAAAGGAAAAAGCAAATATAGACATCTTACTTGAGCAAAGTTAGCACCAGAATATCCTGCACCTAGAGCACCATATGGGGGTCCCGCCATACCATACCCGAGGCGAGGAGGGTAGGTTGGAAATATAGCTGGCTTCTGTGAATTAGATCCTCCAGCGGTTTTGTGATCCGCCTGTGGCTTTGCAAGTGAGCACTCTATAACTTGGCCTGTCAAAACAAAAACAAAACCAAAATAAGAACGAAGAATCATCTTCATTGGAATCTAATAGTCAAAGATCGAAATACTGGGAAATACTAGGGAAGTGGATGTTACCATCAATTTCATATTTCTCTGTGTTCTTTAGAGCTTTCATGGCACTTGATCTATCTGCAAAGTGAACAAAACCGTATCTGCTCTTTTCTTGTCCTGGTTTTGCCGGAGGAAGAACAACTTTTGTAATTTACCATGACGTTCAAACACATCCTTAAGCTGATCCTGTGTTATATTCTTCGGCAAGTTCTTCAAATAGACAGCCTTGACCTGTAGAATAAACAACCCGGTAGCATCTTGTAATCACAGGATCATTTGTTGCAGCCTCAACTAATTCTGAACAGCTATATTCACAGCAATTAAGAAGTCTTTTTCCAACACATAGTAAAATGCCATATTTCATTCAAAACCTATAACTAAAGGGCAGATCGATTCAAGATATTTGGGAAGAAGCTGCATCAAATGATCTATACATTGTTTGGTATAGTAAATCTAAAAGATTGACAGCAATCGCTCCTTAGATCTCACTAAGAATAAGGAATATAAGTGAATGCTTAGTACTAGCAAAAAACCAAAAAAAAAAAAAGTACTGAATGCTTAGAAACAACAATCCTATTTCCCAACTGTCTACACAACCTCAAAAGAAAAGGAATCTTTATCTTTTATACAACCAGCCCTATGTCGAAGGAAAGCAAGACTGAATTAATTCAATATGTCAATTTACATATAATGTGCTAGAAGTTTCAAGGTAAAAAGGATAAAGGTATGATCAACTCGCACCAAATACAGTACCTTCCTTGCCCTTCAGCGCAACCAACTTGGTTTCGCTGCTGACCTTTTTTGACTATTCATGTGAGAAGTTTAGTGCCAACAGGAGGAAACCAGCATATAATGATAAACTAGTGTTCAACCAGGGTTGGAAACAGTCTTTTCCAGAGATAAGGTGAAAGGGAAAAATGTCGGACATGATTTAATTGCAATCATATAGACAACATCCATTTTTCAGATAATAACAACCTTAATCAATTATTTTATAAAAAAAAGCAAAATTGAAATGAAGGCATAGCACAGAACAAAGACCTGAGCAGACGAAGACGAAGATTCTGCACTCTTTGGATCAGCCCAACTCACAGTTGGAGCATTATCATCAAGCTTGAACTTTGGAGTAGACATCTTTTGTCTTGAATACTCAGCACAAGCATGATTATAATACTCGATAAATACATATCCACGATTTCGACTTGAGTTTTGCGGGTCCTAAAAGATGATGATTCAGTTACTACCTTGACAAGAAAAAGCAAGACCAACTATAAAGATCGCAAAATGATGAAAACTGTGTCAAAGTAGAAATCCATCCTGACCTTTAAAAGTTCCACAGCAATGACTCCAGGCCCTACTTTATTTACAACCTTCTTCACATCCTTCTCTCCCCAGTTTCTGGGTAAATTACCTATAAACAGCTTATGTTTTGCTTGAGACGTAGAACACTTCAACTTTTTCCCCTGAGGGAGTTTCACAAAATACAAATGATTAATCACAGTAACATTGGCTTTCCAACATGCCACACGCAAGAACCACGTGTCAAAGTCATATTTCAGTTAAGACGTAGCATGGTATAAATTCACTAGAGAATAACTGGTATGTATGTGCCTTACGATTGAGTGGTGAATGTGTGTGTGTATGGAAACAAATACTCTGCTTACCTTCAATTCACTATTATTGAGCTCCTTAATAGCCTTAGAAGCCAATTCCTTAGTCTTGAAGGTCACAAAAGCATATCCCTTGTTTTCATTTTCCTTTCCCTTCATTATCCTGACCTGTCGAGAACATATAAAAGGTTCGAATAAATTTTAAAATCAAATTAACTCCTGCTATATGAGAATGTAATTTATTTTACCTCTGTAACTTCCCCAATTGATTCACAAAAGCGCTTCAGGTCGTCTTCAGAAGTATCTTGAGATAGTCCACCAAGGTATATCTCCGAACCATGTGGAGGAAGTGCAAGAAGCTCAGAATGCTTCTTCTTATCATCCTCCTCGCCTACAGCATTTTCCATGTCATCATCACCATCTCGCCCCTTCCTCTTGTGAGAACCATGTCCATCAACATCATTTTCCACCTCCTCTTCCTCCTCTTCTTCCACTTCCTCTTCAGGGTCCTCCTCTTCTTCATCTTCTTCTTCCTCTTCTACTTCTTCCTCTACTTCTTCATACTCAACCTCTTCCTCCAAGGTCTCCTCCATCTCGTTGTCGGTACCAAGTTCAACCTGCTCTTCACTCTCAACAGGCTTCTCAGGTTCTGCTGATATAGTAGCTGCAGCACTCGCCCTGGTCCTTGGCATCTTTAACCTCTAACAATACAAGCTTCTATTGCAGCTCTGGGAAAAGTGCAGAAGCCGAAAGCATTTGCAAAAGAAAGAAGAAAAATGTGGATAGGCGGGCAACAAAAAGAAAGGCCATAGCTCCAGAAAGATTCTTGATTAAATTGGTTCCATGAGGTAGGGATCCAAGGTGTTTCCCATGATAAAAACAAAGGATGATAAAATGTACAGAAACAGGCAAGAGAGAATTCTGAACTGTAATCAAGAGGAGTATGATGCTTAACAGGTGCAAAATCAATGAAGCATTGAATATCTCGAGATATAGACATGATCGATGCCGGGAAAAGAAAAGGGCCGAACCTTTAGTCTATATTACTTTTTAGGAGACTTTGCACTCACAATCAAAGAAGAAGGGAGAAGGAGCAAACAATAAGAAATGAGAAACAAAAAACAAGAGTATGAAAATCGCGATTGATAATATTTATCCAGTAGGACACATAAAAGAAAATGGTCTAGCTAAAAGAGAATCTCCAACAAACAAAGAGCTAAAGATTTGGAAATTAGAATGACCAATTGCTTAAAAAGATTTATTTGAGTTCCTGAATACATGTCCAGTCTGTAATTTTCCTGCAGCCAGTTAATGCACAGGAACTGTGAATGCACTGATTAATGAGCAACCTCAAATGTATTTAACAAAACTAATGCTCATATATCAGAACAATTCACAACCTCTTCACACTTTTTTAAAGTTGAATTGCATAAGTATGCACACCACAACCAGTTGAGACACAAATGGGTTATTATATCACTTAAGAATTCATGCACGGTGGAGAAAAGAAAATTCAAAACCAATACAAAAACCTCAATGGTAGTCCACTTGCAATCATCTCATACTTTCCTTCGCTCCTAATTTTTCTCTTCTCGGTTCAGGTCATAGATGTCGTAATTCCTCCGTCAAACTTAAGTTACCAACAAGCCATAAGTCTCCCAGTATTGTCATTCAATCTTTGGATACTGCTGCACCAATTTTACTGCATACAGTTTCTTTTTCAACCATTACTTATGTTTTAGCCATTTGCTTGTATTTTTATCAGTCAACAAATTTGATGCGGCCACGCCATTAAAGAAAACAGGGATGAAATATGAAGAATTTGGGCAGAAATGCCAAAACCAAAGGATTGAGAAATGGAAAATAGTGCATATCGTGAAGAAAGAGTTTTAGGGTCTTTTTGGCACGTTCTTGTTTTTTGTTTCTGTAGTTCTGCAAAACAGTTTTACGTAACAGTGTTTGAACTACAAAAATTGCTGAACACCTGTTTGACACTATTCTGCAGAATATATGTTCTTCGAGAATGACAAAAACACAGAAAAACATTTGAATAAACCTGTTTTTCAGTGAAATATAATGTTTATATAATATGCGGCTGAATTAAGTTAAATTTTCCATGTCTCGGATATTACAAATATGTTTGCTACCACCTTAAAACCCATATCTAGGTCACTAAGCTAATGCAGATGTACAAGTGTCGCATAGTTTCATCTATACGAGGCACTTACACCATTAAGACTAATGTCTAGTTCTGCTCCTGCACATGGCATGAAGCCAGGGAACCATAGCAATTTAACCCGAACTAAGCTCATAATACTATAATTAGGTTTCTAGGAAAAGACCCCAAAACCAATTTATGCTTAAAAGCTTTTGATAAGCTATCAAAGGTACATTCTTAGATGTATACCAAACTGAAACACGCATAAGCTCTACACACGATTCGCGTACACCAGAAGCCTCTAAATTTAATTTGTTTAAGCTCTACACAGTTTCCATACATCAGAAGCCTCAAAACTTAAATTCAATTTTGCACAACTCAAGAGACACTAGACAGATAAATGATAATGTGCATAGATATAAACACAAGTGAAACCTAACTTTACTAATGCCGAGGTCAGCACTCAAACGCAAAAGCCACATAGTTCAACGAAATTCACAAACTCAAACTTCCATTACACAAAAACAACAATTACACAAAAACAGCATCATAAACGGCAAAAATCAAAAATTGAAACTGGAATGCAGAATATGCGAATATACACACGAACATAAACGTATCTATACCTGTCCGTGTGCGTAGCGAAAAGAGGAAATTACTCGCAACCGTAAATGAATATATCTCCGCGTTGTACTCAATCAACGGCGATAATTTTCTCCAAATGCAAAAGGATTTGCACTCAGTATTTTCTTCTTGCTGAATGTCGAAACCCTAGAAAATTAGCTCAATTTAGTACTCGAGATTTAAATTTATTTCAATGTAGTCTCTTTATGTGAGATATTATCTCTGCAAATGAAGGGTAATTTTGTACTTTGACCTTTTCGATTGTTGAATTTCAAAAAGAAAAGAGAGAATTGTGACGGGCTTGTATGGTTTCATTTTCATTTTTAAATCTCAATGTTTGGGCCAAGTAATTTTCTCCTTTTTTCTGTTTTTAATTTTCAACATTTTGGGAATTCATTCCATGAAGAATGAAAACTGATGTTGCTGCCACTCCCATGAATCTCGCTGACATGACACCTCCCCCAAGTCTTGCTTTCATGAATTATTTTTTAATTCTATGTGGCATGTATAATTGAGCTTACTCATGCGTAGCGCCCCCCCTCCCCCCCAAACTCAAAAAAAAAATTGATTAAATAAAATAATATGTTATACAATGTAGTTATTTCTATGGTCATTGTTAAATAGTTTTAACTACTACACATTTCTTAACATAAATTTGAATAAAAATATTTTTATTAAAATTATTGATTGATATATATGTGATTTTTAAAATGATTAAGTAATGTCATATATATAGTAGAGAAATGTGTGTGTGTATATATATATATATATATATATATATATATATATATATATATACACACACCAACTACTAATTAGTTTTACTTTATGTCAAATCAAATACAATTTTTTATTCTATTTATATATCAAAAATATTTATCAGATCATATTTTCATCATTATCACGTCTTTTCGTATAAAAATTCACACAAAATCACATTAATCCAAACATATTTTCATTTTCAACTTATAAATTAACAACTCAAAAATAACTCATCCAAACATATTTTTATTTTTAACACAAAAACCAATAAAGGTTTGAAAACTCAATTTTCTACATTTTTCAATTTGAAAATGAGAATTAGAAATGAAAACAATACCATATAAGCCCGATTGGGATTAATTTCATTCTACTATTCAAGTTCTGCCGCCCAGGAGATTTTTTTATCTTTTTGTTCAAAGTGTTTTCAAGGCCGAAGTCCCATACTATTTTCTTGGCGTAATGCCGGGCGCAATTGTATGATCTCTTCCAAAAAAAATTTATGTATTCATGATAGTTTGAACACACAACCTCTTATTTAAACAACTATAATCTTTTCACTCGAGCCAACTTCTTTTGATAGCCTAGAGATTTTAATATTATCAATAAAGTTCCTATAGTCAATTTCTGAAGCAAGTCAGAACTAAGATTCATAGCTATTAGACTACTAGTAAATGGGCACGCGCGGTGATGGTGCCCGGTATAAATCATTTTTAAGCTCATACTGTCAATTTCAAGTATGGGATGTCACTCTTGTTTATAAATCAAATGAAAGTGGACTTGTTCAACTTTAATAACATTAAGAGTTAATCAGACATTAAAAATAAATAATAACAGACTTTGTTATACCACTTCCATGTTCAACTACACTTTAGGTCCTGGTCAAGCTGATTGTTTAATTTATAAGTTATTTCAAACTAACAAAATTGTTACTTGTCAATGTTGTCACAGATAAGATTTCAAATATAAGACATTCAAAACATTATATCACAACAATTCCAGTAGTATTTTCAAGTCGACTCGAAGGATTGAAACACGAGCTCAATCTATATAATATACAATATAACATGAAAAATGAAGCTATCAAAAAGCCTTGTAGTAGCACTTCGATCATATTGAACACGGACATAAATTGTCATACCAATGACATTAAAAGTTGTTACCTGCAAAAATGATCTTGTTTTAGCTATTAATGGAACATGAATAATAGTTTTAATCTCAATTCTCATTTGATTAGAGAGTTTCAAGCAAAATCTTGGACTATTCCTTATGAACTTAATAATATATGAGATAAGGCTTGCACAACTAATAAGGCTTCCATCTAGAAAGGTCACTATTTACTTTATTAGTTATAATCACAACGGTACAGACTTCCGACGGCCCATTTAAAATAATAATCTGTTCCGAAAGCATCAAAAAACTTTGATGCCATGCAGCCTGAAACGTATTACAAGAATCCTAATATTAAGATGCGATTCAGTCAACAAATGGATGATCTCCATGGCATGCTTAATGATCCGAACCGCCGCAGGCCTCTTCCCGTTATTTCTACCGTGCACCATCTCTTCGGGAATCCTTACAACTTTTTTCTGTCAAACCTGCCAACAAGGTTTATATGTTACTATTGCATCACAAAGACAATTTTTCATCAACATAACATATACATGACGAGATTTTTTTTTATAAATAGAACACATGAAAGGAATTATAGGAACTTATTTTTTAATGTAGCAGTGAAACTCCAAGTGGAGAAGCCAGTTTCAAATAGATGAGTACTTCATTTTCAGAGAGATAATAACAAACAATAATGTTTTGTGCCATCTATTTTCTTCACTGATACATAATAACTTCATCTGTTGTATTCCATTTACTTACAAATGTGGTAAATCCTTGAGATTGCACCAGTTGAACATATGAAAGAACAAATTCTGACAATGAAAGCCCAAGTCTGAATCAGCTGATAAATCCAAGTATTGTGAAACTAAAACTATGCAAAAGTGAGAAATCAAAAGATAAGAACTTCCAAATATCTATTTCCAGACCATACACAAAGAGTGAAGCTATATACGGTAAAACCACATTCACTTCTTTCAGCCATACACCAACAGAGGCATACAATTTTTCAAACCAAAAGTTCAACTCATGGTAGCATATCTAGTTTATAAAAATGTGAAACTTCGTTCCAATATAACCCCAAAAAATATCTAAACCACATTAAAATTACAAAATAGAAACGAAAATCACATACGTTGTCCAAGTGAAACTAAATAGTTCTGAAAGTAAAAATTACTATAATAAAATTAGAAGGAAGAAAATCGAGCAAATTAATATAATAAAATTAGAATATTAATTTGGACTCTTGCTCAGGCTTTAGACATGTACCCAACATCATTAGCAAGAACACACTTTTCACAATGATACTCAAGAGCCAGTATAATACAAATTGAAAAATATATACATATATATAAGAAAATTACACTGAAATCCAATGGATTAAAAGGTAATTCATAGTAATAAAGATTCAAGAAAAGAATTACTACACTAATTAAAGATAAAAAGAGAAGGGTAGAGTTAACCCAATGACAAGGAGTTCGAACCAAAACCAAAAACTTTGGTTTTGTACAGTGCACATTTGCAGGTGATTTGCATCAATTGCTGTAGTCAAACGGTGATAACTTAATTTCTTATCTACCACTAAAAGGAGTGAAGAAATATGTTAAGTTTTCACTAATGAAGAGAGTTTTTCACAACATATATCAAGACTATGTTATGGAAGACCACCTAACAAAGCACAGAGATTGGCAGAACAATCTTAGACTAATATAATCTTCCTATATGTAGACTAAGAACAAAGGGTTTATCAACTTAACACCTCAATTCTCACTGCCAACATATAATAGCACCAAACAGAGTAGGATAGATGTATCTCTAATGAAAATCCATCAAACTCCTGAATAACACCACCCGGAAATATTTTCTTTGTCAGAAGCTACCTACTGAATAAATAATTTTGAATGAACTCTCTTGTAGTCTACTAAAATTTCGTCCAGACCGAACAATTGCCAAAGTTACGATGCAAAAAACACATTCTTACCTTATACCTTCAGCCAATTGTATGCATACAATAAAATGGAACACAAAGTAATTCCCACATACTAGACCTCGAAATATTTACTCCACAAAATGGAACAATCAAACACCGCATCGCGCAATGGATCCTCCACCACCATCGCTGGCTTCTCCGGTGCTCGATTGAATTACTGCTGCAATGCTACGAATCACTGTGCGGATGATTTTCTCACCAAGTTCAACCCTTCTGTGTCTTTCTGAGCTTCAATGAGAAAATCTTAGTCTTAATTGGGAGATCTAATTGAATGATGATGATCATGCTTATACAAATAATATAATAAAAAAATGTTAGTTACTTCACCTATATTCATAATTTCACGAAACGTTATTAGAGATGAATTATAAATTACGTGTCTCTTAAAGTGAGAAAATTCATTCAAGATATACTTGAAACTTTAGCAAATTACGGCCATGAGATAGTGGGAGTCACAACGAGGCTGTAGCAAAAAAATAAAATAAAAAAGATGAATCGGCCATAAACAAACACAAATCCATTCTTTGGAATAAATTATTTCCAAAGGTTGGATTAGAAATAAGCAATTTACTAATCAGTTGAAGTTTTTTAATTAATTGACTTAGTTGAGTAAAAAATTACTTAGTGAGAATTAATTAGCAAAATCTCAATAAAATTAATTAACCGGCTTTGTCATTAATTGAGATTAATTAACTTTTGTATGGAGAAATCACTATTGAAGTTCTTGCAGGCGAATCTTTATCGTGTTCGAATTGGCAAGTTCCATTACAGTCGGACGCATTCAACATTCATTTAACCCGGGAGATCAAGCTTTTGAACCTTTCATTACATAAAGTAACTGCATGATAGATACTGCACCAATAACGAGATGCTAGAAATTTAATTTTTTGCTTATTCTTTTTTTTCGTTTTAATTCCGTTGCAGTGTAGTTGGTACAAATGCAACACATATTGTCAACAACCACATTACAAGGATTGACAAATAAGTAGTACCGAACTTACAATCTCGAGATCAACCATGACTCAACTAAACACATGACAAGAATAAAGTCACTCGTCCTATGATTTATGGAAAATTCTTGTCGGATCAAAATAGGTCGAACCCAAACTAATCACATAACAAGCGACCAAGGTCAGACTTCAGACTAGAATCTCCATTGACTTGAGTATGAAAACAGTTGGTTCACAAGTAACAACACATCAAATAAAAGAGAGATAAAAGGAATAAATGTGAAAGATCTCTAAAACATTGGTAAGTACAGCTTTAGCTGTCCAAAAACACAAATTCCAGAAATGTAGGAGTCTCAAGAAATCAATACTAACTTAATCATCACATGCATTGCCCTATTATATCCACAGACATCATCAAAAAAGGAGATTGTCAGAGATGATATGCCACTTCCCGACCTTGGAAACAAACCACCTTCAATATAACTGCTCAAATGAACAAGTGTTTGTAATCCCCATTGGCAAGTTGGCAAACATTGTTGTAGCACGCTGTATCTGCAGAAATAAACGGAAATATAAGAATGCTGAAATGAATTATAGACCAATTTGAATGTGCAACAGTGTGGCCACAATTACGCCAGCAGGTACAGTTTGATGGCTCACTCACACAATTATATTGTTGAGTCAATAAATTTTTCTAAGCGAAAACTTCCTCTATGAACTACAAAACACAAAGTTAAGTTACGCTCATATGCTTAAACATCCATAGTTGATTAGATCACTAATCATAATAAATTACAGCATGACCATCATTGAGCAGATGTTAGGTTTCCTTTGGTATAGGTGTGCAATTGTGGATTCATACCCAATCAGACATTCCGAATTCTGAACGAATAGGTAATAATTTACACACAAAACAAGTATGCAACAATCAAAGGGCATCAAATTTATGCATAACCCAAGTATAGACATTTCGACCAGCGACTTCTTTTGATTGAAAATTTACCACGATTTTCCACGACATAATAACCATTTCACTGTTTATGGGACACTGTACACATCAAGATTTGGGATGAAATCTGTAGTCACCCTTCGTTGTAGGTATCCTAATTATGTAAAATGAGATCTACATTTGCAAACTGCCATCTGAATAAACAAAAGTTCATTGATAGTTGTGTGTCTCGGTCTCTCAAACTTGCTCCAATAATGAGCATGTTACAACGAAGCTCAGGCCTCAGAGTACTCATGTTGAAATTGGATACACTGTTGTCTCCACCAATCCATTTACTATGTTGTACTGAAGGTTAGGAAACAATAAGAAACAATTTGAGGGTAACAAACATTTCTCACACACAAACAGCAACTGTTAGAACAAATCACGATAATAGAAGCATAAAGATTAAACGGCTCAACAAATTTTGTGGTTGAACAATTGACTACGTCAAAGGGAGAGGAGAGAATTTCACTATTAATGAAAGAGCAACATAATACAATGAATGTCAAAAGTATGAGCTGAATTTTGAAACCTAGTTTGACATTACTAGCAATTACCATTACTCAAGAAAAATGGTGGGATAAAAGATTTAGGAAGGCCTGGGATCCTCTTCATCTCTACGGGTTATTCTCTCCTATATAAAATAAAGAAAAAAATTGATAATCCTCGGATATCCCAACTCTACAGTTCAAGGGATACCAAAAACTGCTCACTATTAGCTAATGAACTCTAATATGATAGAGAAACTAAAAGGAAAAGGAAACCACCAATTCCCTGAGGACACGAGTCGCTAAGCAAACAACTAATACAATACCAAATCTCAAACAGCAAACTACAATAAGTAAACATGCACAAATATGGCAGCAGGAAAATGAATAGCCGAAAGCTTAACACAGGGCAAAAACTTTTTCACATACCAAGAACATCGCCAAAATTAGTCCAAATTTCAGCGCGAATAGATTGGTTGCTGTCTCCAATGCCGATAACCTCAACGAAAGTCGAAAGAGGGGCAGGGGGATGGCCTTTGACAACCAACTGCTGCTCATCCGTCGATTTCCCGATCACCGATCCGCCGCCGTCAGATCTCATCACCTGAATCACTGCACGAACTCTCCGACCGACGTGCAATCGCAACAGCTCCGCGTTGACGAAAACCGCCGGATTTGAGGTATCCATTTCCTTCAAAAGATCTAACAACAGTAGAGACATTCAGAGGAGTATTGTCATCAGTAAAAATCACAGGACATTAGAAAAATTAGAGAGAAAAATTGACGCGAAATTAGGGTTTGAGATATCTCACCTTAATATTGATCGCCGGAGAGAGGATGTGAGAGAGAGCAGACCATTTCGATTTGTAAACGAAATTATGAGAGTATTTATTTGTGGGGAAAAGAAGGGGTAAATGGCGGCAAACTCTTCCCGCCTAGGAAAATGGCACCCTCTTTAACATATATATATATATATATATATATATATATATTTTATGCTTCGATTACATTATATATCATGAATATAAAATACTAACAATTTTTTTTTTTTTTTGATAAAAAAAATACTAACAACGTATAGTCAACTAGCAATTACTATAATTAGAAAGACAGAAACTATTACAATTAGATAATCAAATTCTCACAGTCTGTTGGTGAAATTGAACCTCGGGTAATGTTCACTTTTGGTCTCATTAGAGTTTCACCAAAATACCAATAAGGTCCATCACCGTTGGTAGATAATTGGGTTCCTTGAACATTTGTTCAGGGTTCGATTTCTGGCGATGTGTATGGAAAAAACTTTATTGGGAGAGGCAAAACTCACTTCGGTGATCTCTACGGCTCAAATGGAAATAATTTCCGGCGTTCGATTGGGGAAAATTCTGGTATATACCCAAAAAAAAGAGTTTCACCAAAATATTTTTAGTCTCCGATAAATTTTTTTCGACAATGTTGCTCTCATTGATTTAAGAAAAGGGTCACTTTAAGTCACATACGTCAATATTTGGACGGAAAAGACTGCGATATTCACGCGCCGTTAAATCTTATAAACATACAAAAAGAAATTCAAATTAAATTTGAAAGTCAAAAATAATTATTAAATAAAAAAATAGAAAAGGGAAAATGAAGAAGGCAAACATCTTTTTCTTCTTCAATCGGACCACCACCACCACCCAATACCTCAACATCCACCACCCCGCTTCGACTACTTCGCCCATAAAACCCCCATACCAATCATTTCCGTCGACCACTGAAAAGTCCCAACCTGAAAAACTGCCATACCCACCTCCAAAACCCCCACCTTCATATTAGACGGTGTGGCAGCAGCTACAGTGTATTCACGGCGAGGCGAGGGCATGCCTGGTGTGGAAGATTGAGTTGGGGTGGGGGGGCTGGGGTTCCGTGAGGAATAATCATCACACTTTTTAATTTTCTTGTTCTTTTACGTTTTGGATTATTTTATAATTTTTTTGTATTTTAATTTTTATTTTATTCTTGTATTTTTAAGACTGCCAGTGCGTGTGACTCAATTTTTCCTTTTCGTCCAAAAATTGATAGACGGGACCAAAAGTGTCAAAAAAAAATCTTATAGGACTAAAAGTGCTTTGGTCGTACTTCAATGAGACCAAAAGTGAATTTTTTCCCAGAATCCAAGACTTTTATCATCTTGAGTCTTTAATTTCGCCAATAAAATTAGACTTTATCAGCGACACACTATTTAACATCAATAATTTGAAGTCGCTATTTTAGCATATCAACCGTGTAAGTAATTTGTCCCCTCAATTTAAATTCATTGTAGCATTGTGCTTATTTTTTTAAGATCAAACTTACACCGGAAAGTTCTTTGTCGATTGTTGTCGTGTCTTGAAATTCTAGGTTGAAATTGCCATATTTAGGCCACTAAAGCTCTTCATTACTGTAATTTTCAACCACTTGCTCCAACTTTCATATTGCAATCAATTTAGTTCATAGTAAAAATACTATAATCTGACTTGTTTTACTGTTTTATTATTAGCAATAATATAAAAGCAGGGATAATTGAGTAATTGGGTTTTTGTACTTTTGTAAATGAACTTTATTTTGTTGCACTTGTTTATCTGCTACACTGGTTTATACACTATTTTATCTAAACTTGTTTATTTTTTACATTTTCTTATCTGAAGTATAGGGGTTTTCAAATTTTTTTATATTTTTAGCAATTCCCAGCGGAATATTCGCCTGAAGTTCATCACATACAGTACATGTGACCCTCTTAAGGGGTAAAAATAAAATTTAATAGCACTTGTGGTTCACTATTTTTACACTTTTAAGTTGAAATGATATTTTGAATAGTATAATTGAAAATAGTGAAACCACAAAAAAATAGTGTTTCAATTGATAAATGTCATATATATCCTTCAAAGGGTTATATGTGAGGCATTAGATGAAATCCCGACATAATATTCCGCCTATTCAGCCGAAAAATGCTAAAATATAAATTTTGTAAAAATTAGAGTAGTTTGATAAAGAAGTGCAAAAGAAGAAAATTGGTTCACAAAAGTGTAAAAACCCGAAAAGTTTAAATGGGTTAATGTTATTACCCCATAAAAAGTATTACAAAACCTTTCGTATACTTTTTTGGTGGAAAAACCATGTCTCCTCATATTTCAAATAAAAGAAGACTTTTCTAGTGGTAAGACTGGAGATCAAAAATTCCACGAGACATTTTTTTTTTCAAATAATGATGCAAGGCGCACTTGATTCAAGTTCTATAAAATTTGTTGGTATTTATCTAGCTCTGCTGATTTGAGTTATTCAAATTGTATCGTTTTAGCTATTGATATCATGATATAATAATTTCATTCCAAAAAAATAAAAAAATAATTATATTCCTATGCAAGAATGAGTAACCAACAACTACCAAATTATTAGCAACTAGCAAGTAGTACAAAATCAGCTTTACATGAAGGCATCAAATGCCCTACAAAAACATACACTGCATATCTTGTGAAAATCTATTACCCCCAGAAACAGCATGTTCTTTTTCTAATAACAAGAATGAAATATATGCAAAAATTATCGATATAAAATTCCCGCAACTCTGCTACTGAAACCAGTGCAAATCCAGAGAAGATAATAGAAATTTGAAACTAAGAGTTGCTTAATTCTTGCCACCGAAACCACGAGGACTAGGCCTTGCAGCAGAGTCAGCAAATTGCCTCCTTGATTCTGATTTTCTCTTTCTCCTTGCTGTACCGGGGGGAGCCTGAAACGTTATTAAGATAAATATAATGTAGTGTCATTTGAATTATTCCAAAACCCAGAAATAAAATGAATAAATTAAGAATTTCATCAAGGAATACGTATAACCTCAATAAATTAAGAGTATAGTAAATGCAAGAGTACCTGCTGTTCAGCTTTAAGAGCCTCCTGGAGATTGCTCATTGTAGGAAGTGATCCACCTTCCATTACACCCATCAAGTTCTTCATGCGCACTCGCATTTGGAAAATTTGAGCCACAAGTTGACTCACCTGAAAGGCGATACCGTTATTTCATTTCCATGGTAAAGATAAACAGTTTTTCCATTGTTTTTGGTCTCATAACAAAAAGAGTAAATTACTGACACCCCATGCGTGAGATACTAATTATGAAAAACACCCCGAGATTTGAGAAATTACAATAACTTCCCCGTCATTCAGAGGAAATTACAATTTCACCCCCTTTGAAAGCATATTACAATTACACCCTCGTTTCTTGAGCTGTCAGGATCAGGGGGCTGTCTTGGTAATTTGCAAACATCAGGGAGTTCGTGATAATTACCCAATAAATGAGGGGTATGCATGCAACTATCTTTGTAAATCAATTGCTCTATATATACCTGCTGCTCAGTTTTCCCGGACTCTTTAGCAATTCTTTTCCTCCTCTCGGGTGATTCTGCCAATAGCTCTGGTTTTTCCCTTTCCTCTGCAAACAAATAAGTAAATCAGATGTGTTGACCAAAGGGTGTAGTGTAGGTGATATACACCAGAAAATACGAAATTTGGGGTCAACAAGTAGTTCTTTGCTTTGACAAAAAGATGTGCACATTAAATTCAGCTGAATTCTAAAACAAAGTAGCAAACTTTCTAGATCTCGACATCATCAGTAAATTATACTGGCAAATTTAAAGTTGTCAAAAAGTTACAAGAATATTGCGGGTATAAGTGTTTTTACAAAATCTAGTTCTTGGGGCAAAAAAGAGAGAAGAAATAACCTGGTGTCATTACTTCAATCATAGACTCCATCAGTTGCACGTTCTTTTCTGCCTCTCGAATTTGTGCAGGAGTAACCTGTTTGAATATCATCAATTTGGAGTTTCTCTATGATTACGAAATAATTATATAACCTTTCAACATCTTTAAGCATTAGACAAACTTTAATCATGTTTCCAAGCATTGGATTATTGTCATGTAATTTGAAACTAAAATCATAGGGCTTGTATGGTATTGTTTTCATTTCTAATTCTCATTTTCAAATTGAAAAATGTAGAAAAATGAGTTTTCAATGAATTTTTAAACGAAAAGACGTGATAAGAATGAAAATATGATTTGATAGATATTTTTGGATATAAGTAGAATAAAAAATTGTACTTGATTTGACATAAAGTAAACTTGATTTGTAGGTGGTGTGTGTGTGTATATATATATATATCCTTCTAGTAAATATACGGCATTACTTAATCGTTTTATAAATCACATACATATCAATAATTTTCATAAAAATATTGTTATTCAAATTTATGTTAAGAAATTGTGTAGTAGTTAAAATTATTTAATAATGACCATAGTAATAACTATGTTGGATAAAAATATTATTTTATTTAATCGAATATTTTTTTTTTTTTGAGTTTGGAGGGAGTTGGTTGGGGGGGGGGGGGGAGACTCTAGGGGTACCCGTGAGTCAAGCTCAATTATACATGCCACAATAGAATTCAAAAAACAATGAATTATATATGTTTAACTAGTGAATATATGTGTGTGTGTGTGTGTATATATATATATAGAATCAAATTTAGCAATGTAAATGTTATTTATATTTTGTACATTATAAATCATCTACTTTTGGTTCAACACTTGTATTGAAATTAAATTATTGCATGTGTGCATTTATGAAAATTGAAATGGCACTTGTATTCATGAAAGCAAGACTTGGGGGAGGTGTCAGCGAGATTCATGGGGTTATGCTGACTTTCAAATTTCTCGTACATCAAATTTGGGGTTTGTGGCAGCAACATCCATTTTCATTCTTCATGGGATGGATTCCCAAAATTTTGGAAATTGAAAACCGAAAAAAGGAGAAAATTACTTGGCCCAAACATGTTTTGGGTTCACAAAATGATTGAGAATTGAGATTTGAAATGAAAATGAAACCATACAACCCCATAGCCTCTAGTTCCATTTCGAAAACAATTCATGTTGCAGGGCAAAGATGGGCAGGTGGGGATATGAGCTATCCCCAGAGCACCATCATGGACTTAGTCTAGACTCTAGAGTACTTAATAAATGCTTTTTTGGCTTTTGTTAAGAACATGGAACATACAGTTAAAGCTTTCAAAAGACTATTTGGCCAAGAAAAATTTGGCTATTTCTAAAAAATAGTGATAAGCAGAAAACCTAAAAAGGACAAGGTTTATATACCTTCCCCATCCCTGGAATCATTCCAATAACACGAGACATCGAGCCCATACGCGCAACTGCACGAGTCTGCTTCAAGAAGTCGTTGAAATCGAATTTTGCACTCATGATCTTTTTCTGCAATTCTTCAGCATCTTCTTGGCGCATCTACTCGATTTATCAAGAATCATATCAAATAGTTATACAAGAAAAGAACATTTACCAGAAAAGAACTATATTGAACTGATCGGTACTCACAACTTCTTGAGCTTTCTCCACAAATGATAAAACATCACCCATTCCTAAAATACGTCCCGACATGCGATCTGGGTAGAAAGGTTCAAGGTCTTCCATACGCTCCCCTCTTCCTACAAGCTTGATTGGCTTTCCTGATACCTGTGTGATGGTCCAATCTCTAATCGCTATTTAAACTTTGAATCGATAGAATTTCTTCAAGTACTAGTTCCAAATTACTGGACAATGTTCAAAGTAAGGGTGCAGACGACCCGAGCTTGATGAAATTGCCCCAGCTCAAGCCTGTGTGTGTGTGGGTGGGTGGGTGGGTATATCTTATATTTTATGTTTATATGAGCTTGCTCGCTTTCAAATAAGTATAAGTAGCTTTGAGCTTGGCTCCTTAAAGAATTCGAGCTCAAGAAGCTAGACACGAGGCTTACGAACCGGATTGACTCGGTGTGCAGCCCCAAGCCTAACTGTTCTTGAGATAACATCATAGAGTATGAAAATAGAATATGGGAAAAGAAATAGTACGATATGAATGCCTGACCTCTTTTACGCTCAAGGCTGCACCACCTCTAGAATCCCCATCTAGCTTGGTTAAAATGGCACCAGTAATTCCAATTTCAACATTGAATGTTGTGACCAAGGCTAGAATATCATAAAAGATTATTATAAGTGAAGACAAAAATTCTTCATAATATCAAATTTTGCATTTGATTGCTATAATAACTGTAAGACCTTGATTCTCAAAACTAATTGACATGACATGAAGAGAACAAGGGGCTAAAATGCTAGTTCAGGAGCTAAAGTATAGCCAATTTGGAACGAAAAAAGTTGCCCAAAAGATAGTGTTGACTGACATGATTGCTATGAAATTTTTCAAGAAGCACTAAAAATCTGAATCTCATGAAAACAACTGTAGTAATAAAATATGGAGAGTAATAAATGTCAATGCGTGCTTCCAATTAAAAGTGCTAACTCTATTTTTGACCAGGCAATAATTAATATTAAAGACTATTTGAAGCATATATACCAGCAGCTTCTTGGCCAGTCATTGCATCCACAACAAGCAAAACTTCTGTAGGGTTTAACACTCTTTTGACATCTTTCAGTTCATCCATCATAGCCTTATCTATCTGATAAGAAGAAAGGTTCATTTATAGCTTAGTTTTAAAATAAAGATATTGTATAAAATATGTTGGTCACAAATCTTTCTAAAGATTCGGGGGAGAAAGGGGGGCGGGGGATAGACCTTTCCATTTTTTCATGAAATGTTAGTAATTATACGGTTCAAGTTGTCATGGCCAGTAATCTCACCTGAAGTCTTCCTGCAGTATCCATTATGACCACATCTACATTCTGTTTTTTGGCCTCTTGCAAACCTTGCCTTGCTATTTCTGCAGGTTTAATCTCCGTGCCTGCTGCATAAACAGGCACCCCAACCTGCTTAAAGCTTGAAAGTGAGTAATGGATGAAGTCAAGAAAAATTATGGTAAAGATAAGTGGGCAAGGAATCAATGTGAATAGAACATATCATTAAGATAGTTGGCAATATGTTACAGATATTAGCAATGACATCATAGTTAGGTATACCTTTAGTCTATTTAAGTATTACACTAACAGGAATCACCAAGAAATACTCACGATTCATACCCCTAGACCATGGGATAGGGATCCGCAAGCCAGACTCCACCCAGTAGACCCAACTACGACATATTTATCTTTGTTGGTCAAAATGGTTTTACCAAAGTTGTTAAAGAGGATCATTGCGCCCACTTATAAACATTTCCAAATTTAGCAGATTCATTTTATGGATCTACAACATCCAAGTAAAATATGAGGATAATAATAACAAATTAATGACAAAACCCTATGACATTAGTATTGTCATTTTAAGATGTTCACAGAGAAAGAAGACATTGCAAGAGAATTACCTGTTCACCAAGGATAACCAACTGGTCAATTGCAGCAGGTCTGTAAACGTCCCCAGCAATTAGCATGCAACTCTTCCCCTGTTAGTTATGCCATTCTTGCTTGAGTCAAGTAAGGTCGAGCATAATATTGGAAGACGGATTCTAAAGGAAGAAGAGGTAAGTACAATAATAAAGACTCATAAATGAGGACCTGCTTTTTAAGATATAAAGCTAGCTTTGCGCTGACAGTAGTCTTTCCCACACCTTGCAGCCCGGCCAACAAAATCACAGTTGGGCTAGATTTTGCAAAAACCAGCTCAGAAACCTCTCCTCCCATAAGTTTTATTAGCTCATCATTCACAATCTGCGTAAGTTAGCAACAATTCCAGATAAAGACACAACTATGGCCATCAAATTTAAAGATGCCAAGGTTTGAAAAAGCAGAGATTGCAAAGATAAGTTTAGTACTGCCAAAGCCTTATTCTCGGGTAGGTTAGCCAATTATTAAGCATACCTTAACTAATTGCTGATCTGGTTTCACTCCTCGGATCAATCCAGTACCAACTGCTTGCTCGCTTACGGACTGAACAAATCTTCTAACAACAGGAAGACTAACCTGCCAATTGCAAAAATGAAATACGTGACGCATGAATTAGATATTGTAATACAACTATTCAAATTTAATGACACTTACATCTGCTTCTAAAAGAGCTCTCCTGATGTCTCTCATAGGTTCCACAATGTTTTCCTTGGTCAAGACCTCTGAATTGCAAATGCCCAAATAAAATTAGTTAAATACAATAAATAGCATCAACATCCAAATAGTATACTTTCTTTTAAAACCAAAAAGAACAGTATAACAAGTGCAAAAGTACTGATGGATAATATGGAAAATCAGTTAGACCTTATCTTACATGCACCTGAGGTTTATCACATAGAATTATTTCCATAAAAATAAGTTAAAAAGCTAGCATAGTGGTCTCTAAAGACCAGATATATGCTTCCTCAAAAATTTTAAGCTGGTCAATCCGCCACTTATATTATCATATGGCATAAAGGAAGTAACATATCAATGAATTTGAAAGACATTCAAGAATATTCAAATTACGAGAAGCAAAATTTAAAACATTATTTTTTTTATGCATAGATGGTCATTGAGCATTATGCTCCACTGCTAGGGCTGAAAGACGAACCAAGCTACTCGATACTCGACTCGGAATGCTCGCTAAAAGCTCGTTTGAGATTGGTTCTTTAACATATCCAACCAAGCTTGAACAAACTTTTGTGTATTCAATAAGCTTGAAACTCAGCTCAAGTTCAACTCAATTAGTAAAAAATGACAAAATATGTGCAAATACATCAAGTTACTCAAGCTCGGCTTGATTAGATCTCGTTTGAGCTTGGCTCGATTAAAAATCAAACCAACCTCAAACACAAATTGTGAAGTTCGATAATAATTCAAACAAGCTTGAACAACAACCTGTTCGACTTGGCTCAACTCGTTTACAGCCCTATCCACTACCTCACCTCCAAAAGCAAAATTTCACCATAGATAAGGGCATTTTTTCATAGTTGCATAAAACTTTAACTAAATTGGCATGGATTAGTAGTCTCTAAATTCTGATCCACGTAATTTAAAAAGACAAATCATTGCTAATTTCATCACTTGCACACGACAATATGTTAAATGACTTGCAATTAAACTTAACTATCTATCTTCTCAAATTGTTTGATTACAACTATCTCCAACCGCATAAACAAAGCGGAAATATACGAAGGCGAAAAATAACGAAATAAACAACCTTCTCCCTTGAGCTTGCTCCAAGCGGCTTCGAGTCCACTAGTGAGCTGCCCAAACATCTCCGCTCTCACGACGAGTCCTCGCATTTCCCTTCGGTACGTCACACTACTCTTCGAATTTACCACTCCCCATACTTCTCTCTGAATCGAATCACGAAACACAAATCAACACAAAATGCTGAAGAATTCTCAAAAATAGGTTAAATCAGTGAAGTATAAACTCACGGTGAATGAGTTTCCGGAGGAAAACGAGAGCGATTGAGCGGCGCAGGTCCATGAAGAGGAGGAGCTCCTGGGGAATCTGGAGTTTGGGAGGGGCAATTTCGGAATCGGAAAATGGCGGGAAGCAACGGTCGAGAATCGAGCAGAGGCCTCCATGGGGTAGCTATAGCTAGAGTTCAGTTTTTGCTGCAGATATAATTTTATCCGCTTTGTAAAATGTAATCTATTTGTTCCATCTTTATTGGTGTTTGTTTCTGGTGCAGCGCGGCCCAATGCAACATGCTAGATCACGAGTTCAATAGTTCTAGTATTTATATATTTTCGACATATCAAAATGTATTACGTGCAGAATTCATCCTCGGACATTAAGGTGTATTATGTGCAAAATTTATATTTGGATCGTTGGATTCGGTCTGACATAAAATTACTCATCTTGCACCCCTATTATGAACTATTTGAAGTGAAAATTGCATTTTCAATCCCATAACTTAGGATAATTCTATGTAACTCTTAGTGCATTGCTCCCGGTCACTTAGTCACCACATATTCAAGTTAGGGTGGGTGGTTTTTACATAGGTGGTGAGTTATAAAAATCACCCACCCCAGGTTGAATTTGTGGTGTTTAAGTGACCGGGAGCATTGCATTAGGACCACCATAGATTTATCCCGTAACTTAGAGTATGTGCAATGAGAAAATTGCAATTTTGGTCCTATATATTAAGGAGTAGCAACTTTGAGACAGTATTTTTTTCAATTTGCAATTAAGTCCTTTATTTTTTTAATTTTGTGGCAATTTCAGTCATTGGAGTGGCAATTTTGGTCCCCGGGCCGGGAAATTCTAAAAATTAGGGATTTTGCATCCAATTTGAGGATTTTTAGATTTTTTGGAGGTAAAATTGGAGCTTTTGCTGATTTTTTTTTTTTTTTGGGGTGGGGGGATAATTATTTTCCATCCATTTAAGATGCACAATATTAAATAAACTTGATAAAATACAAGTATGGTAAAAAAATATATTTACATACATACATAGAAAATAAAAATATAATAATAAACAATCACTAAATAATGTCTAAAATTAATTTATTTTTATTATACATACTTTAACTTCTTGTATCAATTTTTTGCTTTACTCGTTAATACTCACATTTTTAAAGTATCATGAACTAATATAAATTTACATTATTAAATACGGTATATATACAATATATATATACACACATACATATATATATATAATAAAAATAAAATTCATCACACATCTGAATGTCATTGTAGGAATATATTTAATTAATTTATAGCTCATAATCACATGTTCTTATTTAATTAATTATGGATTTGTCATACTTTAATTGAATTTTAAATAATATATATATAAGAGTCAAAATAAGTTAAAAGATATTTTATAATTATCTGAGAGGAGTACTCGACATGTTATGGAGACGGGGAGTACTTCATAATTTTTCTAAAGTTTGAAATTATATGGATATATATTATATACAACCATTGATATTTAATAATATTAATTTGTATTATTTTAAGATATTTAAATATTATGAGTCTTAATTAATAAACAAGTATGAAAAATGAAAAAAAGAAGAAGCTAAGTTTAATTACTGATGATTGTATATTATTATTTGAATATTGTTGTTGTGTGTTTATATATAATATTAGCAAAAGCCCCATCCCCCCCCCCCCCCCCCCCAAAAAAAATAGCAAAACCTCCAATTTTCCCTCTAAAAATCCGAAATCTACCAAATTAGATGCAAAATTCCCAAAAAATTTTTATTTTTTTGGGTCCGGAAAACCAAAATTGCCGTTATGAGGACTGAAATTGCACAAAATTGAAAGATAAAGGATTTAATTGCAAGTTGAAAAAGATATTGTTCTAAAGTTGTCACCTCCCTAATATATAGAACCAAAATTGCAATTTTTCCTATGTGCAATTTTGGTCTCAATATTATGATATTCGCCACGTTGCATCCTATATCTTAAAAAAATGAGCAATTTTGCCTAACGTCCGTTAGTTCTTGGAGGGAAGTAGCACGTGTTTGTCACGTGCATGGTTAATTGTGCAATTTATGTCCCATGATATTGGACCAAAAGTGCACATGACCCAAGTTTCGGAACTAAAATTACACATGATGCAAGTTTGTTGATTTTCAGTAAAAAAAATGTGTGAATTGTGCAGAGTAACATCCACAATCATATAATATGAGATTTTATTTCTAGAAATGATATGAAAATATTTTGTTTGTCTGTATATATGTTCATTTATTTTACTTTACTAATCTATATCATTGCATATCTAGTTAATAGAACAATTAGTATAATTTCAGTCAAAATTAAAATTGTTGTGACTTGGGGTTATTTATTGATTTTTTTGTCATATTTGGACAAAATAAAGAAAATGGATTAAAAGTAAAAGAAAGAAAAGAAAATTAGGACAATAAATAAATACTTCAAAAAAAAAAAACTGAAAGTCGTATGCATTTCAGTCCCATAACTTAAACTTTTGTGCAATTTTGGTGTCAATAGCGAATTAACGATGCACGTGAGGGGCACGCGCTATTTCCGTCTAAAAACTAACGGAGATTGGTGTTTGGGACTAAAATTGCACATTTTTCGAAGATAAGGGATGTAATGTGGTGAGTTCCTATAACATTGGGACTAAAATTGTACATAACCTAAGTTCTGGGACTAAAAAAGCAATTTTCCCAAACTATTGGGAATTATGTATCCTTCTCACAGATTTCGGAGATTCATCGTACATATTGTATTAGGGGAAATCATAATTACTGTCCAACATCTTTATTCAATTTTCATTTAGTCTCATTAATTACAGAATTCTCACATTTAGTCCCAACCAAAACTTTCATCCAAAATTTAATAATCAAACTCATTTGCTTTGTCAATCGATATTTTGACCGGTTTTGTGGAAGATTTTGTGCGTGAATGACACTCACACACTAATTCTGATTATTGTCATGGTTTTTCTATTCAATATTATGTGTAACTCATGCATGGATGTCATCATTTTACTTTATGACATCATCATATACATATTTAAAGGTTCGAACACATACGCAGTTGGATGGTACCAAAGTGAGTGACATGAAATAAACCGAATTGCGGGCTCCTGAAGTTATCTAAAAGTCTAGCTATCAGATCTAATAAAATCGAAGAAATCTCATGTAACATTTGAGATTCCACTTTTCTTCATATGGAGAATATATACATATATCTACATATATATGTTTATTTAAATTTTAATTCTCATGTTATGTAATTTTCTAAAAGTACTTTTTCACTGTCTATATTCTTTTATATTGATTTTTAAATGTGTTCTCCAATTTAGTTTTCACATAGTTTCGGGTTTAACCCACTCGAGTTTGTTAGTTATCATTCTCTGCATGCTACCACAATCAGGGGCAAAGATACCTACTGATAAAAAAAAAAGAAAAAAAAGGGCAAAGATACCTATTTTTTTTCACTCAATTTTGTTCGTTTGTATTCTTTATTTTCCTTTTATTGTCTTTCTACAAATCTTAACATTTTTTATCTCACTTCTGACAATTTCTCGCCTAATTTAATTATCATTTTTAATTAAGGGAAATATGGGGTGCACTGCGGCCGGCATGTCAAGAAAATAATCAGTTTGGATTTTTTATTACAAAATTGTGTTGCATATCATGCCTGCACGATAAGTGTATAAAATATTTCTTTAAATATATATTTAAGGAAATATATGTAGGAGTATCATTACCTTTCATACATGCATCAAATTGAACACACACACGAATTACTAGAAAAAGTCCTTTTTAATTCTATACGTTTCATACAGTGGCACATAAGAATTACTATATTCACATGCAAGACACAAAAAACTTAAATAAACACCAAGTCATGCCATGGTCTATACAGAACAATTATATACGGTATATGAGATATCCAATTTATTATTGGAAAAAAATTGCAGCAATGGAATAAATACTCGAGAAAATATAATACCCTTAAGATATTAGGTTGGGCATCTTTCACCGAGCAATGTGCGGTGTGTGCCTTACCTAGCTAGTCTATATATATATACACAGTGGCGGATCTAGAAATTTGGATCAGTGGGGGCACCAGGGACGGGGTTAGGAATTATACGCGAGATTTTTGTGATATAGCTATACAATTTATTTTTTTGCCAAATAAACGAAGGATTTAAGGGGGGTGAGGTACATTATATTTATGAGGGGAAATATAAAAAAGAATTAGGTTCAATTACAACTTTTGACATATTTTATACTTTTATACCTCTTTTGTTATAGCTAGGATTTTGCGTTTTGGGGGGGGGGGGGAACTCAAAGTAAAGGGAGAAAACGTGATATTTTTTTATCTTGAAGGAGGCGAAATTCAAATATAAAATTTTTTGTAAGGTAACAAAATGATTTTTCAAACTTGGGGGGGGGGGGGGCGAGCACACCCTCCGTCCCTGAGGGGCACAATTTGCCGAGAGTGAGATGGAAATTAGAATTGAAGGGGGCATTTAAAAATTTGAATGGAGGGCATTAATGTAATTTATAAATAAAAAATAAAAAATGTGTATATATAAAAAAAAAATTGAGTGAGAGCAATTGCACACACGTACGTCCGCCCCTGTATATACACGTCTATATTAGTGGGGTGGGTGCGGGGGTGGGATTGGAAGTAAAGCAAAACAACATCAAGATACCATTATTTGTCTCGTAATTTGGATTTCATTATTTTGTAATAAATTATATTGTTCAAAACATATTATGAGGTCAAAGATACTTAAACTATGCTTATAAAATGAGAAGTGGGCACTCTTGATGTCAATGGGTTTGTGCATTCGCACGAGTTGTTTCGTTTTTGGGGCAAAAAGATTTTGAAGATAAATGTATTTAAAACAATACCAAAATATCAAAAAATAATCAAATTCTAAACTAGTTGTTGGGATTCTATATCTCATGATGCATATAACAATGATGTAGCTTACTCTACTACACAATTGGGGCAAAATCCTTTGTTCAAATCAATGGAGAATTTGAACTACTATTTTCTTCTTCTTCTTGTGATTTTACCCTTTGTTTTGTTGATCATATTGAAAATTTACTTATCTCATGAAAACCACAAGTACTCACCACCACCAAGCCCCATACCTCTACCATTAATTGGCCATCTTCACCTTATAAAGAATGCTCTCCACATATCCCTAGCTTCATTGTCATCCAAATATGGTCCAATATTTTCACTCCAATTAGGCTGTAAATCATTTCTTGTAATTTCTTCTCCATCCTCCGTCGAAGAATGCTTCACGAAAAACGACATAATATTCGCCAACCGGCCCCACTCCATGGCCGGGGATCGGCTAACCTACAACTACACCGCCCTTGCATTTTCATCCTTCGGCCAATTTTGGAGGATCATGCGACGTTTATCAGTTGTGGAACTCTTCTCTGCTCGTAGCCTACAAAAATCTGAGCAAATACGAGACGAAGAAGCACGTGCACTTCTCCGCGTACTTCATAGAGTAACCAAGTCAAATCCCAACAATGTTGTTGGATTGAATTACTTGATTTCAACTTATACTTTTAATCATATCATGAGAATTGTTGCTGGGAAATGGTGTGTCAAAGAGAATGATATTGAGAGTGATGTTGGAAAGGAAACCACGAGACGAATTCGAGGGATGTTTTCGACTACTCTGTCATTAGGGATGTGTGATTTTTTTCCATTTTTGAGATGGATTGGATATAAAGGGATGGAAAAGAATTTGATGTCTTTGCACAAGAAGAGGGATGAGTTCTTGCAAGATTTGATAGATGAGGTTCGAGGGAGAAACAATAATGAGTTGATCATGGGAAAGAAAGACAAGAGCACTTTCATCCAAACTTTGCTCTCTCTTCAACTATCAGAACCTCAGTTCTACACAGATGATGTCATCAAAAGTATTACACTGGTAATTTATATATCTTTTATCTTTATAGTTTTTTTATTTTCTATCTAATTATGAATGAAAAAAGTGCTTATCCTTGAGGTGTATTGGGGGATGGTAGAGGTAGGTGGGGCTGTGTTTGTGTTTGGATGGATGGTGGGTGATATACCATAATATGGTATCTAGGCCCATAAGCATCAATACAAGGACTTAGGCCCAACACAAAGTTCAAGATTCAATATGGGGTCAAAGACCCGCGCTAAGTAATAGTAACGGGTCAGGTCGTTCCTTAACCTGACCCCACGGTCCGAGTCATCTACCGTTCATTGGTGCCACCTGTTGACATCCTACAGATGTCCATCAACCACTTGTACAAGGTGTGTGCTATAAATACTCCCTCAGAATATTTATTGAGGGTTGGAATCTCAAACACATTCTCTCTAGTTTTAGCCCCGTATGTCCAAAAGTAACGAGTCTATAGACTGAGAAATACGTTCTTATATACATATAAATTACAAAGTCTGAATCGTCTATAGAGTACGACTCTGGCAACACCTTTTACTATAGAACTACGTTGACTTGATCCTGATTAGGTACGTATGTAGCTCAGTTATTATTGAGTACAGTTTATAATCAATATCATTATACTCGTAGCACGGTTTGAGTCCTTCCAAACTGAGAAGATTCAAATCCCCTAGATTTGAGTTAGATCAGCTGGGATTTGACTAGAAGATGAATCGAGGAAGAAGATGAAAAAGAAAGTTTAATATAAATAATTGAGAAAAGAGATAAAATAAAATAGAAAATTATACTGTAACACTTTTTTAAATTAAGAGTATTTTGGCCTTTAGGCGTGCTTTATTTTCTTTTTCCAAAGGAAGGTATTTGACCTTTGTTCTTTTCACGAGGGCCTTTTTGCTCTTTAGGTGCATCTTAAGAGTAATTTGCAATTAATCCAAATTTATCACTAATTATGTGTATTAAGAAACAATTATATAATTTATATTTGTTTTGTCACATGTATATATATTGACAATTAGCCCAACTTTTTTTAATGACAACAAATATAATTTTCATTGTCTTTTCACATTCTGTCATAAATATTAGTTTTTGTCTTGGTGATATATGTATATTGTATTTACAATATTAATATTTTATATATTAATAAAAATAAATTTTAGTATAATATATATATATATATATAGTTACGGTAAAATTGCAACTTTAGTCCCACTCAAGAGGACAATTTTAGTTTTCGTTGTGCCTTGTTACGTGATATTAAAAATAGTTTCAATAGTTTGAGAAAAAAAATGCTATATTAGTCTTTTTTATAAGCCAAGTTAGATCCAAGTTTTATTTTGTGTTAAAAGTTGATGAAAACTAATATTTTGTACTTTTGAAAATTGCATTGCCCCTTGACTATACAAATTGTGTCAAACACTCTCCCCAAACAAATATTAATGTCATTTACCCCCAAATAGTTAATTTTTCTTTAAAAAGTTGTTTTGATTCAAATTTTAATAAAAAAATATTTTTTAAATAACATATTATTTTAGAAAAAAAAAAACTGGGGAGTGGGAGCGGTGGAGCGACGGGGAGGCTGGGGTTGCGATTGAGCCGATGGGCGAAGGGTTTGGGTGGATCTAGGACCAATGGGGTAAGGGCTGGGGACGTGGTTGGCGGGAGAGGGCTGGGAAGCGGTATCGGTGGGAGGTTTGTTGAATCGGGCTCGAGAGGAGGGCTTGTGCAGTGGGGTCAGAGGTGAGGTGGTCGTGGATGACGAGGGGATGGGTTAGGGGGCAGCAGAAAGGGCTGGGTGGTGGTTGTAACGAGTGGGTAAGGAAGGGAAGGGAGCTAGGTAGGAATGGAGCCAGAATTTGGAGTTGGGGAGCGAATAAAAAAAAAAAAAAGAGTCAAAACTAGATATTTTTGAATTTTAGTGGGGGGGGGGGGGCAAAATTTTAAATTTCAAAAGTTTATATGACAAAAATTTAGTTTTCTCAAAGTTGAGGGGGCGGGTGCCCTCTACCAGCCCCCCTGTGGCTCAATCTCTGGGGCTAGGGTTGGGGGATGAGGCTTTGAGGGTGTGTGGACCGAGGGGTATGGTTGAGGAAGATGATGATTTTTATTTTATTAATTTATTTTCCTAGGGAATAAGTGACAAAAGAATATGTTTAGGGGATGTTGATACAAGTTACATAGCTTTATGGGCAATTATAATTTTGAGTTGACCATTCCCTTAGTTTTTAACAGAATGGTCAATTTCATTAGTTTCTTTTGTTAGTTTTTCACAGAAAATAAAGAGCATATCAATGTTGCTTAAAGAACGAACTAACATTGCAAAATTTTCAAATTACTAGGATTTCTTTAAAAATCGTGTAAAGTGGATGCTTAGAAATAAAAATGTCATATCCATATATGAGGCTGAACTTGCAATTTTATCATATCATGACACTAACTAAAATATGTTAGCATTCATATGCATTACTATTGGTTTAGGTGAATCCCTCAGTGCATTGCACAATGAATATTAGAAAAATTTAAACTATGCATCCCAAGACTTTTGTGTATATTCGGTTATGTATACTCATATATATATATATATATATATATATATAATATTGCCTTAACTACAATATATATACATTCATATGCATTAAAGAGTCATGTATTTTATTTTCGATCATTAACTAAGTATTAACATAATATTTCAGTGAAAAAGTCACATGTTTTAATATGAACTACAATAACGTCTTCCCACATGGAAACAAAATAAAAAACCCTAATCACAAATACTCAATTGAAAATTAATAACCCAAACACATTCTCACAACAACAAAAATAAAACTAAATCTCAAAACAAAACTAAACGCATTCTCATAAAAAAAAAAAACACAAGTCTTGTTAAGTAGCAGAAAATTTATGAATCTTCCAATTTGGATGATTTATATGATCAGAATTTCATTCTAAGATGTTTGTGATTAGATAATGTTCTTAGCTGGAAGAGAGACCTCCGCAGTGACTATCGAATGGGCAATGTCACTTCTGCTAAGTCACCCCGAGGCAATGCACAAATTAAGGCAAGAAATTGATGACAATGTGGGACATAATCGCTTGATAAACGATTCCGATCTTTCCAAGCTTCCATATCTTCGTTGTGTTATTAACGAAACTCTAAGATTGTACCCTCCAGTGCCTCTACTTTTACCTCATTTTTCCTCACAAAATTGCATTGTGGGGGGATACAATGTTCCAAAAGGTACAATCTTACTAGTAAACGCATGGGCCATGCACAGGGATCCTAAGTTGTGGGATGAGCCTGATAAATTCGACCCAGAGAGATTTCGAACTATTCGATTGGAAAACGAAAGCTATAAGTTTGTGCCGTTTGGAATGGGAAGAAGGGTGTGTCCTGGAGCCGGTATGGCATTGCGAACAGTGTCATTGGCATTGGGTGCATTTTTCCAATGTTTTGAGTGGAAAAAATTATTGGAACATGAGGAAATGGATGCAAATTATAAGTCACAAGTAACACTGCAAAAGGCTAAGCCTCTAGAGGCCATTTGTGTTCCTCGACATCAAGAAACAAATCTTTTATCGCAACTTTGATCGATCCATATATAAGATAATGTTATGGTGTTTCTAAGATATATGTTGTAAAGTGAAGCTATTGATCTAAAAGAATGATGGCATATGGCAATAAGAGTCGGGAAAAAATTGAAATGTTGTTTCACTATATCTTAAAATACTACGACCCATGATTGAATGGTATTTTATCTATGTAATAAATAGTATGTCTTGGAACTAAGCTTTTTGTTTTTTAGGTTCATTACTATTGTAGTGTGGACTCTCATTGCATCTCATTTTTCAATATAGTATAATTATCGTCTCATCGTTCGTGGATATATATATATATATATATCTTATTTTGAATGGATCACATAACATGGATCACTCTCTTAATTTTTTATTCCATTTTTAAAACCATCGTACATAATCTCGAAGAACTTGGTTTGACTCGATTTATATACCCACTTGGAGATTTTACTAAGGTTGCCCATGGATATTTCTGAGAATAATGAGAAAGAATAAAACATTATTTATATGTATATACTATATAATCTTGGACAACTAAATGTTTTGAAGTTTAATACTAAGGCTTTGATTGGATGAGATGTCATTTTTGATTTCTCATTTTTCTAAGAAAAAATAAAAAAAAAATTCTAAGGGAGTAGAGATATAATGGCACTCCAATCTTCTTTTTGTGTTGAACAATGAACCAAAATGTCCTTATTATATTAGAACACGATTTACATCAATTATGCAATAAAATATACTCTCCATATATTATTCTTTCTTTTTATCTTTATAATCCCACATTTCACTATATCAGAATTTTCATTCTTTCTTTTTGTTGAATTCTTTCAACCTATTTACTTAATACAGTACATGCATAGTTAATATATATATATATATATATATAAAGTAACCAAAGGTCCAAAACTCCATTATAACATAAATTGACTATCATGACACAAAGTTATTATTTCAAAATAAAGTTAAATATAAATAAAAACATGAAAATAAAGCAAAAGACTAATGTTCATTTATACTTGCATATTATCTTAGGGATGGCCACCGAACCAAGTCTGCCCAATAGAGTTGTTGTTTTGTGACAGGTCGAGCTCGAGCCCAAATATAGATTCTCACATGCTTACGAGTCAGTAAATAAATAATAATAAAATAATTATTTATTACATATTTAATAAATAAATAATTTTTTATTATTTTTTTTATTGATTTGCGAGTATGTGAATAGAAATATTTGGGGCGAGCTCTAATGAGCAGGTTAGGCCTGATGCTTATCCCAAAAATAATTTGATTGTCAACTTATGCATATATATATATATATATATATATATATATCTTCAAATCACTTTATTTTAATAATATTATTTTCGATTGCTTTATTTCTAATTTTTTATATATATATTTGACTTTATTTTCAAAATATCAACTCTACATCATGATTGTCAATTTATATAATTTTTGTTACTTCATTTTATATACATATATATATATAGTAATTAACTATGTACGTATGATATTAAGTAAATAGGTAGAAAAATGCAACAAAAGAAAAAAAGAAAGTGATAACATAATAAAATATTGGATTATAGAGTTAAGAATGAACAAAAGTATATGAAGGGTATATGTTGTTTTACAATTGTTGTAAATTGTGTTTTAAAATTATAAAGATATTTTGGTCCATTGATCAAACAAAAAGGAGTTGGAGTGCCATTATCAAATTTAAGAATGCAAATATCAATTCTCTTTTTTTTTTATATAGAAAAAAGTGAAATGATAAGGTGTAATATGATATGGTTTTTCTTTTTTTCTTTTTTTTGTAAAGAAAGTTGTGTTTTTATGAGAAATGGTATGAATGAGTATTTATTTATAAGAAAATATAAATATATCTAAGTTAAATTTATCGATTAAGATATTTAAAAATATGCAAAGTGAATCTTATTTCACACGTTGAATCATATTCATTTTTCAAGAAAATTTAAAATTTTTGTAGAGAGTATTAACTGAAGTATATCTTTGAAATATTTTAAAAGATGTCAAACAATTGCATTTCCTATGAACAATCAGAAAATGAGAAACATGTACTCATCCAATCGGAGCGTTTTTCGTTTTTTCCTCAAAAAAAAAAAATACAAATCTTTTTTTCTTTTTGTCAAGAAGTTAACAATATCTTTTATCATAGCAGACTTATCCACTTTCAAGCACAAATCCAAATCTGCCCAGTTTCCCCACTTTTCTTCACTCATTTTCTTGAATGAAAGATATATATTATGGAATGAATAGAAAATGAAACTTGTATCACCATTTCGTTTTGCAAAAGTCCAATAAAATCCCCAATTTAGTCTGTAACTTTTTGTCTACCAAATGAAAGCAATATGAGACGGAACAAGCAATATGATAAGCGTTTTGAATTACTTTGATTACTAGGAAAAGACGTTCCTTATTGGGGGGTTGATGACAGAAATAAAACACATATTAGTATATTACATGTAAATTCAACATATAAACACTCACAACAAGTCGATCTTTACATGATTGTTTCACTGCCTCTTTCACACGGTTTTTGATGCCCCAATCAGTCTACAAACTCAGTCAAAACGAAAGAGTTGTTTCCACAATCCAAGTGCTTCAAATGGTGAATTTTTCCTTTGTCAAATTTCCAAAAAAATATTACTTTTGAGTCTTTCTATTTTACCCAAATATTGCTGCAAAAATCTGATGTTAAAGAGTTATATTCACCCCTCTTATTTTCAGATTAATTAGGGAGATAATAATAGGGAGGTTGGGGTAGTTTTTTCCTGAAAAAAACAAACACTCCCTGCATATTTCAAATTAGCACTATACACCATCAAAACACGCAATTGTTCATATAATTAGCATCCTCAAGTTGTTTTCTATCATAATTTCATTCGTAATTCGCTGTCAATTTCGATAATCAAACGGCAGCGCAGTGATAATGATTATTCAATTCAAATATGAATGAAGAACTTACTCTCTATTCCTTAGAGATGGCCTAGATATACATTAGCTTAAATATCTTCACACGTCCAGAGATTATTGCAAACCAGTGATAGTTTTAACTGCATCTGTTCCAGAAACACATTCGTCTTCTAAAAATGGAATTGTCTTCCACACCGTCAACTTCATTGGAACGTTTCTTTCGTCTACAAACAAATTTTATTTCAAATCAAGTGCCTATCATTGAATTTCTTTAGGTTAAATTGTTTCATACCTTCAGTGGCACAATCCTTTTCGGTGCAAATGGCTGCATAATGTGAACCAGACAACTCTAAGAGCAAAAATTGCCAATTGCTCGTGTGATCACTGGCATCGTCAAAAGAATCCACAACTATTTCAGAAGCCTGTGAGCAATGATTCACATTAGAAATTCAACTCCTCGAGGGCTGTGGCGTCTCATAAGAGATTCAATAAATATAAAAAGGGAAAATTATTTTTTTAGTCCGTTAACTTGGCCTCCTTTGTTTTTTAGTCCGTTAACTTGACACCTTACAAAATTAGTCCGTTATCTTGGCACTTTTTTTAATTTTGGTCCTTTCCACTGAGAAATTTTAATAGTGGCCGGAAAAGAGCGCATGTTAATTTGGGGATAAATTGCAAATGGAGGGAAAATTAGGGGGAAATTGCTGATTTGGGGGGAAATTGGGGGGTTTTTTTAAAAGAAAATACTGAAAATTGGAAAAAAATTCAAAAATTAAATAAAAAAGAATTAGAAAAAATGATGAGAAACTAGAAAATTACTAAAAAATTCACTAAAACTTGATGTTTGAATTTGAATTTTCATAATATTTAATGTTTCTTTTTGTATTTTTAGTAAAAAAGTATTGATTAAAAACTTGAAAACTAAAAAAAAAAGTTCTAACAAGAACTAGAAAAATTAAGAAAATTTGGAAAATTAGAGAAAATTTTAGAAAAATTCAGAAAGAATTAGATAAAATTCTGAAAAACTAAAAAGTAGAAAAAATTCATAAAAAATAGATGAAAGTTGAAATTGATTTGGTTCTGCTAATTTGTTGAAGTATTTTAAGAAAATTATGTCCTTTGTCGTGTTTCAATTTTTTCTTTTTTTTTTCCTTTTCATTTTAATGAGTTTTTTCTGTTTTTTTTAGTAATTTTCTAGTTTCTCATAATTTTTTCTAATTCTTTTTTCTTTAATTTTTGAATTTTTTTCGGATTTTCAGAATTTTCTTTTTAAAAAAACTCCCTTATCCCCCCCCCCCCCCCCAATTTCCCCCCAAATCAGCAATTTCCCCCCAATTTTCCCTCCATTTGTAATTTATCCCCAAATTAACTTTTCCAGCCACTTTTAAAATTTCTCAACGGAAAGGACCAAAATTAAAAAAAGTGCCAAGTAAATAGACTAATTTTGTAAGGTGTCAAGTTAACGGACTAAAACGCAAAGGAGGCCAAGTTAACGGACTAAAAAAATATTTTTCCCCTATAAAAAGAAATGAAGTAAAAAGGGTAAATTACATAGAAGACTCTAATTACGAAAAACACCCCGAGATTAGAGAAATTACCATAAACTTCCTCAGTCAGTAAAAGCATATTACAATTTCACCGTGTCAGTAAAATCATATTACAATTTCATCTGTTTGAGTCAAGATCTAACAACGGTGTTTTGGTAATTTGCAAAACCTCAGGGAGCTCGTGTTAACTGTTAATTACCTAATAAGTAAGGGAATATACAAGGGAATATGCATGTAATAATCCAAATAAGGAACTAGAGTCTTCATAGGAGAGTCGAGTTTACAAGAAACAGAGACTTTTGCACAAAAGTAGAGGAAATTAATTCCAAACGACAGGCTTTTGTATTCAAAATCCAATAAGAAATCCCCATGCATACCTCCGAACTACAGACTTGCTTCCCACCATTAAAGTTAATGGTAAATGTTTTAAAAGGTGCACCGGAGAACCCCCGACCTAACGCTTTGACATATGCCTCCTGAAATCAATAACTTACCATGAGAAAACCTTACTTGGAGAAGGGTCTTTAACATAACTTTTCAAGTTAAGATTTTGCAAATGAATGGTTCGTTTATATACTTCAATTAAAGAGAAAAAAAGATGCTCAACCAATACTATCGATGAGTGAGACCTTGAGTGTCCATAACTTGATAAACTCACTCCGCTGAACTTGTGGGTCCGAAATAGACGCCAAGAACTGAACTTCATTTTGGGAGAAATAACGTCTCGCAAAAGATAAGATATTGTGTTTGATAGTTCGTTGCTTTTCTTCCACATCAATACCGATCTACATTTGAAAAATCAATCATAAATGTATTTCAGTTGATCAACAATACAGCAGCATAATTGCAACATGAAAAACAATTGACGGTTGTTTGATTTCATCACTGGTGTATAACTTAAAAAAGGAGCTGATAGAGTACTAACTTGAGAATTAACTGTCACTCCACAAGCTACCAAAGAAGAAGTGTGTGATATGTTGAAATGCAATGTAGGCGGATTCCAATCATCACTAAATTGCCAGTCTATCTGCCAAGAAATCAAATAAGGGTTCGATTGAATGTCGAATTGCAAGACCTAAGCCACACACACACACACACACACACGCATATATGTATATATTTTATAGGCTAATCAAACTAAGTGTGTGTTCGAATGAACGTTGATATTGCAAGACCTATATATATATATATATATATGTACGTAAGTATTTGTATATATATTATAAGCTAATCAAACCAAACCTCAGGCTTTCCATGTATGTTTTTCCGGAACTTCAACGATCTGGGACTAACTTGTGGATGTATCTGATCTACCAAAACACCAATATTATTATGAGTGGCAAGTTCCATATCAAATATAATCACCATACAAGACCACTGCATATTGAAGAAACACTTAAAAAAATACATAATTCTATTCACAATCAAGCAAATTAACAACAATCAAAAACAAAAGACGAAGACAAAGACGAAGAAGAAGACCTACATCTGGCAATTGTAGTGCGAACCAAAGCTCGTGCTAAAACAGCACTCTTCCTCAGCTCCTCCCCGCGCATTCGCAACACATTTTCCTTCTCGCACGGCGATAGAATATCCAAATACCGCTTCAACAACGCTTCATTCTTCACTTCGTTTGGCTTCACATACCACAGATGAGTCTCCCTAACACAATAACAAATCGATTCTCGAATTAACGCGTCAATCGGAGAGATTAACGGGCAAATATACAGAATGCAATAAAAATTGAGGAGTTACCTTGGTGAAGGGAGTTGAATCGGAGCTAAATAAGGCGACGAATGGAAGAATTTTGTCTCGAAGTAATGCAATTTCATTCTGTGAAACCCTAGGCGCATTAGAAGAAAGGGGGAAATGATCGTAGAAAAGGCTTTACTTCTTGAGATCCGGAGGCTGTCCTGATCTGCTAATGGCGAAATCCTAGAGAGAGAAAGAAGAGAGAGAGAGAGAGAATGGGGTTCTGTTCTGGGTTTATTATCGCTCTTCAAAAGCCTAGAAATTGAATTGAGGATGATCAACAGTGTGAAAGAGAGTGATTTTTGTGGACATTTTAATGGGCTGAATCCGGTAGTTTTTTTAGGACACTTTTTGGGCTTTCTATGTGCAACCAGCCCAATGGGCTAAAGATTAGCCCTTTCCAGAAGGGCATAATCGGCAATCGGTAATTTGTCATCCGGCCTTAGAATATGGCTAGAAAAGTCTACAACCAAGTATGGTTGAGTATCGCATCAAACCACTTTATAATTAGGGTTAAATGCATAACAACCAAATAACTAGGTAATCATTAATATTCATGACTCAATTACAACGTTCACCTCTATAATTGTCCCGGTCTATACTCTGGTCCTTCAAGCTTGTCTCATTGCTCGATTCACCTATAACTGCAAGGATAAATTCACGTTTTTTGGGTTGGATCCTTTTAGTACTGAATTCGGGGACGTGATAGTATCTCACTGTGGTATATCGAAAATACAAAAGAAATCATATGTTAACGACATTGGCTAAACACCCCTTGTGACAAGGGGTGCAAAACGACGTCGGGTAGCGGAAATAATCGGTTGAGTCCTGACCCGTTGTGAGGCTAATCCGACCCGACATGTGATTTAATCCGACATTAGTCGCCACGGGGAAAATTCTTGGGTGCACCCAGTGTGGACTCAATTGCATACACCAATACATAATAAAAAAAATAAGGATAATTGCATAAAAACCCTCTGTGTTATTTCGAAAATGCTAAAAAACCCATGTGTTAGCGAAATAGGCTAATCACCCCCCTGTATTCCTAAAAAGTGTGTAAAAAAATCAAATTTTATTAAAATGATAGAAGAAAATATGTATTTTTTGGGTGAATTAATACTATCTATCTTTTATAAAATATGAAGAGTATATAAATGACAAATGAGCATATCAATAAAGGTGAAAAACATGAAAAATGCGCTCGCTTTTTAATGGAATTTGGCTTTTTTGCACACTTTTTAAGAACACGGGGGGTGATTAGCCTATTTCGTTAACACAAGGGATTTTTAGCGTTTTCGAAATAACACATGGGGGGTTTTATGCAATTACCCCTAAAAAATATTATTCAATAGAAAAACAAGTCAAATATTTTTTATTAATTTTTGTTGTGTGTTGGTGTATGCAACTAGGTCCCACACCGGGTGCACCCTAGAATTTTCCCTCACCACCGCACAATAGGATAATTGGTCTAGTATAAGGCATCGTTTGGTTCACCGTCCTTGAATGCCCAGTGGCCAGTATAAAATTGGAAAAATTATTGTTTAGGGAATAGAAAGATTTCAAATTTATAAATATACAACAATTTTTAAGTAATTAGGGAGAAGGAATTCCTAAATTTTACAAATTACTAAAATGGTAAACTCAATGCAAAATCATATTTGTATCACCTATTTCATCCTTTTTTTTTTAATTATTCAAATTCTTCACTTTATAATTTTTCGTTCATCACAAATGAAGTTTAACTTCTTTTTTTTTTCCTTAGAAAGCTATCCAATAGATTTATCAAAAAATACAAGTAATATTATATTTTATGTCTGAAACAAATTACAACAAATTACTATAAGATAATTGAAAAATTCATTAAATAAAGTTTTTAATTTTATTTACAAATAACAACTTTAGAAGTTGCAGTCATATAACAAGAAATAAGAAATTAAGAAAAGATTAGATAGTATATCAAACAATTCAGATATGATATTTTAAATGACTTCAGAAAATGATGCTTGATAAACCAAATGATACTTCATATTATGACAAAATAATAATTAAAACAATTAGCCCTATGATACGTCAAATTATCATAAGTAATTATCTTTTCATAGACAGTATCTTAATTAAAAGAACCACCTACATGAATTTGTTCTAATGAATTCTTTATGAATAATGTCGAAATTCGCATAGTTTTCTATCACATTTATCTTTGACGATCATTTATATGATCATAGTTGTAATTGCATGCTTTGTTGCGTGAAAAAATTAATCAAATCAAGATTATTAATTAAAAAATATTATTAAATCAAGGTTGACCGTTCAAAGAATATAGTTAAATGCATTTAATTACAAGGTCATAGAAGATGAAGTTGTCATAAATAAATATGGTGTTGCACGAATACAAAATCGTTATTTATAAAGAGAAACTTGTAATATTATTTTTAATTATTTTAAATTTTTAGATGTGTTTTACAATTTTCCTAACTTATATTGCATTCTTTATTTAATGTGATGGGTCAATTTGTACAAAAGAATATAAATAAATTTTAATTAGTTATGAAAGAAAATTGGGTGAGTGGATAATTTGTATTTTTCTAGGAAACATATGAAATGGGTAAGACAAAATAATTTTGCATTGAATTTGTTATTTTAATAATTTGTTTCAAACATACAATAGAATATTACTTACATTATTTGATAAATCTATCGGGTAGCTTTGTATGGACAAAAAGTTAAACTTCATTTTTTATGAACAAAATATTAATAAGTGAAGAATATGGATAATTGAAAAAAAAAAGATGAAAAGGTCACACAAATATAATTTTGTATTGAATTTTACCATTTTAGTAATTTGTAAAATTTAGGAATCCCTTCTCCTTTTAGTTAAGAATTATTATGTCTTTATAAATTTGAAATCTTCCTATTCCCTAAATAATATTTTTTCAAAAATTGAATTGGCAATGATATCCAATTTATATTGTACATGATCATTTCTGAAAAAAAATTGCTGGGTTCAGAGAAGTGGAGTTTGATGCATTAGTAAGCTATCATTTAACTTGTTTGGTAGGAGTATCTATTATGGCATAGGTGTGTTAAATACGATAATACCAAAATAACCCTAATAAAAAAAAATTCTTGCCACAATTACTATTCCACATGGTACAAATTATTTCATGGCCAAAAGTAATAGTATGTGAATTAACAATTGGTCAAACCCCCCATCTTCCACATTTCTGTTTGGCATTACGAAATAGGGCATGCATTTTCAAATTCTTTTTTCCAATTTGGTTGAAATTGCGGCAATATTGAATGCGACTTGCTCACCTGTGTAATTTTGAAGCTTGGTAAGTGTTTATCTAGTTGAAATTTATCGATGCTATGAGTAATTTCGAATTCAATTGCATTATGCTAGAGAATTTTTTGCACTTCTTATATTTGACGAATTTGTTGAAGTATTGAATAAATTGAGAAATTGAATCAAATTTCAACAATTATACCATCACTGGGCATCACATATGTTGCTATTCGCTGTTAGTTGGATTATGTGGGTCGTCATATGTTATTCGTATGTTGCTCATGGGCCCTCATTAGACTAATTGACTTGGGAAAGAAATTAAATCTTGAGGTAATATTGTAAATGAACTGATGCTATTAATTGTATGTGGAATGCCATTGTTACGAGTAACAAAAATCAACCATAATGGAGCCTTCGATTAGACGAATTCCACGTGCTTCAGATTCATAATTTCTTCAACCACAATGAGTATCTCCGTGTTTTTCTTTATAGGAGAAGCCATTAAAATTGAATACCCAACACATACACAAGTATTACGTAACCCAACATTAAAAAAAATAAAATAGTTGATTAAAAAAATTATCAAATAATTTGTTGGTTGAATTAGGAGTGTTCATCGGTCGGTTTTGGAACCGAAATTTCGGACCAAAAACCGAACCGAAAAAGTTCGATTCGGTTCGGTTTTCTTCGGTTCAGTTAAACCAAACTCCTGCCAAAAAAAATAAAATCTGCACCAATTTTTTGCTAATTTTTTCTGAGCCTGTTTCTTTGCCCCGCAGCAAATCAAGATTGCAAGTACAATTTTGTTGAAATTGGGCATATTATATCAGACAATTGCTAAATAAAAAGAAGAAAAGTATAATAATATCATATGGACGGATCAAACCATATAATAATTTAGCTATAACTCTCTTCTTCATGATGGCTGCGCAAGCTTCGTGGTGCTCGGGGTTTGAGCTGCTGTGTTTGCGTTTGAAGTGAAGCAGAAGAGAAGAGAGGTTTTTGACCTGAATACACAATTTAAAGTCGACTCAAATACTTATAGTATAAAACATTAAAAATAAAAATAATAAAAATTATATATGAATCTGTTTTCGGTTCGGTTCGGTTGGTTCGGTTAACCGAACCTAAAAACTGTAACCGAACCGAAAACCGATTTTTGCACCAAAAAAAAACAGAAAACCGAACAGAAATTTTCCGTTCGGTTTTCGGTTTGAACCGAAATTTCAGTTTTCGGTCGGTTCGGCCAATCCATAAACACCCCTAGGTTCGAATATTTGTAAAAACACATATATTTCCATAAGCCAAAAAAAAATATTACATGAAACAGCGATTTTCAAGTCCCTGTCAAAGCATTTTCAAATAAAACAAGTTAGCTCAGAAGATTGAGAAGCCAAAAAAAAAAAAAACTGTGTGACAACGATTGCAAATGAATTCTCCGAGACCCGAAAACCCTCCTCACATCTTACATTTCAAATCATTTTGTTGCATAAAATTGATCTAGCAAGAAGACTTATCAAAAGAAAGTTCAAAATATTACAACTTCAACATATTACAAATTAGATCGTATCAAAATAAAAACATATACAATCATTGTTGTGGTCTAGCAACCGGCTCAAGAGCTTCAACTGTAACCACGCTGTTTCCCCTGATGACCTGGAATAGAATGAAGAGTGAATCGGTTATAAACTGCCCATCATGTAAACGAAAGTTGCATATTAATACACAAAACTCGGAACTAAAAAAACTTACCACCATTCCAATGTCAGTTTTCTCGTTTCCATTCACTTCAACTGTGTTGTCTATCACCAGGTTCATAAACTGATCGAAACCACGAAGTGTTCCAATCACCATTCGGTTTGCATTAAGCTTTACTGAAATAAAGATCAGTTTTTGTTTTTGAATATATATAATTCTATTAAAATACGACAAATAATTCATGAAATAAAACTGCCATTTAGAAAGAACTTTTGCATTAATGAAAATGGCCATATGATGCTACATTATGCAGGCTGTGCCACGTAAATATTATTCCGCTGTGTATTCTGCCACTTACACAAGATAAAACCGTTTACTTTTATGCTTCAACAATGTTTTCCGTCTCAAAGAGATGATTTAAGCTCCTCATTCATGCGTGACATTTTTGCATTTTTATACAAGCAAATCACATATGCAAGACGGAGAGCCCAGAGAAGAAAATGTTGGCTGTGTGGTGCGTGAACCGGTGTGAATACTCTTCCAAGAAACTAACTAAAGAATTTACGAAAGTTCATCTAATTATCCAAAAACGACAGCCAAAAACAACAATTTTACTACTTCCAAAGAGTCCTGCTCCACAAATTGACTTTATGAGAACTCACTACTTTCAACACCATCTCTGAACTTATATAAGAAAACGCACAAGGCTGTCGAGGAGAGTATAACTAGAATACTACAACGATTCTTAGTGAACTTTTCCACCTCCTCATATATAACCAAACTCAATCAAGAGATCACATGAGACGAGCACGTTAAACACTGAAATACACTTATTTATATCACACTGGACTATAAAACAGAGTTTTCAGTTCTTTCCAGTTTTAAAATCACATTCGACCTCCAATGTTCATTCGAAACGGAATGCAGGTAGTAGACTTTTATAGCCAAGCTACGATATGAACAAAACCGAAACTCAAAGTTCTACACGTAAATTGTAACTTCAATTCTATGTTATCTAAGAACTAGTAACCTCTGCAAATTCAACAGCTAATAAAATTTAGGCTCGAAAAGTTAACACTCCAATTCTTCGACAATTATGAACTATTTTTAAAACTAAAACCAACAAAAACGACTGCCAGAAACATAAATTTAAAAGAAAAAAAAAAACAGCTTCAATTTGGTGCTATATATGCATATTTTCAAAAAAAAAAAAAGGAATAATTGAGAACTTACTTTGAAGCTTCTTGTCCATGTACCTGTCATTAAAAAAGAGAAAAAAAAAAAAAGGCAAACAATAATTATTAAGCATAAATAACAGATATTTCATTTTAAAAGGACAAAAAAAAAACAGAAAATCGAAGAAGAGGCTTTACTTCTTGAGATCTGGAGGCTGTCCTGATCTGCTCATGGCGAAATCCTAGAGAGAGAAAGAAGAGAGAGAGAGAGAGAGAGAGAATGGGGTTCTGTTCTGGGTTTATTATCGCTCTTGAAAACCCTAGAAATTGATTTGAGGATGATCAACAATGTGAAAGAGAGTGATTTTTGTGGACATTTTAATGGGCTGAATCCAGTAGTCACTTTTTGGGCTTTCTATGTGCATCCAGCCCAATGGGCTAACGATTAGCCCTTTCCAGAAGGGCATAATCGGTAATTTGTCATCCGGCCTTAGAATTTGGCTAGAAAAGTCTACTACCAAAGTATGGTTGAATATCACATCAAACTACTTTATAATTAGGGTTAAATGCATAACAACCAAATAGCTAAGCAATCTTTAATATCCATGACTCAATTACAACGTTCACCTCTATAAATATTTATATCTATACTCTGATCCTTTAAGCTAGTCTCACTGCTCGACTCACCTATAACTATTATAAGGATAGACTCACCTTTTTTTGGTTGGATCATTTTAATTCTGAATTCGTGTGTGTGACAGAGTTTCACGATGTTATATCGAAAATGCAAAAAAGAAATTAAAAGTTAACGACATAGACTAAACACCCCTTGTATTATTAAAAGTCTGGGCGAAATCATCATACTATTAAAAAGATAGAAGGAAATATATGTGCTTTTTGGCGAAATAACACTATCTACCTTTTATATTGTATAGAGAGGTTATAAATGTCAAATGAGTATATCAATATAGGTGAAAAACCTGAAAAACATGCTCATTTTCTAACTGAATGGGGATTTCGCGTAGAATTTTTAATAACACAAGGGGTGATTAGTCTTTTTCTTTAACACGGGGGGTTTTGCATTTTCGATGTAACAAAGGGGGTTTTATGTATTTAACCCTTCTAATTATTAGTTGATAAAGGCACATTCTATACATATCCAGATACATAAAAATTGATATGGAATCTTTTGAACAAAGTATATTTAAGTTTAAATAGAATATGAGAGAAGAGAATAAAAAAATAAAATAAAAGATGGAGGAAAATAAATTTAATGTCATTAGAGAAAAAAATAGATAGATAAAAATATAGGGAGATGATGTATCTAAAAGTGAGAAATCATGGATAATAATCCAATATACTTGGTTTCATGGATCATGTGGTTATTATTATGTCACCTCACCAAAATAAATGAGTTGATACTAGAACAATTTATGGTGCATGAATACCCAATTCACATAATCCGTATATCACACCAAAACTGTTGTCAGTCCAAAAAAATGATTTCTATGAGTCTCTAATCAATAATATATAGTGTAGATACTAAAAAAGACTACTTTATAATTGACTCGAAATTGATAGTTTGAACTCGATTTTTATAACATAACAACCAAGTATGAAAATACTTAATGTTTGATAAGGTCTAAAATTCGGCTCAAGTTCGACTCAAGTAGTTAAAATAATATAACAAAAATATGTGTAAATATATTAGATTAATGAAGTTTGACTTGATTAAAACTCATTTGAGATTGAGTCGATTAGCAATTAAATTAAACTCAAATGTATTATCACGTAATCCAATTGTGAAGTTATATGTTACAAGAGGATTATTTTTAGAATTTCTTGGGATTATGAATCTTAGCAGAATTATGCTTATTTAAGTAATGTGGCCGACCAAATTATGCCACAGAGGTTAAGTTTTGAAACTTTCTAATAGTTAAAATTAACCGATCAACTAATAAAAGCTACGTGCGTCGCAGGTCAATACACATTTATTATACAAATGAAGTGATCTAACCTATTTTGCATAAGAGAACTTTTCTCCTAGTTTTGCATAGTATCATTCACAAATTTTGCGATGTTAAAATATGATATATAAATTTATTTCTATATTAAATTTTAGGAAAACATTCTAAAAATTCCATAAATTATTTTTATTCCTAAAAAGTCATGAAAATGATTCGATTTAAAATACTTTGTTTCACCAATTCTTCGTTTGAGAAAATTAATAGTTAAAGTGTAATAATATTTTTTTAGCTAAACTACTTTGATACATTAACAATTATCAATTGGTTGATTTTATATGTAAATATTTATTTTTGGATTTTTCAAATGAATAAATTACATAGTAAGAAATTTTCTTTTCAATATAAAAATTATTAATTAAGTATAAACACTATACAACATTTTCTAGAGTAATTCAAAACGAATTACAAAACTTCTCACACGTCAAATTACATATTTTGTCTCATACTCCTGAAGCAAAAAAAAAAAAAAAAGTGGTTGTGTCAAGTAATATACTTAGATGCATGTGCTTCAGTTAATTTTTTTTGACTTAAAACAAAATTTGTATGTCTTGAGAATCAATTCCCCATCATACGCAAAGAGCTTAATTCAGAAAATTGTACTATGGACAAACTTCACAACCAAAGCAAAATGTTCAACAAACAAACCTGAGGGGTCCCTATATTCAATATTAATCCAAATCATAAGTTTTCAAAAACTGTAGACACAATTTTCAGATCAAATTTTGAAAATGTATCCTGAAATATCGTCTTTTCTTCAAGAATAATGTTTGAATTTTTGTACTTCAATTGTAGGATATCATATGCATACGAGAAAGCCTAGGAGTAAAGGCTATATTTGATAAAGAAACGTAGAAGGACGTGGGAAGTTATTTATTTTTATCATATGGACTCGAAAAGTCATTGGAGATGTATATAGATATCTAGAGTTTAAATTAAATTTAAGGATTTGGTAAGCTGAAAAGATAGATGCTAATGTAGAAGTTGAGACCAAGTAGTCTAAAATTTAATGGACAACTAATGGAGAGTCTATCTACATACAAGTTATTAATTGTTACATGAATTATTTTCTGAAGACAGTTGATCATACATTTCAACTATTAATGGTTACAGGAATTATTTTTTGAAGACAATTGATCATGCAGTTGAACAGACTTATCTAAAACTTAGAATTATTTGTAAAGCTATTGCGTATTATTTAATTAATATTAATATTTGAAAAAGAGTACTTTAATCTTTACACAATTATAAAAATTAATATTACTATTATTTAGTTAGGTTATTTAAGCGAGAGCAGCAATGTCCTTTCACAATTGAAAGAAACATCTACAAAATTCACATTTTTATAGTAATATAGATATAGATATAGATATATATTTTTTTATTGTATCTTATGTTGCAAGACACGAATGAGTAACACATAATGAATTATTTATCCCTCATTAAAAAATTTATTAATCGAACTCATACCTTACAATAGAAGATGCAATAGAAAATCTCATTTGCCGATTACTAGATTAGATAACAATAAAGAAAGAAGGCATAGATTTTCAAAAATAAAAAAGAATGCATGGATTGAAGCCATATGTAACATGAAAATTGACATGCTAGTGCGTGTCCCACTCCCACCACGTCAGTCAGTTTTGGTTGCTGCTTCTTCCGTGCAAGCAAAGAGGTAAGCACGTACCACCCCTAGACTTTAACATTTCCTAATTCGAAAAGAGTTTGAAGAGAATATATATATATATATATATATATATATTGTCAACCCTCTTCTTAATCTAAGGTCACCACTCACCACCAACATGAGGTCCCAAAGAGAGTTTAAGAAGTCATAATAAAAAATATTGGGTCACTGATATATATTTAAATCTGATCATTGTGAATATATAGGCATATTAGAAAATAAAACTAATTCATACTGGATCAAGTGTTATAGTCGATCACCATCAACACTACGACCATAATACAACAATAAAATGACAAATTATACGTATACAATAATATTCAAATTTGTAACATTCAATTAAAATAATTATTAAAACTAGTAAACTGTGCTAATAGTAATTATAATCTTCACAAGTAATCCCTACTTGTTGAAAAGTTTGAATTTTTCAAAAACAGGCAGGCCTAATCGAAGCTTACACGACCAAATTTCTTGAAGTTCTTCCGTAAATCATCAAGTACAATATGACCCTAACCTGCACAATAAACTAATATATACACATCTTTCAAAATGCTCATTCAATAGATATATATAATATGATTCGTTTGATGAGTTCTTTTAGTTTTTACGCGTAAGTGAAAATTTGTGTGTGTGTATATATATATATAGATCTTATTGAATGTTTGCAAGGTTAGGTAACAAAGCTGGCAAAAGATGAAATACTTGAAATAAATAAGAGATAACGTAGTTTAAGATGATATTATTCTTTTTTTGTTACAGCCTAAGATGATACATGATTCAACGTATCAGTCTGATTTCTACTACTATACTAAATCTCACATGATTATTTTTGCAATTATGGAGAGTAATGCATATTACAATGTATAATTACTTTTATATATAGAACTAAAAACATGATACACAAGGAATCATAATCCTAAAAATTGCTATTAACGCGTGAGGAAACAACATTTGCTCGCAAACCATGACCTTAGCACAAATCTGGCCGCTCTCTAGGTTTTTCTTTGACTTCTCCTCAATTTTTTTTTATATAAGTTCTACACTTTCATTATCAATTAATCAAAACTTCGAATGTAGGAACTTCTAATAACGAGAACTAAGATCGATGACATGTCTCTTCTCTACTGCCACTAACGTTTTGAGTCTTTCTCTACCTTCATAGTAGTTGTTACTCGATTGTAACAATTATTACTTGATTGTAATAATTGTTAGTTGATTGTAAATTATTAATATTTGATATTCATGAAATATATTATTTAATTAATTCACTAAAAAAATGAGACCCCGAGTTTGTGAATGGAATTTTAATATGTCAATCATTCCATTCCAAACAATACCCATTTTTCTTGCCACTTGCAAATCCTCCCATCAAAAATACAAAGCAAGAACCTGCCGTCTTTGCTTACTTATCTAGTGGAATATGCCCCCTATTTTCTTTCTCCTGCCCCCCCCCCCCCCCCCCCCCCCCCCCTTCATGGTTCACCACCACTCTAATGCAAAGTTGGTAGTTTGACTAAATTTTTATCACCCAAATATATATATACATATATCAAAAATTCATTTTTATTGGGTTAATACCAACCATTTGTAGCCGTCGACACCGAACCCGTTCAGATCTTCTATTTCAAATGGCCTTTTCATTTGGTATTTCATTGTTCGTATATGCATCACGTGTATAAGTGACATTTATGTTTACATGCACAGTATGTGCATATGAAATAAAATACGAGATAAAACATATTGAAACAGATAATTCAATGTGTATTCTCGACCAAGAAAGGTGGGTGTTTGAGATATTCCTTTGCATGTTGGAAGTTGAAGTATCATATTACCCTTTATGGTTGATGAGGAAGTTGAATCTTAGAATATGGTTTTTGTTCAATAATAGAACATATAACTAACTACAAGGTATTCTCTTTTTTTTTTACTTAAGGATTCCCATCCAAGTTAAAAGAGATCGAAAAAAATGAAATTTAAATATTATTTAAGTTGGTTGGTGTGGTTATTCCTAAATTCTTGTTTTTTAACTTAATTATCTATTCCGATTTGGTGTTTGGTTAGAATTTTGTAAGAGTGCTTATTTTGTCATACCATACTTTCTTAGTGTCAATCATTAGCATAAGTCAATAAATAAATAAAAAATCATCTAATTGCTCTTAATACTATTAAGACGTCCAACCAAATGAAGACAATCCCTTCAGACAAATAATCTACCACAATCATAGGCCCTCTCAAGTCCATTTTATAAGTCAAAAGTTGACCCTCCCCCCACCCCCACCCCCACCCCCACCCCCACCCCCTTCCTTCAACTCACTACAAAACCAACCTCACCCACCCTTTCCCTCAATGCAAACAATCAACTAAACCACTCCACAAACATCTCCCTTTCCATTCCCCCCCCCCCCCCCCCCCCCCCCCCCCAACCCCCCTAACTCCACAAAAATGCTAGGCAAGAAATTTGGTTCAATGAAGAAATTAGCCAAGAAAGTAAAAGCCATCGGCAATCCCAACCCTGACCGATCACATTACGAGTGTTTGGTCAGGGATAACGAAGGAGGACCCTCCTCCCCTACCACCACCACACCACCGGGAACTTTTGTCGTGTACGTGGGAGAGGATCGAGAAAGATTTGTGGTCCCCACTGGCTACCTCTCTCACCCTTTGTTCAAGATATTGTTAGAGAAAGCCTATAATGAGTTTGGATTTAACCAAAGTAATGGTCTTGTAGTACCATGTAGTGTTGCTGCATTTCAAGAGGTAATAAGTGCAGTAGAATGCTGCAATGGAAGATTCGATTTCCGGGACTTGGTAGAAGAGCTTATTTAGATAACAATTCAAATTTTTGGTTATCAATCGCCTTCTAGAATGTTCCGGGGAATGTAACCAGGCACTTGTCGTACATGTTTAGTTCGTAGAAATAGAATGGCATGTCTCTGAGAATCACATTAGAAGAGTATGAAAGTGTTTTTCAGATGAACTTTAAGAAGAACAAATTTTGTAATAGTTTTCAAGGTCAAGAAATGTTGTAAGTTTGTCACAAACAGCATTGCAAATCTCTCCCTCTCTCTCTCTCACACACACACACAGAGGGAATTAGAGAAGAACACATTTTGTGAAAGTTTTTAATTAGGTCTATCTCTCTGTTGTCTCTCTCTCTTTCTCATGGACTTGGAGAAGAACAAATTTTGTAAAAAAATTCAAAGTCGAGCAATGTGATAACTTAGTCACAAACATCTCTCAACCACCACTAGGCTCCCAACCACCACTAGGCGAGACGGCAAAGCCTTCTTATGTAAGCCCAAACTGAATAGAAAACATATATAAAGTGAAATGATCATATTATTAAGAAACAAATGTTCCAATTACAACAATCTACCGCGAAAACACCAACATCCAAGTAAAGCATACAAGGCTAAGGGCACTTACAAACCCTCGTGGAGACGATCCTCCTCCAATATATCATCAGCCCATCAAAATCGTACCGTCCAAAACAATCCTCTTCATTTCATCCACAAACTCCTGCATTTGCTCCCTCGAGTGCAACGGGAACGGGTACACACACGCACAATCCAATTTCCCGTCTCTTATCGTGTCAAATATCGCCATCGATGGGCCCACACCATGAATCGAGGAACATCCAATGAAATCCTCCAATCCAATAAGTTGATGCATATTGTTGGAATGTTCAATCATAGGTTCCTCGAAGACAGATATTAGGGACGTTCTGAGCGATCCCGACGGTGTTAAACTCGGGTTCTCTATAGCCTTGCACATCAAAAAGTTGAGATCAGCCATGTCTGAGAAATGCTTCTTGTTGTTCTTGGCGTTCTCGAAAGATGAATGTACCCTTTTCGCCAAGTCCCACAAGTTTTCGCCTCCCTTTACGTCGTGGGTGTTCATAATGGCAGAGTGGTAAAAGCCTGCAACATCATTACCATTATTGTAAAAACAAATTTCACTAATGTTGCGTTTTGATTTTTGTTCTGTTTGATGGATTTGAATCGGAGGGATGGATAGGAATGGATATAAAGTAGGGATTTTGAAATCCACCCTAATGATTTTAAAAACAGCTCAAAATTAAATCTAAGTAATTTGAAATCATCAAAATAAATTTAATGGACTTGTGGATGAATTTGAAATTCATGGCTTTAAAATCCTTCAAGTCAAACATATACTGAATGGTTTAAACAAATTACACGCCAAGTTAAGTTTTCCAAGCTCAATACGAAATTTCTTAACGACGAGAATTAAATTAAGTTTGAGCTTGGTTGAATTTCTTAACGTGCTATATTGAACAAGCGCTGACGAAGCTGATCAAAATCAAAACTCGAGTACTTCAGAATTTCTTTTTCATCTTTTCAGGATTTAGCTTACCAAATCAAATTCAACCAAAGATCGACATAATCAAGCACCAAACTTGGTTTCTTGTAATCACTAAACCGCTATCAAACAAATAGATACATCAAACTTGACTCGAGTTTCGAATAGTTTGATTTAAGATATCAAGTGTTGCACAAAAGTGTATGGTTTTCACTGTGGACAGAGGATCCATCAAAACTTACCCATATGGTGGCTGCTAAGCGCTGGATCAAGTATTGAACGGCAGTCCATAAGCGTTGCAACTGCATATTTTTCCCAATGATCATCAGGAATCCCTTTTAATGTATGTGAAGCAATTAATCCAGCTGCTGCTAAAAGCGCACATAATTTTATCTCTTTACACTCGCAACTCTGCCAAATTAATGCCAAAATTGAAGTCAGTATGCATGAAAAGTTGTTATTGCACAGGTTAGAAACTTAGAACACCACCTAACTGAAGAAGTATTTAACATCATAATATGAAAGCAGTCAAGCACCATATTTTCATGATCTTTCTACAAGTGATGGGATTATGGAGAAGGTAGAGAAAGCCCGAATCGTGGACCTGAAAAAGGGTATATTAGTCATTTTACTATAGTTGTTAGCGTTGCAGCTCAAAACTTACCGTTATAAATACATTGAGCATGGTTCTTTGTAATTTATAACACGAAATGAATAAGAATATCTAGTGTGGTGCGGACACTGTGAATAAGAATATGATTTTACTTCTAATATTAGACTAATGACAAGTATGTTATTATCAAGCATCAACATTCCAGTAGTTTTGTACACATGGCGTGTGTATATAAAATTCATAAAATGTTTGAAATACACTTATCATGTGATTGGTGAATTCCCCTGTGAATTGCATAAATTCAGCACACCATATCCGATCTGAACTAGAATTTTTCCATGCTAAATGGAACATGAATGGAGGATACGGTGTGCCTAATATGACTCTAACTCGCAGATCCAAATTTTATAAAAGGGTATATTGATCGTTTTAACAACTATAAACAGAATGAGTATGTCAATATGTCTCTCCGTAATTTGTAACTCAAATATACATTCCTATCTCTACCTCAGTGATAGGCGTAAGCAATTATTCACCGAACCACATATCACATGCTTTAATTTCAATTTCAATATCCTTGTGAATTGCACTTGAATCCAATCAGACCACACTACTCCAATTTTCCATATGAACAGAACGCGAACAGAGGATATGGTGTGCCTAACATGAACCTTACATGCGGGTTTAAATTCCACATAAGGGTATTTTAGTCATTTTATCGTTATAGACTCGAATATACGTCCCTATCTCCACCGCGGTGATACGCGTAAGCAATTATTCACCGAACCACATAAATCATACTGTAATTTCAATTTCAATGTCCTTTTATTGCTTAATTCATTCCTAACAGCAAGAACAATATCAACACCCAAGAATCATATATGACAAAATTCAATATAAGGATATTTTAGTCATTTTAGTCGTTATAGACTCGAATATACATCCCTATCTCCACCGTGGTGATACGCGTAAGAAATTATTCACCGAACCACATAAATCATACTGTAATTTCAATTTCAATATCCTTTTATTGCTTAAATTCATTCCTAACAACAAGTACATTATCAACACCGAAGAATCATATACGACAAAATTCTATAGAAGGGTATTTTAGTCATTTTAATCATTATAGACTCGAACATACATCCCAATCTATCTCCACCGCGGTGATAGGCGTAAGCAATTATTAACCGAACCACGTAAATCCTAATGTAACTTCAATTTCAATGTCCTTCTATTACTTGATTCTTTCCGAAATCCGAACAACAAAGTACATTATCAACATTCAAGAATCATACATGACAAAACTCAAAATCAAAACTCAGAGCAAAAAATAAAAAATATACTTACAGATAGAATCTGATTAGTGTCTTCTTCATTCAACTTCAACCTAACAACCCTAGACTCTCTAGGAGACACACTATCCTTAAAACTAAAATTTGACAACCTCAATGAATTCAAAGAGTACCCCAACATATCCACCCCACGTGCCCAAAAGGGTTTATTCCCCTCCCCACTAGGAATATATTCCTCAATTCCCAAACTAACCCCCACTTCTTTTCCTAATTCCACTTCCACCCCTCCACCCCTACCCCCCTCCCCCATCATCCCCAACAACTCACTCAGCAACGCTACAGCCGACGCCCTGTCACATGCTGACGTGTGCAGCCTAAGTGCCACAACCCACTTGTCGTCCTCCAAAGTGTACACGCTGGCGAAGAACAGATCAGCATCGGATGAAGGGTCAGGATCCTGCCACGAGTTCCTGTTCAGCTCGTGCTCGAGAATGAGGTGTAGTGGTGAAACTGAAATAGGGTTTTGATGGAGAATCTGGGACGTTGATTGGAGATCGAACGGGTGGATTTGGATGTGGGGGGTTGGCGGGGTGAGGTAGGAGAACGAATTTGAGGTGGGGTTGTAGTGGAGCTTGGAGTTGAGGATAGGGTGGGAAATTTGGAGTTTGTGGAGGGCGTTTTGGAGAATTTGGGTGTTGGGGGGTTTGGAGAGGAGGAGGGCGAGGACGGTTATGCCGGTGCCGCCGGGAACCGCCTTGCACCAGCTGAGCTCGGTGGCGCCGACGGGCCGGAGTTTGGTCTCGGCCGAGTTTGGAGAAACGGACATTGTTGTTAGTATGAGTGTGATATAGTAACAGTGTGAGTTTTGTTTTGTATGTATTGTATGTATGTACGTATGGGGCAACGATGAGATGGTGATGGTTCAGTTATGAAAACGAGGAGGTATATTATTCGAGGAGGAGTATTTGCGCGTTTCACTTTTGTTTTGTGATAGAGCGTGCGTTGTGAACCACACATAATGCATTTTATTGTCTGAGGATATAAATATTGGGACTATTCAATCAGATTTAGCATAGAATTTTCCTGATAATTTTGTCTCGTTTTAATTTTCGTGTCAACCAAAATTGTACTCCAAGATTTAACGGTCAAAATCAAATGTACTGTTAGTTAACATTTTTTACTGGTCTTTTGGAAAGAATTCGTGCATGACTGAAATCACACACAAATTATATTCGTGCATGATTGGAATCACACAGCGGATCAAATGGCAAATTAAGGGATGAATCATAGATTGGAATTGACTTTATGTGGCAAGACAGGAATTTGGAGGATCTTTTCACTCATGATCATAGTTAGTAAAATACGAGACGAGAAAAGTTTGTCATTTAATACATTAGTTAGTAAAATACGAGACGGGAAAAGTTCGTTATTTAATACATTAGTTAGTAAAATACGAGACGGGAAAAGTTCGTCATTTAATACATACGTGTATATTATGAAATTTGATTGAAAGTTACAGTGAAAATTCGGCTAAAAAGTACGGGAACGGGAAATAAACTCATTCGTAGACGTAGAGTATAATACGAATATAAATTAATTATTCGAGAATAAAAATACAGATTAGTTCTATATAAATTTGTAAGATTTTATTACTTGTACTCACTTTTAATTTATATAAATAATATTATATATGAGTCATTAATTGACAATAATTAATATTTTGATAAATTATTAAAGTTCAGAATTTTTAGTTGTATAATTCTCAATTATTGTTTATAAAAATTAATATTTTTTAAGTTTTAAATTTAAAAAAATATTTTTTTAGCCAAAATTAGAGTATTATTCGTCGAGTATTATATGAGATACGTAAAGTACATGTACTAAACGGTTTAACTCAAAAGTACGAGTAATATTCATTACATTCAGAATGCATACGGAAAACGAAAATATTTTTCAATTATACGTATATACGTATATTATACAGATATAATATGAGTTTTTACTAACAGAACTCATGATATATGTTGGGTTAGGTTGTTAGGATAACCTCCACCTGGAATGGATTAGGTCGTTAGGGTAGCCCCCACTTGGAATTAGAAAAACATATCGAGGATGTGCTTATTTGAATTGAATAGCATTCTTTTGTTCCAATGTTCCCTGGAATGCATTGACGGCGGATAATCGCACACTTAATCCAACTCCTCACTGTGAATTTGAATATACCGATAGATGTGTTATCCCCTTTTAGTCTTTTACGCCTTCAAAATTCAAACGGACCCATTGACTCGAGTCTAGTATCAAACAATTTAATGCATTTTCAAGTCTTCAAATTTTCCCTTCCAAATAACATTACATTTCTATAAGCCCAGTAAAAGAACAATTTTGATTGGGCTTTAGACATAAACTAATACACGATTTTAATATTGCCATGATCCAAGAGATAAACCTAATTTATTCTTGGAATACATTGGACTCGAGCTTAAATCAGGGACACAAAATAAAATGTAATATAAAAATTAATAGAGATAGGTATACTTATAGTTTAATTGAAATATTTTCTTAACACGAAATATCCAATATTAATCCATCAAAGAAACTTTTAATCCGTATTCTTTCGATCGAACCAAAATAATCACATAGTAAGTCTTATTATGCTTATCTCGCAATCATTCACTCTCTATGGAGTGTATATAGTATAGTATACCAATCAAGTGCAACTTCAACCAAATCAAGTTCGAACTAATATTTCTTCTCAATCACTCCCATCAATCAAAACCCTCTTCATATGATCCATTAGATCATTCATTTGCTCCCTAGAATGCAGCGGTGACGGATAAACACACACGCAATCCAACTCTCCGTCGCGAACAATATCAAATATGCCGATAGACGGGCCCACACCGTGGACGGAAGCACAACCCATATAGTCCTCAACGCCTATTTTTTGCTGCATTTGATGGGAATTGTCGAACACCGGGTCCTCGAACACCGATATGAGTGCAGTTCGGAGTGACGAAGATGGAGTTAGGCTAGGGTTTTCAATGGCTTTGGTCATGAGGTAGTTTAGATTAGCCATGTCTGTGAAATGTTTGTTACACTTTTTGTAATGTATGAAGTCTGTGTAGCAAGTCTTGGCTAAATCCCACAAGTTTTCGGATCCTTTCATTGTGTGTATGTTGAGGATTGCAGAGTGGTAGAATCCTGAAATATTAAAGCAAAATTAATTTGATTTATCTAAATATAAATGAAATTTTAGAATAATAACGAAAATTAAGAATATGAAATTACATGTTTATAGAGAAAATTTAGTTATATCTTATAAAGGGGTGCTCAAAAAGATTTTACTATTAGGGGGGGAAAGAAAAAGGATAAATTGCATTTTCATCCCATAAGTGCGATTATTTGACTTTTGACCCAAAATTTAGCACATTCCAACATTGTGTTCAATATCTCAATCTTTTTTTGCAATTTAAGGACACGAGTAGGCTTCACTTCAATACTTGGTGGAAGCCTTTAACTCAGTAATTTAAGGAACCAAAATTTCAAATATCGCAAGTCTTGGGATGAAAATGCAATCTTCTCACAACGATCAATATTCTAAGACCAACCAAAATCTGCGACATTTTCATCCCAAAACTTATGATAATTGTAATGGTGGTCCCTTCAATCATTGAGTTTACCGTTTCCGACAATATACAATGGAAGCAATGTAATTACAAATTACAAACAACCGAGATATCGGAAGCAATTTAGGAAAATGAAAAAAGTTTAGAATCAAAAGTTGAATAAGTCTTAATTATAGGACCAAAAATGTAAATTCATTTAAATTTAGCAGTGTGAATAGTTGTTCCCAAAATGATGAAGATAATATAAATAAGTTCCTTGTTTATATATTCACGATTCAAATTATGTGTTCTAAATTGGTGTTCCATCTCATAATTTACGTGTAAATGAAAGAAAATACGAAATAAAACATTAATTTGTAACAGATGATCTAGTCTAATATGTCACCCCTTAAAATTTATCTCAAACCCTCGATTGCTAACTCGAGCCCATTTAATCGAACCCGAACCAATCATATAACGACTGAATCGTGTTATATTTCTTACCAAAGAGGTGGCTGGGGAGAGAGGGTTCAAGAACAGAGCGGCAATCAGTGAGAGTGACCACTCCATATTTCTTCTTCAGCTTATCAGAATGAAGTTTAGTAGAATGTGCAGCAATTAATCCAGCTGCTGATAGGGCTCCACATAGTTTAATCCCTCTGAATTTGCACTCCTGCAATTGGAATAGGATGTTTTGGGGGAAATAGGTACTAATCTTCATGCACGATGTACCATGTAAAATTGTAATTTTAGTCCTGTAATTAAAGGGCCCACAGTTTTTGTGCCGTATATACTGATTTCGGCGAGTTAGTAGTCTAACTTTGATTTTTCTCACTTTGGAAACAAATTTGACCAAAAAGTTGAATTTCACTGAAAAACTCACATGATTGGCACATGACTTTTAATGTTGCAGATTTTTTTGTAGGAAGGGAGATAATTACTCGAGTAGGACTGTCAATGAGTCCAAACTGACTCGAAGCTCGTGAGCTCGGCTTGATAATTTTCAAGCCGAGTTTTATACGAGGTCGAGCCCAAGCCCACTATTAAGGCTTGAATTTGAATTCAAGCCGAGCGTGAGTCAGAGTAAGCTCGGCTTGAATTGGGCTCAAGCTCATAAAATATATATATTTATTTATAATGAGTCATATATATCGTATACAAAGATACAATATAATATTGTTATGTAAATATTTTTGCATCCAAAATAGAAGCATTTTAAACTAGAGAAAAAATTTCTTAAAATCATCATTAACTCCAAAATTTGCCTAAGATAAAACAATATACTCAACAAATTAAATAAGTAAAAAAATATAACATTACAGACCACATCTAATACAAACATATGACAATTCACATAAATTGACATTGAAGGACTGCTAGCTCTTGTTTTCAAGAATTTGCGCTTCATTTATTTCTCCTTACAATTTACGACACAAGCAATTTTTCCTAAGTAAGCATATCATATATTTAGTTATAATATTTTTAAATCATAAATAATATGTGCAATATATATTTCAAAATATATTTCATTTTATTTTGTGTGAAGATTGGTAAGTTAAATGAGAATTTTCAAAATATATGTTAGTTATGATTTTTCATTAGAGCACTATTTATGTTTTTTGTTTTTTGATGTTTTTGAGATTATATTTTAATTTGTATATTAGAACTTTATTACTTATAGTTTTTAAAAAGAGGATAAATTTGGGCAGGCTCAGACTCGGCTCGAAGCTCGTACTAATTTTCAAGCCGAGCCCGAGCTTTGGAAACAAAAAAGCTTGTACAAAATTCAAGCCTTGGTAATGAAAGTCTGTATAATATCAAGCCAAGATCGGTTTGCTCAGCTTGATTGACAGGCCTACACTCAAGGACAAAAAGTGTCACATATCATAGTGTGCAAGACTCAAATAACAACTTTCTGTTAGGTGAACTTGCCATATTGATCTTGTAAATCAAGAAAAAGTGGCAATTCTAGTCCCGCAAAATAATGGGTTGACATTTTGTTTTCCTATGTGTGCTTTTTGTTATCTCTCGTGAAATTTGTCCATAAATTAAGAAATTTTGAAATTATTGTGTTTAAATTTCCAATTATTATTATTAAAGGATTAAATTCGCCAAAGACATTTGTTCCGGGACTATAAATTTTAGATAATAGTTGTTCAATAGAAGATCCTATTGGTACGCGAGTGATTTTTACATATATATTCTAAGAGTTTAAGTCTCAATACAAATACAAAAACTTGAGTACCGCGATTTCTACCATATCAATAGTTATAATAATTTTGAACTCCTAAAAATGACGTACATCACTATAATGCAGACTCATATACTCCGATATATCAATGTCAAACAACAATGAAAATATTTCCCCTGTTAGTGTATCACAAAATTAAGAGCTTTTCATATAAGTAGTTGAACAAATTTAAAGCATGTTTGATGTCAAATAGTTGTAATAATTTTGAATTTCTAAAACTCCTAAAAATAAATGTCACTTTACCAAAATGCAGAGTACTCATTTAATTGCTCGGATATCTATATCAATCTCAAACAACAATAGAAATATTCTTCCGGTTCATTTATCGCAATATATAGTGCAAGAAAAAAAAAATCTTTCCACTTACATCAAGAATCCGGGCTGTATGCTGTATGTTCAAATGTAGTCTCACAACCTCAGAACTCCTAGGCCATTTGGCATTATTGAATTTCAAATTTGAAAGCCTAAATGAGTTCACAGAATAGCCCAACATGTCCATCCCAAGAGCCCAAATTGTTTTCTTCCTCATCCCACTAGGAATCATACTTTCAATTCCCATTTTACCCTCCCCTTCGTTCTTTATTCCCGTTCGTGTCCCACCGCTCTCGTTCTCGGCCACCAGCTCCATCAGCTCCATTAGCAATGACACACCCGTGGTCCGGTCGCATATCGCTGCATGAAATCGTAAAACGACCACAAATTTTGTGTCAGACAATTCGTACACGCGGGCAAAGAGTAAGTCAATGCCATTGCATGGGAAGGAATTAGGGTTTGTCCAATCCTTGTTGTTCAACTCATGTTCCAAGATTAGGTTTAGTGAGGAGAGATTAGGGTCTTGATTGGTGGAGAGGGTTTGGAGGAGTTGTTTGGTTGATGGGATGTCAAGGAACTTGATGTTGACTAGTTGGGTGGTGGGTGTGTGGAATGAGAAGTCTTTTGTGATTGGGTTGTAGTGGAGTTTGGATTGAAGGACAGGGTGGGAGGTTTGGAGCTTGTGGAGGATGTTGTGCAAGAGAGATGTTTTCGAGGGCAATTTAGTCATTTGAAGTGCCAGCACTGTGATGCCGGTGCCAGAGGACACGGCCCGACACCAATTGTGCTCGGTGTTGCTTAGAGCTCGACCGTTGGGTGTGAGCATTTTTCTAGCGGTTTTTGGAGGCCACCGAGGCGGCAACGGTGGTGGTGGGGTGGGTTGGGGGTGGGGATTAAGGAATTAGAGAATGTTAGAGTTGTTATGTAGTTGGAACTTGGAAGCATGCATCCCTATATATATATATAGTTGAGGAGGAGTTAATGAGTAGTATGGCTCAATAATTGTAAAGCTGATCATAAAGTCACAGTGTAAAGTTTGTTATGAATTGGGATAGTATATCATCTTCTGAGCTCAATTTCTCATTTTGGTGCTACTTTATCATCCCAAAGTATTCCTAGCTATCGTATGTCTCTTTTCTTTTAAGAAATTTATTTGAATTGGTTATTTATTAGATACTATGATTCAAATTATATTTTATCTTGTATTATTTCATTTCATCTATACACAACATAAGGTACTTTCAAAGATAATAAATCAACATAGATCATATATATGCATTTATATATGGTGCATAGATAAAGTGAAATACAAAACGATACATTATTTTGAAAAACGACTATTTATTGGGTAATGTCAACTCAGATTTGCACATGGAAATTATATTTACATGTGTTGGTGGGAGGGATGAGGTCAAAATTATTCATCCTGAATAGGTAATATGGAAGGACGATTTAGAATTTTATAAGAAGACAAATGTTGAAATTAAATAAAATTTATAAAGTCATATTTGTCAACTTAATGTGTGTGCTTAAATTTTTAAAGTTCAAAGTTGTACGTAAACAATATTTACGCTTTACATGATAGTATATTTTTATCTTTAATGATTCCGCTTATTTATTTGAATTTATGAGGAGCAAAAAAAAATTAAAAAAAATCCTATAATTGAAAACAAAGAGAGAAAATAAATTAAACTTGAAAACATGAGAGGAGAGAAGATAAACTACATAATCATTATTTTTCTTATAAAAAACGTTGGTTTTGTTAATCTTTCAAAAACATATCGAGATAGTTACTCCAAATTCTTTTCGCTTAAACAATACTAAATATATAATTTTGAGATTACAAATAAGCAAAGTAGACTATCATCGAGTTACTTATAGTTAATTATTAATGCGTCGATAAGGGATGAAGAAGTAAATAAAGAATTCAAAATTTAGACGATTTAAATTGCTAGAAATTATTGTTGGGGTAACATAAATATATTATTTATTATTCTTGTATAGTTCGTTCTCCAGAAAACATGTGAAGAAATGATTAATCAAGTTCTTTAAATATATATTCAAAAGGTAAATTATTTATAGCCCGTAGGGGTGGCAAATGAGCTCAAACAAGCTTAGCCTAGTGGAAAATGATCGAGCTTAGATAGTTAAATTTTCCCTCATATATTCTATTACCTTTTTAGTATTCAAAGTCAAGATTTAAATTTATTTGAACAAAAAACTGTGTTCAAACTTAATTTGCTATGTTAATGACTTGAGCTCAGACGAATTTTTATTCATCGACTTGAAGTCTAATATCGATAACTTCGTTTGTATTTTAGTTCCAATCAAACTTCCTCAAAAATACAACATTGTTTTACTATAGCTAAAAATGAATATGATTGATGAATGGAAAAATCTAGTCCACTCCTGATTCGATCATATCTAAGCGTTTTCACAAATCGAACAACCAATTATATGGTAAGTATAATTCATTCACTTTATAAGATATATTTAGTTGTAATCGAGCCAAGAGTGGATTAAAATTTCTCTATGAGGCTGAAATGTGGCATGGGTCATGGTGAAGGAAAATTCTTGTATACACTCGATGTAGGATTCAGATGCATGCATTAAGACACAACAAAAAAATAATGTATATTCAATATAAAAATAAATCAAATATTTTTGTATTATTTTTATTGTGTCTTGGAGCATGAATCTGAGTTCCACACCGAATGTATACAAGAATTTTTTTCCCCGGTGTGAACGTCCTTACCAAATCATAAATGGCATTTATTGTGATTTAGCATCTTTGACTAGTTCGGTAGTTCCACTTACAATGCCAAGCCAATATCCCTTCTATTTCTCCCAAAAGATCAATTTTTTTTTTTGTTAGTGTCGTCCTTGTTTTTTCAAAATGAAAGCTTAAGTTGGGTAAAATCATAATGGGTAGTTGAATAAATAGAATTTAATCGTCACCATAGGTTATATAGACCAATCCGCTCATCGTAGCTCCATAAATTTATTAAGAATAGGATTTAGTTCATATTTGATGAAGCATTATAAATCGATCATATGCAAATTTGCAGTTTGCCTAGGGCTGTGTTTGGTTTTATTTTGGGGTTTTTTTTATGAAAATTTTGGTGAAAAGGTTTATTGAAAGTTGTGTATTTTGATAAAAATGTGTTTGGTTTTGTGTTTGATTTTATTTTCAGAAGAGACAAAAATTATTGTAGCAGTCAAATCATGTAAGTTTTTGTCTGAAAAGTTGTGTTTATAATTAAAAAATATAATATAATATAAATTTTAAATGATTATATTGTAGTTGATGTAATTAGTAGGCACCCTAAAATAGAGACAAATAGGAAGACAATAGCTGATAATTTTTTTGATCAAAAAAACATAAACAAACAAATTTCGACCAAAATTTTGGCCAAAAAATAGTTTGAAAATAAAATCAAACACATAGGCTATGTTTGGTTATGTTTTCAAGTCATATTTGGTCCAAAATTCCTGCCAAACAATGTTTGTTTCACACAATATTTCATCAAAAATACACAAATTTTTTCATCCAAAAAAACATAATCATTATTTTTCCTCTTTCTCTCACTTTGTCCCCTATCTCATTCTCTCTCCTCTATTTTTTATACAAAAATTTTCTCTCTCTTCTTAATATCCACTATCTCTCTCTCCTCTCTCTATCCCCCTCTCCTCTTTCTCTCTCTCTCCTCACTCTCTCTTCACTCTTTCTCTTCTCTTTGACCGTGTCTTTTTTTTTTTTTGTAATATTTTGTCATATTTTTGATCGTGTACCATTAAACTTTAAAATAGAAAAAAGTTTGTTTGTTTGTAATTCTATCATGAGAAATAGTATTGATAAAACATAGATTAAAATTTGTAGAGTTTTCTAAAGTAAAACTTTCAAATTTTGTTTTTCAAATTAGTTATAATGAAAGTATTTGGATTTATATATATCTATATTTATATACATATATATGTTATTTGTACATATTATTTTAAAGTTTTACTTATTTTTTATGTGTGTGGCTGTGTATAATTTATCTCATTGCTAAATTTGTGATTTGATTGTGTGTGTGGATCGAGAAATGCATGTGTGTTACCCATATTTATATGTGTATGTTTTCTTAATGTATATTATGTGGAAAAAAAAAGGTCTTGGGACGGTCAAAGGCAATTTGACCACGGTCAACTCGGGTTTGACCGAGTCAACCGTGTGGTCAACACGGATTTGACGTAGTGAATAGTGACTTGAAGCAAGGGTTTCTTATTTCGTGGTTTTGGTTTGGATTTGGTAATTGAATTGTAGTAGAAGTGACCTAATTATCTAAGAATAGGATTGTATTTTAATAATTTTTAAAATAAATTACTAATTAATATTTTGTTTATAAATTAAATTAAAAAAAAAGAAAAAAGAAGAGGGGGGGGGGGGGGTGTTCATCGTCTTCCCCAATCTCCCCCAACCCCCCTCACACCCCTTTCCCACGCGTGCGCACACAAACACACACACACACAGTTTGAGCGCACACAAACACACACAATTACACACACACAGTCACACACATACACACTATTACACGCACACACAAAAACACACACACAGTCACACATGTACACTGTTACACGCACTCTCACACACGCTGATATATATATATATATATATATATATATATGAATATATATACTTTTCTTTTAATTATATATCAACTATTATTAACACTATTACTTATATATGTATATGTGTGTGTGTGTATATATATATATATATACTTTTCTTTTAATTTTATATAAACTTCTATTACTACTATTACACATATATATATGTACACTAATATATATATATATATATATACACACACACTACTATTACTTACATATATACATATATATTTATTTATATAATAATTATTTCAATCTCAATATTATATTATAATTTTTAATTATTGACAGACAAAAACTTACATGATTTGACAGCTACAGTAATTTATGTTCCCTCTGAAAACAAAACCAAACACTATCTCACTAAAAAATCACTCAAAAACCAACTTTCAAAACATAACCAAACATTATCCCATCAAAATTGCACGTGTCCCCATAAAATTTTCACCAATAATTTTCAACAAAATATCATCCCAAAACATAACCAAACATAGCCATACTTTTTCCGTGACATTAAGAATTGTGACATGTAAGTGAAAGACCACTAGACCATTGTGGAGGGGCCCAGTGGTGCCAGAAGATCAACTTTGAGTATCCATATGTTTAAATTTAATTTTGGGTGAATTTCACTATGCCACGGCCCCCGCTTGGTTATGGGCCGTTTGAATATTAATTGATCCGAACACAAATGAATTTTATTCATGACGAATATAAGTCGAGTTTGAGTAACTTAATTTTGTTGCACATATATTTTATAATTTTTTTTTTACTGATTGAGTCGGGTTCATGTCAAGCTTTATTACTTATCAAATGGAAGAAGGTTGTTCAAGTTTGATTTGTAATGTTAACTAACCAAAATCAAATGAGCTTTTAACAACCATTCACGAGTTGAATATCGAATAATTTGACTTGTTTTCCAACACCACGAGCTTACTTATAATATTTTCTCTAAAAATAATGATTGAAAAGTAATACGTTAAATAATTACTTTAATAATTTTATATAATTACTTTAATAATTTAGCTAGAGTCTTACTTGAGATAGCCCAAAAAAATAAAATCAATAAATCTATAGTACATACAAACAAATCTCTATTTTTCAAATGACTTTGCATGTACATAGAGAAACTTATTTTGAACACTTCATCAATTAATTCCTCGTAAGGAAATTTAGGCTTTATCCAAAGATGCGTTCATGTGCAATTTCATATGGTGCATGTGCACATTGAATGCTCTTTGATTATCTTCATCTCTTAAATTCCATATTCATTTATGGTATGGTTTTTATGGTATGGTTTGTAATGTTCTTTACATAGGAATGGTTAGCATGATGAACAGATGCAGTGTTTGTAGATTGTAAAATGCTTCAAGAGTCAATCGGTATTAAATTCACTAACAATTGCTACAATACCGGTGGAAGATAAGAAATCAAGTTTGTTAATTTATTTCTTTTAATTGAATCAGTTGCATAATACATGTTATAGAGAAAAACTCCACGTTGGTGGAAGTAAAACTCAAAATTTTGAATATTTATAGGGCTTGAGTTTCTACAAAAACCAGCTTGATAGATGCTATTTATTTGGATACTACTGATATAGGGTTGTGATCTGTTAAATTATACATAATGATATCAATACTTAATTTCGAGATATTATCATATTCTTATCCAATGGTCAATGACTAAGTTGAGTATACAAGCCTGTCACAAAAAAATGTTGAATAGACGAGATCCACAAGTTCCCCATTTTTGATCCGCCACGCGAATAAATTAACATAACTTATTCAGAAATTCTTGTTTGAACCAAAGTGAAATGCAAGTTAGTTACGTTGTATGTACGACTTTCGATGAGTTCAAGCAGCCTCGAAGTTCAAAAATTCGGCTTGAAATTTTTTAAGCTTGAGTCAAAAGTTAAGCTTCAGTTAGGAAAAATTCTAAATTTAATCTCGATTCTAGTTTTAGTCACTTTTTGAGATTTTAAAAACGTCTCGATATATTTTACTAATTGCAAACTTGGTCATTTTTTTATGCAGAGTTGGTCCCCAATGATATTTTCTGTTAAATGTTGAAGGAATGCGCACGTACGTGGCCATTAAATCCCCGTTATGGCTAAAAAGATATTGGGACGTTTTCTAAAATCCCGTAAAGTGTGAGACTAAAACTAGAATTGCTATATCATGTGGGACTAAAGTTGGAATTTCGTGATAACAATTAATCCAGAATGACTATCAAAACTATCTCAACATCGACCAAGGTAATGCAGTTGATTTAATCATTTAACTTTTCATATGCTCTATTTGATGTATATATTCACACATAACTTTATTTTCTACCACATATCATTTTTCCCCTCTTGTTCGAGCCTGATATCATGCATATTTCAAGAATATTCCCTGCCCATTCTGAACATTCGCAAAGTCCAATCTTATATAGAAGGTAGCTTAAGATCAGTTACGAGTGATTCAATTAGGATTTTAGACTTTAATGGAAGAGTAAATCTAGCATCAACAAAGATGGGGCCAACTTTTAACTGCTATTTGTAGTCATCAATTTGGTGGAAAAATCTCTTAAAACCTGTTAAATCCCATTTTGGCTAAAAGAAAATAGTGTTTAAGAGAATCCCATTTTGGCTAAAAAAAAATAGTGTTTAAGAGGCCTATCTGTACTAAGTTTCTGAATTTTTGCTTTGAACTGTTTGAAGTTGGCTTATGGTCTTTTACTAGATCTAATTTATTCTCCTTTTTGATATTTTCCACTATTTTGGGATATTTTTCTACTTAATTTAAGTGATTATTGTTGGTTTTGATTTTTCATTTGGTTAGACACAACATAGATGGAGTTCTGAATATATAACTGAAGGAATGAGAATCAAGTTTTTGTTTGTTTGGGTAACCTAAAATAAATTATTATTTTTAAATGAAGGTAATCTAAAATTAACTTTCACCTATTATTTTTTAACTTTTTCTTTAATCAACGAGAAGGGGAGCACCCTATCGAATTAGCCTGAACCCGAGTTTAAATTTATTTGTCTAGGTCACGTAGTGCCTCTTCTATCCGCCTCAAGCTTGACCCAAATCTCCGGGGTAGGACTATTGAAAATCTGAAAAATACTCTCCATGCCAATTTTTGCTAGCTGATCTTCTCGCCAAGCGTGGGTGACGCTGATTTTCCAGTTATGGGCGAACATAGCCCTTATGCAATTAATGATTATGTAGTGGCGATGCGATATGTTCCTTCCTTGATACTTTTCACGGCCTCGCTGCAATCCGACTCATGTATTATATAGGGATCTATATCTATATACTATAATATAATAAAAGTGTGGATAACTTTGGTATTTCTTCCAATTGTGAACTGACATTTCTATCCTCAACTATTTGATTGAAAATAAGTATAATTTATTACGTATTAAATTCACATTTTTCTTACAAGATTAACGAGCCAATAAAAAGACACCCTATTTTTCCACCAAATCGATGACCATTAGTAGCAGTTAAAAGTTGCCCCATCTTTGTTGATGCTTGAGTTTACTCTTCCATAGAAGTTTAAAGACTAATTGAACCACTTGTTACAAATCCAAGTTACCTTCTATATAAGATTGGACTATGCGAAGGTTCATGATGGGCAGTGAATATTTAGTTCTTGAAAAATGCATGATGTGAGGCTTGAGCAAGGGAAGGAAAATGATATGTCATAGAAAATAAAGTTATTTGCAAATATATACAACAAATAAAACACACAAAAAGTTGATTGATTGAATCAATTGCATTACCTTGGTCGATGTTGAGATAGTTTTGATAGTCTTTCTAGGTTAATTGTTATCAGGCAAAATTTCAATTTTAGTTCTATAGGACATCACGATTCTAGTTTTATTCCCGTACTTAATGGGATTTGAAAAAAGGTACAATATTTTTTAGCCAAAATGAGATTTAACGGGTACGTGAGTTTCACGAGTCCAATTCCGTCAACATTTAACGTGAATATTGGGACTAACTTTGCTTAAAAAAGGACCAAGTTTGCAACTATTTAATAATATTAGACATTTTTAGAATCCCGTAGAGCGTGAGATTAAAATTAGAATCACGAAATTCTGTGGGGATAAAATTAGAACTTTGCCTTTGAGTTCACATTCAAACCGTGTGCGAACAGAAGTAAACTCGACTTGAATTGGACATGAACTCGCTGAAATAAATAGTATATATCATATTATATATACTAAAAACAATATACTAAAATGAAAATTATATAACTCATAGTTTATAAACCAAAATCAGAACACAGAAATTATAAATTCATAGTTTATGAAAATTATATAAATATCATTCATAGAAAATAAATAAAATAGGTTAATAATATTTTAATTCTTAATGTTCCCCAATAGAAAAACAATATAAAGAAACAATTGGTGTTCTCACAAGTCAAGTTGAAGGAATTCTAGTAAGAATATAATTTTTTTTTGAAATCATCGGTTACATGTATCAATTACATTATGGATGAATCATCAATCAACATATAATACTAATACTAAGTTACAATAGCTAACAATAACCACTAAAGTAGAGAAAGATAAGACCCAAACACTTTCGGTGGGAGTAGAACCATAGACCTCTAATAGCATCAGCTTTGTCAGTAAGGTTAGGCCTCATTTGCTAGTATGAATATGATTTGATTAACTATTTCTAAGAGTTTTAGAATTCTTATGTTATTTTTATTTGGTCAATTTAGTTAATGAATTGCCCTAAAATGACAAAATTATTAAGATTTCATATTCAAGTTGGTTCGGGCTTGGATTGAAGCTCATCAAGTTAAGCACAATCTTTGAATACAAACGCTCGTTTACCATCAACTCGCGCTCGATCGCGTCGTTGGACTTGATTGAGAACCCTAGTTACATGTAAATTGGAATTTACATGTGATTGATTATATTTCAGAGAGTGATTCTAGCTAGAGCAAAGGTTGCACATTACATGTCACCAAATTAGATGCTATCCAAATCAATTTGTAAGTAGTTTGATGATATCTTAAATTGACTAAATAATACCATCATGGACAGTTGTATCAAAAGCACCAAGAGACTCAATTTGGCACTAATCCGATTGGTGGAACAACTACATTGTAGTGCAACTATGCTTGATTCGGAATACTTTAATAAATGTAACAAATAGGTCCATGTTATGAGCGTTAGTATTTATTTGGTCCTATAATTGTGGATAAAGTTTGACCAACTCATCTCAAAATCGATCGCCCCATGTACATGCATGTGGTTATTAACTACTAAAAACTAACAAAAGGCAGATATTCAAAAAAAAAAAAATAACAAAAATACAATGCTTAATATATCATGTGTACCCTCATAAAAACCTTACGGACGAAGTTTGCATTATAAATCTGTAAAATCTTCTTCATGATTCATCCTATAAATTCTCTAGTAATTGTTTACGTACGAATGTTGCAATTACATATTTCTTTCCCCAAACTTTTTCAATTACTCACACTTTCTCATGTTTGTAGAACCTTTGACGGCAAAAATTTCTCTAACGGAATCATCAAAAAACCCAAATGTCCTTGACTAAACCCTTAAAAAAAATATTAGAGAATTTAAAAATAAACAATGAACAATGAAAAAAATAGAAATAAAAATGAAACAGGTTGTTTTCTTCATCTCGCCAACTCTATCTTCGCCCATCGCTACTTCCGCTGCCGCCACCGCCGCCTCACACTACTGTTTAAAGGGTATAGTAGAATAAAACTCACCTCACAATACTATGTGTGTCGTGTCTTGTTACGTTTGTAGTGACTAAATTTACCTATGTGATTCATCTCTTTGTACGTTTTTCCTCTGAATTTTGTATCTAGAACTTCATAGTGTCAACATAACTTTATTTAAGTAACTTCCAGTTATACCCTTTAATACTTTATAATATGTAGTGCATTCTAGCCCATTTTTAATTCCGTAATTCACCGTCTCTTAGGCATACATTGAATTACATTTGGCATCAGAATTGAGTTGCTCACTTTGAAGGGTTTAACTGCCAAAGTCAAAGATCCTCAAGGCCACCTCCATTATTGATGTATATGCAAAGAGCAATCACTGCTTCCCACTGTCCTCTATGGCCACTATCGCTGAAACATGATCGTTATTTTATGGAAAGGACGGTGGGAAGATGAAGATGATGGTGACCTATTTTTCTTTTTTGAATTTTATTATTAAATTTTAAAATTCAAAAATATTAAAATTTATAATTTAAATATCAAATAAGTCTATTTTTTGCTTATAAAAATTATTTATTCAATCTAAAAATTAATTCAAAAATATCTAGTTTAATTTTTGTGCTTAATTTATTAGATTTCTTGTAGATAATATTTTTACAGTAATTTTACGTTAATTTTGTTATTTTTTATATTTTTCATATATTATTTAATATTTTATATCAATTTTAATAATTATGTGATGTTTTTTTTATATTTTTCCTAGATACATTTTGACGTTTTAAGAAAAATACTAAAATTCATTTGATATCTTTTCTACTTTTTGTAATAATTTTAATATTTATTTAGTGTGTTTTATATTTTTATCTTCGAACTTTTTAATATTTGCATAATAAATTTAAAATTTTAATTTTACTAATATTTACAAAAATTTTATTAATTTTATAATATTTTACTTTTTTCAAATTTTGAATTTTAGATTTTAAAAAATTCACTAATATTAATGAGAAAGGCTTTCTAGTCAAATCACATATTTTTTAACATTCAAACCCAAGAAAGCGAATCAAGTGCTTATCATGTACCTAACTAGTCCAAATATTCACTAAGATGACCTAATCAACTCCGAGAAAAGCGAATCAAATACTTATCATGTACCTAACTAGTTCAAATATTCAACTCAATCCAATTAATATATTTTACCTACATCATGAGCTTTTGACGAGTAGTATTTGAGGAGTTACAAAAGTTTAAATTATGATATAATTAAAACTTTGCACATTATTGTGTCATTTGAATCTTTATATATGCATAAGTTTGTTTCAATTGAGAACTTTTAATCCGGACAACTCTCAAGAATAACAATTTCTATTTTCAAATCTTATCACCGAGAAATTGTGATCTTCTAAATCTCAATTTACAAAACTATCATGTGAACAAGGGTTAATTACATCTACACCTCTTCACGAATGTTGTAATTACAATTCTCCTCCTTTTTTCTTAATTACTCACACCCCCTCATGTTTGCAAAGATTTACATCAATTAATGCCCGTTGGAGTTTCTTTAGGGTTCCGTTAAAAAATATGTGATTTGACTAGAATGCAAAGATTTACATCAATTAATGTCTGTAGGGATTTTTAATGATTCCGTTAGAGAAATTTCTGCTGTCAAAGGTTTTATAAATACGAGGGAGTGAGAGTAATTGAAAAAGGTTGGGGGAAGAAATATGTAATTGCAACATTCGTATGAAGATGTGGACATAATTAACCCTGTAAACATATTCCACACCCCACGTGAATAGCAACTACAACATACTAAATTTGTTTCAGCTAGTTAAAGCAAGAGATGAAATAACAGCTAATGAGCCGCACATCCTTGATTTCCTAACAATCCTTGCCATTTTTTTTTTTATTGAATTCTCGACAAAGGGATATCTTAAATTTAGCCTGATAAATTTGGATTGATAGTCATAATTCTGAGTCATAAAGATTCTATTTAGCTCTTTAAAGGAGGAAGAGCCACAACTTGTGACAATCTAGATTCGAACCCAAAATATATAACATAAAGTGAGAGGTAAATACCACTAAACCAAGAGGTCTTGATTCTTGTCAAATTTTTTGGTTTTACCATTAATAATCCATAATTTGATTTCGTGATTTGATTTGAAAGGTACAGACATCACACTTGATGATTGAAAACAAATTTTCCCTGAATATTGCCGCCTACAAATATTCCGTATGTACGGAATATATATATATATATATATGTATGTATGCTATGAATACTTATACATTAATATATATTTATGTATTACAATATATTTATAAGGAAAATATATGTATAAACATTATTTTATAAATATATGTGTGATGTATGTATATGTATATGTATATAGAGACTATTTATAAATTACTATATAATATTTATAAATGAATATATATATATATATATATATAATATTTTTACACGTATATCATTCGTTTTTTATATAACATAAATCATAGACTATATAAATATTCAATAATTTATTTTATATATTAATAAAAAAATTAAAACACACACACACACACACATATATATCAACTGCTATTACACACATATATTACTATTATTACAATTTTATTATTATATTATAACTTTCAACTTTCAAGCATTGACTAACTATTAACAGACAAAAGCTTTCATGAGTTGACTACGAGGGTGTTTGACTAAACTTATAAGCTCCTCTAAACATCTTATATGATGTTTTAGAGCTTATAAGTTCTATAAATTTGTTTGGTAATTTATTTTTAAAAATACCTTATAAGACCAAAAAATAAGATGTTTGGGTATTATAAGCTGTTTTTGAAAAAGTACCCAACCCCACTTTTTTTTTAAGAATATTATAAACTCCTAAAACATCTTATAAGATGTAGGAGCTTATAAGATGTTTTGGATAAGTTTAGCCAAACACCCTTTAGTACAATAACTTTTGTTCATTCTAGAAACAAAATCAAATACTATATCACCAGAAAATCACCCAAAAACCAGAGTGATTCTATGTCACTCTGGGTCCAACAGGGCCGGTACATCATATACCATTGGATGCAGGGACAAAATAGTAAAAACTAATCAAAACAGTTGCATACAATGGTGTTGGATAGACCGGGTCCAATAGGCTCCATTGGACCTGGTCTATTCTAGAATTTCTTCAAAAATCAAACATAATCTCATCAAATATAATATACACGTTGCTCAAAAAATTTCTCACTAATAATTCTCATCAAAATACCATCCCAAAACATAACCAAACATCACCTATGTTGTCCCGTCTAATTTTCTGCAATCTTCTCTGGTTCTCACCCCTCTATCTTCTTATGCTTCTAATTGGAATCAAATTTGTTTCAACAATTTAAAGATGTTGTGAACATTGATCAAATTCTCAAATTACAAAAATTCCTTCACTTGTAATCATGCACAAATCATAATCAATTAACTATTTGCATTTAGATCTTTCCTTAAAGTTTCTGCTTTTATTTTCAAACTAATACTTGATTTTAATTAAGGGATAATTACACTCACACCCCCTCAATGATGGGGTAATTACACAAACCACCCATTACTAATTGATAATTCCAAGCATACCCCCTCATGTTAAAGATTTCTTACAATTGCACCCTCTGTATATGTAACAATTTTTACAATTGCACCCCTTATAATCCTTACAAACAGACCCCTTGAGCGGGTGTGTTTGTAATTATTAATTAGTTAGAGAAGATTTGTGTAATTACCCCATCATTGGTGTGAGTGTAATTATCCCTTTAATTAATGAATGAAAACTGGCCCGATCAGTATTGATCATTTTGTTCAGTGGTATCAACCTTCCTTTCAAGTAGGAATGGATTCAAGAAATCGAGTAACCATGGACATGATATTAAATTGCAAAATACTATGAATGTTTTTTTGTCTAGATTTCACATATTAAAACTTTTATAGATTTTTAAAAATTTATATGAAAGAAAAACTACTATGAATATGACTGATAGAAAATAACCATGATGGGTTGATGGTGAAAAAGTTTTATAATTTGAAGTAATATATTTCGATAACACCAAACAAATAAAAGTTTCTCGACTAAACTAAAATACAAAATTATATATATATATTATTCATTTAATATGTAAAATACTTTGATTTGTTTTGTAAAGATGAAGTTGTGAGGGACTAATTGATGATACTTTCCTTTACCATTTGATAAAAAGGAGAAAATTAATAATGACTTTATTTCCACTGGTTTTAAGTAGTAATGGCAATGATAATTACACATTTTTAGTCATACAGATGATAATTTTATCAAGTTGGGGTTAATTAATTTAAATTTAAGACCTAAGTTTTTATTATCAAATAAATGTAAACTTAAGCTTAAAAAAATTTAGAGAGCAGCGGTGCGCCAATCGCAGTCCAAATCTTCTATTAAACAATTGTACAACACTTGCACTCAAAATTATTGAAATTATTTTTGCTAAATAAGAGGGATCTATACTAAATAAGAGGGATAAGTAGTGTCATCAACTCATTCAAGAAATTACAGGAGTGTCACCAAAACATGTTAATTTATCGATATCAGCTTCCACTTATATGTGGGATGTCCTAGGTTCAATTCTAAATTGTCACAAGTTTTGAGTTTTCTCTCCATATTTGGAGTTTTGTAGGGTCTCTGTGGCCCATATTAAAAAACTATCAGGTTTAAATTATAAGATCAGGTATCCACTTCGTCTAGAAAAATAAAAAAATTATAGGAGTGTCTCTATTGGGTTGTGTAGGTGGATTATGGATACACATAAAGAAGTAGTATTATGTAGGCCCAATCTAATCTAAGGCCCAAGAAATTCAAACACAATGAATTCGTGAGGGCAAATTTGTCAATCTACATCGTGGATTTAAACGCAAGGTGAACCGTCCGATCCAAATTTCGCATTTTTGATCAAGATATACAGCCAAGGGGAGCGGCCCCTCAAAATTCAAATTATCACTCCTCAATCCTCATTATCCCGCTCTCATTTCCATTTCTCTCAATTCCAACACACACACAACACACAAATACACACAGTAGAGATCTGATAATTCTACCATCACCAACACCAACACACACAGTAGAGATCTGATAATTCTACCATCACCAACACCAACATACACACACAACACACAAATACACACAGTAGAGATCTGATAATTATATCTCGAAGATGTCCGGCCGGCACGAGAAGGAGAAAGGTGTAAACGTTCAGGTTCTTCTTCGTTGCAGGTAATGTGTATTCCGTCAAAACTAGGGTTTTTGTATCACTTTTTTTGGAGTTTTATGGATTTATGGTGGTGATTTGTAGGCCGTTCAGCGAGGAGGAGTTGCGGAACAATGCGCCTCAGGTGGTGACGTGCAATGACTACCAGAGAGAGGTGTCGGTGTCGCAGAACATCGCCGGCAAGCATATCGATAGGGTTTTTACATTTGACAAGGTGAATTGTCTTTGCTCTAATTTCGTTTTCGATTTGATTCGGTTTTTCGGCAATGTGAAATGAATCAGCATTGCGTATTCTTTTAGTAATTTGAAGTTCTTCTGTTTGATATTTTAGCCTGTACTTTTTGCTGATTTTGGAGTTTTGAATTCGATGTTTCAATTGGAAAGAATCTTAGGCAACTGAAGAAATATATGTGTATTGGTTTTTAGAGCTGTGATTGACGGATTGGGTGCGTGGATATTGCTTTAGAGTTTTGAACTATAGTGTATTAGAATCGGCTTTAGCCTGATTATGCTCTGTTTCCAGTTTTGTTAGAACAATTCGATAATTTTATTCATATTCAGGTGTTTGGACCTAATTCCCAACAAAAAGATCTGTATGAACAAGCAGTTGTTCCAATAGTGAATGAGGTTTTGGAAGGTTTCAACTGCACTATCTTCGCCTATGGACAAACTGGCACAGGAAAAACTTACACCATGGAGGGTGAATGTAAGAGGTCAAAGGTACTGCACATTGATACAGACATACTTACGATTTTTATTTTTACTGCGTCCCTGAGTTGATTTTGGTGTGTGATTTTGCTTTGTCTCAAAGAGCGGACCAAGGGGAGAATTGCCTCCAGAAGCAGGAGTAATACCCCGAGCAATAAAGCAGATTTTTGATACATTAGAGAGTCAACATGCAGAATACAGTGTGAAAGTCACTTTCTTGGAGCTATACAATGAAGAAATTACTGATTTACTAGCCCCTGAAGATATATCTAAAGTTGCCTTGGAAGACAAGCAGAAAAAACAATTGCCACTTATGGAAGATGGGAAAGGCGGTGTTCTTGTTAGAGGACTAGAGGAAGAAATAGTGACAAGTTCCAGTGAAATTTTCACTTTACTTGAAAGGGGATCTGCTAAACGTCGAACTGCTGAAACCTTACTAAATAAACAATCAAGGTTCTGATTCTGCTTGGAACGTGTGTTACTATTCTTTTACTTTCTCCAATAAAACTTAATTTAATTTAATTTTGGATTTCAGTCGATCGCATTCTCTATTCTCCATAACAATTCATATAAAGGAAGCAACACCTGAAGGTGAAGAGCTAATAAAATGCGGCAAGTTGAATTTGGTTGATTTGGCAGGTTCAGAGAACATCTCTCGTTCTGGTGCTAGAGAGGTAAAGTTTAGTTTTCTGCCAAAGTAGCTAATATGGGTACCAAGTAAATTAAATGTGCTGTTAAATCTGCTGGCAGCTTTCTCAGGGGTGATGTTGCAGGATTTTATTCTTTTTCATTCCTTTTTACTCCTAATTTCTTAAATTTATTTGTTAATATTTCCAGGGAAGGGCAAGAGAAGCTGGAGAAATAAATAAAAGTTTGCTTACTTTAGGACGAGTAATTAGTGCTCTTGTGGAGCACCTTGGACACATTCCTTACAGGTTGAGTTTTTTGTAATTATCTTTAATCTTTTTAATTTAAGTTACTCTCTAGATGTTAACTTTGTTTCCTGTGTGCTATCTCTTTTATCAGGGATAGCAAGCTCACACGTCTGCTTCGTGATTCATTGGGGGGAAGAACAAAGACTTGCATTATTGCTACAGTATCACCAGCTGTTCACTGTCTTGAGGAAACCCTCAGCACATTAGATTACGCCCACAGGGCTAAGAACATAAAGAATAAGCCTGAGGTTTGATGCGAATTTTACACTGTCTCCTAGTTAATCATTTCACTCTCCTGTTTCACTTTTTTCCCATGAGCATATTAGGTTGTTGAGTCTTTAGTTGAGCTAATTTTCCTTGCAAATCTATCCCTATCAGCTTATGCTTTTTGCTTCAGTGATAATGCATATTATTATTTTTTACAGGGATGGTTAATATATCTTATATTTCATTTTCCCGTCATCATATGGATTCCATTCTTCATATGTTGTACACTTGTATTCGCTTGTCTTAAGTTAGGTTTTTCAGCGGTGATATGCATGTAATGAAGCAAAAGATATCTGGCAATGAAACTTTGATGGTTAATTGATATATGTAATGGTTTCATATTGACTGACATCATTAATGTTAGATATTTGGCATGCATTTTTGGGATATAAAAAATGCAATGTAACTTGGAGCAATTTTCTGTGGTTAAATTGTCATCTTGTGATTGTTATGTTTCTCTGACAAATGAAGCTCTTTCAATCTGATTGTCTATAGGCTGCCATGAAAGTCTACTTAAGATGTTTTTTTTTTTTAAAATCTTTCCCTTTAACTTGTAGGTGAATCAGAAGATGATGAAAACAACTCTTATTAAGGATCTCTATGGTGAAATAGAACGCCTTAAATCAGGTAAATTCTTCTGGTCTCTGATAAGATGTTAATGTCGGCATATCAATGCTTCTGTTGAAACTTATGTGGAATTTACATTCTCTCTTTTTCTCTCTCTCCGCAGAGGTTTATGCTGCACGGGAGAAGAACGGGGTGTACATCCCTAAGGAGCGATACTATCAGGAGGAGAGTGAGAGAAAGGTGCTACACCTTGGATGCTGCAGTCTTTTATTTCATTTGACTCCTTGGTCTTTCAAGTCAATGAAACTGTTTTGATTTGTTGATTCTATCTTCTTGGCCACACTAAGAGCTATTATCGAGTTGAAAAATTTCTTTTTTCTCTTTTGAAGAGAATTTCTGGTGAAATGTGTTTTGAGGTGCTACATAGTTTGTAGTTATTAAATCTAGTTTTTACTCTTTTATGATAAACAATTTTTGTCCATTTTAGGCAATGGCGGATCAGATTGAGCAAATGGGGATGACAATAGAAAACCATCAGAAGGTTAGTTTTCATGATGCTGTTTACATAGAGGTTCAGACACTTAAAATGACTATCTGAGGAGTTCTAAATCTGTTTGTTATCTGGCATACAGCAAACAGAAGAATTACAAGCAAAATATGATGATCAGGTTCAACAATGCTCTGATTTGAGCAACAAACTTGATGCGACCCAAGTACGTTATATTTATTTTTTGGAGCCATGTATTTAAATTCATTTTCGAGTCTTATGTGGAGTTATTTGCAGAAAGATTTGAACCGAACTATCAAATTGTTGACAAACACTGAGGATGACCTAAAGCAATGCCAATATTCACTCAAGGAGCGGGACTTTATCATATCTGAGCAGAAAAAATCAGGTATTTTATGAAAATTGTTGGTTGAAGTTTTATTCTTATGGTGTGTCTAAATAAAGTTTCTGAATGATCGAACAGAAAATGCGCTGGCTCATCAAGCATGTGTTTTGCGGGCTGATTTGGAGAAGTCCCAAAAGGATAATGCTTCACTATTTCTTAAAATCGGTACACACATTTGTGCTCACCCGTCAGTGTTAAATTTTTTCCGGTAATGGACAGCCACAACTTAGTGCTTGTAGTTGTAATTTCTTTGCAGCCAGAGAGGACAAATTGAATGCCGATAACAGGTCAACTGTTGATAGTTTTCAAGCTGATCTTGCCCAGCAGCTTGGTACCCTTTGTAACTCACTGGCTGCATCCGTGTCTCGACAAAGCGAACACCTCCAGTGTGTTGACAATCTCTGTAATTCTTTCCTCCAAGTACATGATAAGGTGTTTACCTATCATTCAGTTGGTTGCTGCTTATTCTCATTTCCCTTCTAATTTTCATATTCCATTATAGTCCGTCTTTCATTTTGGTAAATTGAATTTTATGTTTTAAAATTATTGTCAGATAATATTTAGTTGCGTGAAGCCATTCCCATTACATGTCCTCTCCCTTCTCTCTGTCAGTTGTCTTATGTGTTGTTATATCACAATTTACTCTTTTGTAGGCTTCCATAGAATTAAAGAAGAAAATAAACTCTTCAAGAGCTTTGTACGTCTCTCATTTTGAGGCTGTACAAAATGTTGTCCGTTTGCACAAAGCAGGTAATAATGCTGCTTTGGAGGAACTGTCGTCTTTGGCTTCTTCTAATTCACAGTCTATTGAAGAAGTAAGAAAATCTTTTATTTTGTCCTGCATATTTTTTTAGTGTTCATTGCTTCGTTTTATAGAGTCTCATTTCTTTCTTTGTATCTGTGTTGCAGTTTTTATCAGCAGAGGCTGTTCAAGCGAATTCAGTTTTTGATGATCTTCAGGAAACTTTATCTAGTCATCAAGGAGAAATAGCTCACTTAGCAAGAGAGCTTCGACAGGTTTTGCATATTTGCCCTGGCGATTCTTTTTGAGAATCTTTAGAAGATACTTTTTTGACTACTATGTTCGTTCTTAATTATGTCTTACTTGAGATAATTAACTTAAGGTTTTTGCAGAGATTTAATGCTAGTGTGGATCACTTGATGAACACCTCAGAATCCATTCATGATTTTCTTGATAAGCTTTTGGAAGAATCAAAAAGGCTTGAAAGTCATGCAACTCAAGTTGATGAAGTTCAGACAAAGTGCATTGCTCAGTTTCAGAAGGCTTATGAGGTTTTGCTATATTCCAAATTTAATTTTAAACACCAAAGCCCAATATCACTTTTTACATACGTATTAAGTTTGGTTTCTGCAGGAACAATCGAGGTCAGAAGCAGAGAAGCTTGTTGCTGATATGACCTCTCTGGTTTCTGATTGCATGCGTCGTCAGAAAGAGATGGTTTGGATTTTTGCTGGTTCACTATTTGTATTTATTTTTATTTCTTAGTTTCTTTAGTTATCTAAAATTTCTACCTAACAGGTGGATGCAAGGCTGGGTGATCTGAAGGATAGTGCAATTGGAAATAAGATGTTTTTGGATGGACATGTTTCAACAATTGATGGGATTACAACTGATTTAAAAAGGAAATGGCAGGATTGCTTTATGCAGGCAGAGAGTAGTTTTAAGGATAATGCCGACTTCACTGCAGCTAAGCATTGTCGTATGGAGTTACTGTTGCAAAAATGGTAAGAATTTATAATTATTGCATCTTTACATCTACCTATCTTCTCTCTTTTCCCCTTCCTTTCGTATGATGATCCTTGACGTAGATTTTTAGTTGCTTTTGCTGATTGACCTTTCGGACTTTCTTTTCTCTTGCTTTTGTTTGATCCTCAGCCTTTTTCATGTTTTCTTCAGTGTAAACAGTACAGATACAGCTTTGAAACGGTGGCAGAAAACTCAAGATTCGCTGAATGACATGGCAAATCAACACGCCTCAACAATTGCTTCACATGTTAGGTTTGTTAATTTCCTCTGAAGGCTGTGTTATTGTATCTTCCATGTCGATACAGAAGGAATGAGCACAAATGCTTAGTTGCCAATTGACGCATTTGTATTTTTACCATAAAAATTAGGGAAAACTTCTAAAACGCCCCTAAAATTTATGTACCGAAAATCCATGAGAAATGGGAAACCACTGCAACTTTCTATTTGAAAAGGCCCAACAATTAAGTTTTTCTCAGGTGATTTGTAGACTGTCTTACCCTTAGACTCTCACTTTAAGAATATAATGAGTTGACATTTCAGAATACTTTTGATGTATGTTTTTCAAGTTGGTGTTAATAGGTTTAATCTACTATTCATTCAACTTTTGATTTATTTTGTCTTGGATTTTTCTGGTACCTTCTCAATAATTAATAATATGAAGTTAATTAAGATGTTCGATTTACAAGGCTTAATTAAATTTGCAAAAAATAATTTGGTATTTCACATATAACAAAGTTAAAGTTGCTAGTTTCACAATTTTTGACTTTGAAGAATCTCTGACTTATATATTAACAACTGAATTTAATAATTCCTTAATGAAAATGTCCAAAGGTAATATAATTTAAAATCACAATCTACTGTTTTTTTAGGATCAAAAAATTGTTGGAGCGGTTTTTTTGAATTATATTAATGATTTTTTAATACAAAAAATTATTATAGGGGATTTTCAGGTAAATTATGCTTCTCACTCTCGTTTATGTGTAAACTAGCCTCTGAAGCTATTTGCATTCATTAAGATCATGTCACAAGCACATGATGTCTATTTACTTGTCTAACAACTTCTTTTCTAGGGATATTTATTACATAAATGAACAACATGATGCTGAGATTGAATCTGCAAGAGTTATGGTGGAGGATGATATCAAAAAGAGCAGTGAAGATATCATTCTACGTTTTGATGGTTAGTACATGTTCTAGATTATTTCTTTCTTTTGATGGTTAGTACATGTTTATGAATTTGAAGTTGATATGAAAATTGAACAGCATCTTTCATGTTTCAAAAAGATATCTATATTCTTCTCTTAATTTGATTCAGCAATTGGCATAGTTATCAAATTTCAATATATGGAATTGTTGCATTCTCGGCTGTAGCAAGAACTTAGGTCTTGAGAGTCCAATATTGATGATGTCCAGGAGGAGATATGAATCCTTGATTGTTCGATCGAAGGATGAGCAAACTTCCTCTCCTCTCCCTTTCTCTTTACCCCTTGTTTTCATGTTATATTAGGGAGAGATTGACACATAATTTATGTGCTAATTCCTGTAAGTTAAAGCCAAGGGAAGTAAATTCAACAACTCTTATGGTACAAAATTATGTGCTTGGCTGAAGCTTGAGCTGAATATAAAATAAATATTTTTGATGGGTTTTTTATTCCAATTTGATAGTTAAATTTTATGGTTTTGCAATATGGTCTTTCATGTATGTTTGCGACGGGATTAGAGAGGATCCATGTTCTGATTTATCATTGTTCTTTTTTAATGTAGGCTTATCAGAACAAGAGAGATTATCTGTCTCTGAAATTTTGACAACCTCCAGAAGTCATTCAGAAACAATTGAGCATCTTCGCACATATCATTCTCAGCAGTCAGCCTGTATCGAAAAACATGCTATTGATACTTTCAGGCAAAAATATATGGTACATTCTCTTACTTTGACCCTATAATTCCTAATTTTAGTATATTAAATTCCTTTCTTCTGCTAATTACTGCTAATTCCCTACTTGCCCTCTTACGTTGTATTCTTCAATATTTTTTTCTTAATTTTAGAATTATGAGCCAACGGGCACGACACCTATTAGGTCTGAGCCAGATATTCCTAGCAAAGGCACTATCGAGTCTCTTCGAGCAATGCCCATGGAATCGCTTCAAGAAGAATTCCGGGAAAACCATTCTTATGAATCTTTTCAAGTTAAGGAACTGAAGCCTACTCTTATTCCTCGCGCCCCGCTCTCACAGATCAACTAACAGCTGCAAAATATTGCTCCATTGTGCATGATGGGTATGTGATTCTTTGTATTTTGTAGTTCATGTACATTTATCCCAATCTGGAAAATACATGGAATGTGGAAGTTGGTCTTGTAATTCCAAGTTTTAGTTGCAGTATGTTGTAGGCTCGTCAATTTAAATATATCCCTGCTTGGGATTTTTACTAAATGTTGTAAGGTTCTCATTGTTCTATTTAAGAGAGTGGAAAATATGAAACATTAAAGTCTTGTTTTTAATATGTGAAATTGAAGAGATCTGTTCGTTGTTGATTGCTTCATGTCTTTATTGCGAAGGATGCTAATCTAACGGAGATGTGATATATGATTTTGGGATGATCCAATTTCGAGAAGCTAGTGCTTAAAGAAGAGTCGAAGAGTATATAATATCTCATTAGTCCCGATGTTAGATCCAAATCCACACACGTTACAATTAGTATAGTAACAATCCATCATGCTTTGCAGCTACTGTGCCCAATTAGGCTGGCTGTGTTAGCTTGCTTTGAATGAACTTTGCAATGTCAACGTCACATTTGTGCCATTGATCGACTTTGTGCTTTCCTGGACATTGTAAAATTGGAGTTGCTAATAGTGACACATGATTTCAATTGGGAGCTGTGAATGACTTCGATAACTATTGACATGATAATTTGAGAACTCAACATCTTTTTTTAGGAAATCGGTTATAATTTTTGTACATCAAAATTACCAATAATAAAAAATGAATTAACAATTAGTTGACAACTATTAAAAGAAATACAAAGTACGACTAATGTAAACAAATACTTGCAATTTGGAGTGTAGAATCAAAATACTAATCTCTTGGACCTCCGTCTTGGCAATGCCTTGACCTCATGAAAGAAGAATTCAACATCAAAAGCTAATTACTAAAATAAATGATGGAAAAATCGTACAAATTTATATTAAAACTCCATAATTTCAATATAGAATCCAAAGTATTGTACTTGCAATTAGGATTATTATGCATCTCTTCAATCACTCTATTGCAAGAATGCTTAGTATAATTTATTTTTTTTGGTTTCAACGGGAATGCTTAGTATAATTACTATAAAGAAAACATTAAAACTTGGAAGTCAAATTAGGTCTTATAATCGGGGTGATTCTATGACACACCGGGTTCAATAGGGCATGTACGACATACACCATTGGATGCAGGGACAAGATAATAAAAACCACTTAAATCACTTGCATTTAATAATGTTAAATAAACTGACTTCATTGGATCCGATCTATTCTAAAATTTTCCTTATAATCGTAGGTCTATTTTACTTGAAAGTTGGAACATATCAATAAAGGATAAAAAAGATTCAAATACCTTTAAAAACTTTTGTTAAAAGATGTTTATCAGGCAACGCGTTCGCGCGCGCACATATATATTTGTATATATAATATGCTCAAATTCAAACACCAAAAGCTTGTTCCCTCCAACAATGGACACTCTCGATTTCTTTCAACGCTCGAATCCACAACCCACGTTCAAACTCTCGAACAAACATTCTCAAATCAAAATTCCATTTCAAAACAAGCACCAATTTCACAATTTTCGCAAACCCTAGACCCCAAATCTTACATTTCTTCATTCTTCAAGTGCAGAAATCTCTCCCAAGTGCATCAAGTACACGGCCAAGCGATTGTCAATGGGCTGATCCAAGAACTTTCAATTGCGAATAAAATCCTCTACGAATACACATTGCACAGGGCATTACAATGTGCTTTTGCATTATTCCGAGGGATTACAGAGAAAAATCAAGTTTCTTGGAGCTCTATGATCGGTGGGTATACTAAAGCTGGTGATTATATGAGTTGTTATAGCACTTTTAGGGAGTATATGAGATCCGGGATTCGACCCGATAACTTTACTTTGCCTTTAGTTATGAAGGTTTGTAGGGATACTAAAGATTTGGTAATGGGTAGATTGATGCACACTGTGGTTTATAAGCTTGGTTTTAGTTCCTATTGTTTTGTAGCTGCAGTGCTTGTGGATATGTATGCGAAATGTAAGGCGATTGATTATGCGAAGCAGATGTTTGATGAAATGCCTGAAAGGGACCTTATTAGTTGGACTGTGATGATTGGGGCGAGTACTGAGTGTGGGAACCCGCAATATTCTTTAGATTTGTTTGATCGAATGAGAGAAGAAGGGGTTATGCCGGATAAGATCACAATGGTGAACGTTGCGAACGCTTCTGCTAAGTTAGGGGCGATGCACAAGGCGAAGATTGTGGATGATTACATTCGAAGTATGAGATTTTCGTTGGATGTAATATTGGGGACTGCTGTGATTGATATGCATGCGAAATGTGGGAATATTGAGTTTGCTAGGGAGACATTCGACAAAATGAGAGAAAAAAATGTTATTTCATGGAGTACGATGATTGCTGCACACGGATATCATGGGGAAGGTGAAAAAGCTCTTGATTTGTTTCGTATGATGTTGGGGGAAGGGAAATGGCCAAATTCTATAACTTTTGTCTCACTCTTGTATTCGTGTAGTCACTCGGGCCTTGTTGAAGAGGGTCTTCGCCTTTTCTCGTTAATGCAGGAGGAGTATGGAGTGAGACCCGACGTGAAACATTTTACGTGTGTAGTTGACCTCTTTGGTCGTGCTGGAAAACTCGATCAAGCCTTGAAAATGGTTGAGGATATGAATATTGAAAAAGATGTGGGACTTTGGGGGGCACTTCTCGGGGCGTGTAGGATTCATGAGCGTGTAGAAATGGCCGAGAAGGCTGCAGAGTCCCTTCTTGAATTACAACCCGAAAATGCAGGACATTATGTATTACTTTCAAATATATACGCCAAAGCCGGCAAATGGAAAGAAGTAGCGAAAGTTAGGGATATGATGACCCGTCGGAGGTTAAAGAAGATTCCGGGTTGGACTTGTATTGAAGTGGATAACAAGATTCATAAATTTAGTGTAGGAGATTATACACATTACATGTCAAAGGAGATATACGAGGAACTTAAGTGTTTGAGAGAGAAACTCGAGGTAGCTGGTTATATCCCGGATACAAATTTTGTGCTACATGACATTGAGGAAGAATTGAAGCTGGAACTCATATACACCCACAGCGAAAAGTTGGCTATTGCTTTTGGATTAATTGGCATGCCCGAGGGGACGCCTATTAGAATGACGAAAAATCTTAGAGTTTGTGGTGATTGTCACACGTTTATCAGATTTGTGTCTTTGGCTGAAAATAGGGTAATTGTTGTTCGTGATGCTAACCGGTTTCACCATTTCAAGGACGGAGCTTGTTCGTGCAGAGATTACTGGTGAAGGGTTTACTATTGTTCGGGTAAGCAAAAGCGTACTCTTTCTTCGTGCTTCGGTTTTTTCTGCTTTGTTGCAACTGTTATTATAGTTCGTATGATTCCGTTGAGCAGTCGACTTTAATCCTATTCAAAAATAGTTTTTTTCTTACAATAAGAGAGGTATTTAGTGTAATTAACTCTAAATTTAAAAGCAAGATAACACTACACTAATGGTATATGGCAAATCATAAGATTTTTGCAGATTTGAATTTGGATTGAAATTTCTTCTTCTATCTCAAGACGGAAAATGAGAAACTGCTCAGTCTCTTTCCATATCTTCTATATTAGTTGTCTCTCATTGGTTCATCTGCTCAGGCCTATTCATGCTCCATGCCTTCAAACTGTCAATTTTAACGGTCTCAATGCCATTATTGAATGCATATAAATGTGCATTGTCATATATTGCTAGAGTTGGATAAACCCTCGATGTAATGCAAGTCTTTCCTCCAGCTCCGAAACTCTCCACAACCGAATGGTCAATCTACAAGAAAATAACTAAAATTACAATGTGTTTTCAAAAACGAAATAAAAAGATTAATCAATTTTAGGAATATGCATACCAAACTCCTAAGAGAAATCTTCTTTCCTGTCAAGTCTACGTCTACAAATCCTGCAAATGATGGTCTATATGCACCCGTCCCGTCCTTTAATGTCGACCTGTAAAAAAAAGATTTAACTAAGAAAAAAATCGATACGACTATAGTCATTCTGATGCACTCTGTGTGTGATAATTGTTTCAATAATAATTTACTTCAAAGTTCTTGTAAGCATAATTAATATTTGTTACCTACTGTATATGAAATTTCTCTATTTGCCAATAATTTTTATAGGTTTTTGACTTATTATAAAAAATTTGATAGCTCTTAGACTTTCGTTCATGAAAAAAAAAACGAAAAAATATTATATTTCAACGAGGTTGAATATAAAACCTACCAACAAATTAAGCAGCTAAAATCTAAACAAGAACAAACCTTGATGCATCAGAGCACATAAGAACTATATGCTTGTTTTGAGCCTTGAAAACTCTTAAAAAAACAGGGCTGTATTCTTCCAGGTTTTGTGAAGCCAGTGTCAAGATCCCGAACGGGCTTAACCCACCTTGAACTGTTGATCCCTTTTCGCTGCAAATGTTTTGTGCATCATATCTGTCCCATCTTGGATCAAATGGCTCAGCTTTGTCCAAGGTATTAAAGGAGAAAGTAACTTCGACATCGGCCTGCCATGGCATAAAGCAAGCATGCCAGAATTCTTAGTTCGGGGGGGGGGGGGGGGGGGGGGGAGAGATATTTTGGCTTACATGAAAAAGGGCAGATCAGGAATCTGAAGGGGCAGGTAAATTTCTTGATCCAATTTAGTTTATTTATAAAAGTCATGCATATGTTTATATTGCATAATTCGTGTGGGGGGAAAGTGTACCTGTGCAGCTGTGATTCCTTTGATTTCGATCAACGCTCCCTTCACGAGCATCTTATTACTCAATTGCACCTTCTTACCTCTTAGAGCTTCTACTTCTACAATAGGCCATTGTAGTAATTGCTTTCCGTTGGGATCGAGCACAATTGTGCGCGGGATTAGCTGATAATATTCCAAAAAGAAGAAACGAATATGAGATTAGTAAGTATAATTGCATGTGGTTGATTAGTATAAGCGTAAGTGGCCCGAGATTACAAAAAAACACCCTAATGTCGGAAAAATCACCGTAAGCTCCCCTGTAACTTCCAAAAAATACATCATAAGTTCCCTTATCAGTAAAAGTATATTACCATTTCACCACCTGTTAGTATAAGCAGACTAAAGTTTGGCCGAGTTGTCAAAATCTGACTAGGGGGTGTTTTCGTAATTTGCAAAACATGAAGGTACTCATGGTAATTATCGAATAAGTGAGGAAGTGTGCATGTAATTAACCCTTACTATAAATAAACATATAATACCAGGATGCCGGCCCAATCCTTCTTAACACGATCTGCCTTACTATCCGACTCATTCGCCCATGCCCATAAGATCCTTCTATTCTTGCTTGAATCGAAGAACGTTTTCGAAGCATAGAAGTTGCCATAATCATATCTCAATCCATTCCATCCATCAACCATCTCTTCATCAGGAATGTACACATCTTTCTCAAGAGAATATGTACCTAAGGTGTAATACTCATATCTAGTCACATCAAGGCTCACCTTTAACACATGCTTAACACCTGACCCCAGAACCGAAGTATCCAACCCGTTTTTACGGGAAATGGATACTGGGTAAAAATCCACGCATTCCCAATTACCCGTCCCGTTTCTAGAATGCAACGGATTGGTGGCCTTATCCCAGTGCATGAAATCCTTACTCCTGTATAGATATGCAATCCCCGTTGTACCCCACCTGCCCCCTATGGATATCCTCCAATGACCTTCTCGACCTAACCAAGCTGTCGTTGGGTCGCGAAAAGCAGTTTTGTTGATGGATAGGTCCGGCACTACCAACGGGTTGTTATCTGGTTTTATCCATTGTTGAAGAAATGGGTCGGATAGGTTGGCCGGTATAGCGTAGTTCTGGACTTGAGTTTTGTTTTTGTCTATGATACCCGTGTAGAGGATAATGGGCTTGTTTCCGGGTAGGATTGTGGCTGACCCGGACCAACAACCGTATTGATCATATGGCTTTGATGGGTAAATTGCATTTGGTAATTTTTTCCAGTTAATTAAATCGGTTGATACTGAATGTGCCCAAACTATATTGCCCCAGACAGCTCCTTTTGGGTTGTCCTGATAGAAGAGGTGATAGATTCCATTGTAGTACATTGGTCCTATTAAACAGAGGGTAAGCATTTAGGAGCGGAAAATAGGTGAAATTAAAATAAAATGAAGGACTTCTACTCACCATTTGGATCTGATGTTGGTTTGTTAAATCATTCACCGGGGCACATGAAAAAGAGACATTTAAACTTATCAATTAGAAAAAATAATCAAAGATAAATAATATAAACTACAAAAACATATATTTGAGTTATGCATATATGGTTTGGAATATTTTACATATTCTGCATAAAAGGTCTGAAGAAGTACCCATTTGAAACGTACAGTCCATATTGGGCTTTACACGACACCTTTACACTAGATTTGACTACCTATGATAGAGACACCAACCCTCCCCTCTGCCTCACCACAATAGCGCCGCAGCCAGCGGTAGATCGGCAGCCGGCTTTGGAGCTTTCTTAAACGTAGAGGCAAGTTAAATGAAAAAAAGAGCTCTTATAGAAGAAAGAAACCATGAAACCAAACACCATAAATTCACCATATTTACTAACTAATCAAGATTGTATTTGAGTTTTAATTTCAATTTCTTGGCTTTTGAATTGAAGCATATATATGTTCCTTTTACCTCAAAAGTACTATTCATTCTTCAACTTGGGATTTATCAGCGCTATTATTTGTTTGGGGCAATTTTGAAGATTTCTTCAGTTTGATTATTTTATTATTGGTTAGAAATTATAAGAGATCTCTCTATTTAGATTCATCTCTGGCAGCGACCGGAAAATTTCTGAAAATGATGATAAGGTGGGAAGAAAGAAGAGTATACATATATACTACTAACATAAATGCAAATGCAAATCCTATCCTAGGGCCAGAAATGGGTTATGTGTGGAAGAGGGACTATTTTGTTCTACTGTTCAAGAAGGAAATTGCTCAATTTATGCTATGCATTGTGAGGGAGTTCCTACTTCCTGTGGGGTTAAAAAAAAAAAAAAGGATCAAAATCAGAAAATGTATTATTACATACGTACCGTAAATCCAGTTTCTGGGAGGTTGAAAATGGTAGGCAGTCCGATGAAGTTGAGACACATCAACAGCAGAACAAACTGGTTGGAAATGCATGTAAACTGCTCCAGGATGATGATGAGATAAAGCAGCTTCTAAAGAACATGATCCTGATAGGTATAATAATAGCATTGTTAAAACACCCCAAACAGAACAACCACTTGTTGTTGACAAATCCATTTTATTTAGGGTTATTAATTCAAGTCTGACAGCAGAAGAATACGAAGAAGAAGGAGAAGAAAATAAACTCATGCAGAGAGAGGGAGAAAGAGAGAGAGACAGCTCTTGAATTTGTATAATTGTATGAAGACTATTAGTGGCCTGGGGGGGAATATTTTATAGGCGTAAATGTAATCATGGCCTATATATATAACTCACATATGATTACGCCTATATAAATTCCCACTAGACTTCATAGGCTTTGAACTGGGAACTGAAACTGAAACTGGTGTAGATTTGGTGGGCCAATCCATAAGAAATGTTTTATCCTTTTTTGATTCCGCGTTTGGAGTGCGTGTTTGTATGTATATGTGTATGTATATGTATACTGTCACATCTTTTTCTTATATTCATATATATGTCACATGTACTGGGTACGGCTTCGAATGGTTGGATGAGAAGATCCCATAAATCTCGCTGTCGCCCCCACTTCTTTCTTTCTTCATTAATTTCTTTATTAATGAAGAACGGAAAGTGCTCTCTTCATTAGTCTATGCTTGAAAGTCAGCATATGACATATTATTCAATTTATTTACAGTTAAGATTTAAATTATTCTTCTCCAATATTCTGTAACATCCGACCACATTATAAATTACTTTTACCAAAAAATATATATTATTTTTCTCAGTTTTTAACACTTATAAATTATAATGTGCCAACATAATGCTTATTTGGATGGCTTTAAAATTAATCAATGTTTGGTTGTTGCATATGTTCGCTGGTTCATTAAATTTTTACGTTCTTGAATTTCATAATTCAGTGAGTACATAAATCATGTATTATATGTATATACTAGACTGTGCCTGGTAAAATTACCGGTGATTGTACCCGGTAAAATTTTAAAATTGTTACTAGATATATATAATGAGTGGCATAATTTTTACTTTGTCACAATAAGAAATTTTAGTGACAAGATTTTTCTTAAAGTAGTCATTATTTACAATTAGTGTCACATGTATACTGACAATTTAGTGACAATACAAATAGAGTGACAACCATAATTGTTGTCACTAATAGTGTAACTAATTGTCAATAATGACAACAATTTTCTCATCACTAATTATCAAGAGTGACAATTTTCATATAAATATTGTTACTATTAAACATGTAAAATTTATTCTTGTAATAAAATACAAAAATTTTTATTACCAAAAAATTTCAATTAGTGATATTATCATTAGACATTTTGTCACTAATATCTTTTTTTTTTTATTATTGAGTATGTACTGAACATTGTTAATCTAAATCATATTACAATATTTAAAATGAAGTTTCATTTCTTTCAATTGCTTATTTAGTGTCTTTTAGGGCTTGTTTGTTTATGTTTTCAAATTCCATTTTCAATATTCTGGATCACAAAATTCTAAAAAATTATAACACAAATTATTTTCATCGAAATTCACCTTTTTTCCAACTTTACTTTTTCAATCATCTAAATAATTACCTATCAATTACTATATCTATCATTTCATATAATCATCAATCAAAATTATTTACTCCAATCATTATTTCTCTTTTCTTTTCATACTTTACAATTTTTAATTTATATTTTATTTTTTTTATTCATATAATCATTATGTAAATAACTAATTCAATCATTCAACACATTAATATTTGATCATTGATTTGACACATTTTACAAATTTTAACCATTTTCATAAAACATAAACGAACACGATACAAATTATATTATTTTTACACGAATCTTTGTAGTACGTATTTTTCGAGAAATTTTCAAAATTCTAACTCAAAAGCATAAACGAACAAGCTTTTCGATTGATGTTTTCATAATTTCTTGGTTCTCTAATGGTATATATATAGATCATGATTTGATGGTTCCTAATCCTTGTAAGTTTGACCTGGAGTAAAAGAGTGCGCCGAATATATATATGTTGGTCTTGTCCGAAAAAGAAGAAAAGAACAAGAAAAGAAGACCCCACAATCTCTTGTAGAACAAGAAAAGAAGACGGGCAACAATCTATTGTATGATCACCTAAATTAAATGAGATGATTTTTGGGAAAATTTTAAGATAGATTGGGAGTGTTGTTTTCGATTTATTTTACACCTCACATTTAAAATGATTGGGATGGTTTTCACACCTATCTACCCTGTGTAAACCACTCCACCCCAAATATTTATTTTATGAAAAATGAATTGGGAACAACACTCCCGCTCCACCATAGATTTACCCTGATTTTTGTGCATGTGATACTAGATTCGATTTTTTTTTCTTATATGGTGATTGTATAAATTAAATGGGATGATATTTGAGTTTGTAATCTAGCTATTCCTTTCACGCTCTCGTTTGATCAACTAACATAAGCTTATTTCTGAAATATAAAACCTTAAATAATATTTATTTAGCAGTTACTCATTTTGTACCTAATAAAAAAAAAAATTCCATAATCATGGTGTCTCTCTCTCTCTCTCTCACTACACGTCGGCTCTCGCTCTTTCCTCACTCCCCCAAGATCCAAACTTCTCTCCACTTCTCTCTATAAAGTAAAAAAAAATTACCTTATCCATGTGAATTTTATTTCTATTTCAATATATTATCACTCTCTTCTCTCTCCCTCTTCTCTCTTCACGTTCAATATTTTAACTTTTTCATCTTCTCTCCCCACTTTTTTGCCACATTCGAAAAGTTCACAAAATTTGTAAATATTTTTATGATGTCTTCTTTCTTTGTGATTGTTTCGTTTTTACTTGGTGTTTGTTACATACAGAAAAATATCTTTCTCAACTAAATATTATTGCGCATGTCATTTGAGAAATTAAATAAATTAATAATACAGTGCAATCAAAAAATAAAAGTCAATATTATCGTGAAAAATTTTCACTTGTAAACCAATAAATATATTAGCCCCTGAATATATAATCACCCTCACCATCTTCTGTGGTCCTTGTGCTTAAAGAAAACCATGTTAACACAGGAAGTCTTTTCTTTTCTACTAACTCTCTCTATTAAAGGGCACTACTATATGTTTATTTTTGCTGAAATCTGAGGCTATGTATGGTTGTGTTTCTTGGGTCATATTGTCATTTTTTGGATCATCAAAAAATATCCAAAAAATGAAAATGCTCGTATCAAACCAAATTCTACAGAAAATGCCTTAATTTGAAATCCTACCACACACTCCTCCGTATAACTACTCATCATTTCAATCACTTCATTTTCTCTCTTTATTAATTACATAATTCAATCATCCAACTCATTCTCTTTCTTACTTTATTATAAATAAAATATTATTCAAAAAAATTTCTCAATCATCATTACATATATAATTAATTCAATCAACTTTATATCACATCTACACAACTTTCAAACATTTTTAAAAAACACATCCAAACAAACAAAAAAAATTAATATTTTCACACGAATTTTTACAATCAGGTTGTCCAATAAAAATTTAATGTTCATTTTCGAAAACACAATCATACGGAGCCTAATCATTTAGGAGAAAGGTAGCAAAAAAGGTATGACGAGTGCCAATAATTAGAGTGGTTTAGAGGAGAAACAATTAAGCAAATTAAATCTAATTTAAATTAAAATAAAAAAATGTTATAGAGAAACCAAAAGGTATCATAAATAGTACCATAAAAATTGAAAAACAAATTGATGATGTATAATATGATAACATATGAAAAATACTATACCAATAAAAATAATCAAGCATAAAAGTTAAACATGTAATTATGGACTTACTTCTTATAGGAGAAAAGTGAGAGAAAAAAGCAATAAAAAAAAAAGGCGTTCTTTGGGGGATAATTTCATTGAAAGAAAAGAATGATGAAGTAACAATAATTCCACTTGAAGGGAAAAATATCCTAAAAGTAACTTCACATGAATTTCGGATTTAACTAAAGGACTAAGGATGTGTTTGACCAAAAAGCACTAGAGCACCAAAAAGTGCCCTTCTTTCACACAAAGTTAAAAGGGTATGTTTGGTTATGTTTTTAACTCATATTTGATCCAAAATTCCCGTCAAACAATATTTGTTTCACACAATATTTCATAAAAAATACACAACTTTTTCATCCAAAAAAACATAATCATTATTTTTCATCTTTCTCTTACTTTGTCCCCTATCTCATTCTCTCTCCTCTATTTTTTATACAAAAATTCTCTCTCCTCTTAATATTCACTATCTCTCTCCTCTCTCTATCCCCATCTCCTCTTTCTCTCTCTCCTCACTCTCTCTCTTCTCTCTCCTCACTCTTTCTCTTCTCTTTTACCGTATCTCTTTTCTTTTCTTTTTTATAATGTTTGTCATATCTTTGACCGTATAATATTAAACTTTAAAATAGAAAAAAAGTTTGTTTGTTTGTAATTCTATCATGATAAATACTATTGACAAAACATAGATTAAAATTTGTGGAGTTTTCTAAAGTAAAACTTTCAAATTTTGTTTTTCAAATTAGTTATATTGAAAGTATTTAGATTTATATATATCTATATTTATATACATATATATGTTATTTGTACATATTATTTTAAAGTTTTACTTATTTTTTATGTGTGTGGCTGTGTATAATTTATCTTATTGCTAAATTTGTGATTTGATTGTGTGTGTGTATCGAGAAATGCATGTGTGTTACCCATATTTATATGTGTATGTTTTCTTAATGTATATTATGTGGGAAAAAAAAGGTCTTGGGACGGTCAAAAGCAATTTGACCACAGTCAACTCGGGTTTGACGGAATCAACCGTGTGGTCAACGCGAATTTGACCGCGTGAATAGTGACTTGAAGCAAGGGTTTCTTATTTCATGATTTTGGTTTGGATTTGGTAATTGATTTGTAGTAGGAGTGACCTAATTATCTAAGAATAGGATTGTATTTTAATAATTTTTAAAATAAATTACTTATTAATATTTTTTTATAAATTAAATAAAAAAAAAGGAAAAAACAGAAAAAAGAAGGGGGGGGGGACTGTTCATCGTCTTCCCCAATCTCCCCCAACCCCCCTCACACCCCTTTCCCACGCGCACACACACAGTTTGAGCGCACACACACACACACTGTTACACGCGCACACAATTACACACACAGAAAACACACACAGTCTCACACACACACGCACACACAAACACACACAGTCTCACACACACACGCACACACAAACACACAATTACACACACAGTCACACACGCACACTGTTACACGCACTCTCACACACGCTGATACATATATATATATACTTTTCTTTTAATTATATATCAACTATTATTAACACTATTACTTATATATATATATATATATACTTTTCTTTTAATTTTATATAAACTACTATTACACATATATATATATGTACACTAATATATATATATATATATACACACACTACTATTACTTACATATATACATATATATTTATCTATATAATAATTATTTCAATCTCAATATTATATTATAATTTTTAATTATTGACAGACAAAAACTTACATGATTTGACAGCTACAGTAATTTATGTTCCCTCTGAAAACAAAACCAAACACTATCTCACCAAAAAATCATTCAAAAATCAACTCCCAAAACATAACCAAACATTATCCCATCAAAATTGCACGTGTCCCCATAAAATTTTCACCAATAATTTTCACCAAAATACCATCCCAAAACATAACCAAACATAGGCTAAATTTTTCGATTTCTTTTGTGAATTAATATCTGATTCAGTAATTATAACTTATAATTATTATTATTATTATGGTGCATATATATACACACACACGTACGTGATTGGTTAGTTACCTTGATGTAGGCTCACACAAGTGTCATTCTAAAAATATGTCGTGTCTTCAAAAATTATATCTAATGACATAAGTTTATGCTTTTAAACTTTATCAATTCTTTTCAAAATTAAGTTTGTATAGCATAATAGTTTTGCACCATAAAAGCGTTCTACAAGAGCTTTAACGTTGCCTCTTTTCATATAATTGTCAAGAAATTTAAGGCTATGTTTGGATATGTTTCCAAATCTAATTTGGTCCAAAATTTTGGCCCAATTGTGTTTGGTTAACATAATTTTGGTACAAAAATACGTTACTTTTTTGGTTTAAAAAAATCACAATGATTATTTATTTAAAAATCTATAACCCATCATTGTCCCCTACTTTTGTCTCTCCCCGCTCTTAATTTTCAATCATTAACTATTATAAACAGATAAAAGTTTCATGATTTGACTGCTATAGTAACTTTTGTTCCCTCTGGAAACAAAATCAAACACTATCTCACCAAAAAACCAACTCCCAAAATAAAACCAAACGCAATCTCATCAAATATGCAAGTGTCCTCATAAATTTTTCACCCTCATAAATTTCTCACCAATAATTCTCACCAAAATACCATTCCAAAACATGACCAAACATTGCCTTGGTTTTTGGTTCATTATATGAACTATAGTCACTACAATAAAAAATAATATTACCGATAAAATTTGAAGTGACAATGTTATTAGATTTATATATTATGAGTGACAATAAATTTTACTTTGTCACAATAAGGATTTTTAGTGACAAAATTTTCATTAAAGTAGTCACTCTTTACAATTAGTGTTACATGTATACTGACAATTTAGTGACAATACAAATAGAGTGACATTTCATACAAATATTGTTACTATTAAGCATGTAAAACTTGTTCTTATGATAAAATAAAAAATTTTGTCACCAAAACATTACAATTAGTGACAATTTTAACATTATCACTTGACATTTTGTCACTAATATATGTGTATATATATATATATATGTATGTATATTTTTAGTGAGTATATACTTAACATGGCTAATCTAAATCTTATTACAATATTTCAAATGAAGTTTGATTTCTTTCAATTGCTGTCTTTTAGTTTTTCGATTGATGTTTTCATAATTTCTTGGTTCTCTAATGATGGTTTATATATATATATATATATATATATATATATCTTTTGCTTATGCACTTTATCTTTTCTAATCTCTCTCTCTATATATAATAATAATAATAATAATAATAATAATAATAATAATGGTATCGAAATCTTGTCTCAGTCTCGCTTTTTCTTCATCGATTCTTTTGTGGGGTTCCATAAATCTCGTTGACACCCCCACGAATGCACCCAGAAAACACACGCACACATTCTTTATTCTCATTTTCTTTTCTTTTTTAACTGATAGAATAATTTTGTTTTAACTGCAAACTCCCATTCTTTATTCTCATTTTCTTTTCTTTTTTAATCATTTTACTCTTCTTTTCTGTTCTAAGTAGAGAGAAGATGAATATAAATATAAAGAAAATTTAAAGATTCACTAGGAGAATATATTATGATTTGAAATATTTAATATGATAGTGAAAATTAAGAATGAGATACCAAAGTCATTTACATGTCCTTAAGCAAGGATTAAAGGGAAGCTACACTTTTAATTTTTAAATTTTTGTTTATTGTTTCTAATGAAAAGATTGTAATACGGGTATTTGTGATGGAAAAAAATATTGTTATGAATTTTTTGGATATGAAAATCTATTTTAAGGGGTTTTGGTAATTTTTCCTTTAATATATTGTTTGTTATAATTATTCCTAATTAAAAATAAAATATTAATTAGAATTATTTTAATTAAGAATTTTCATGAGCTTAAATTAAATTTCTTTCTTTTTTCTATTTAATAAGAAATGGAAAGGAATGAAAAGTAAAATAGAAAATAGGGTAAAAATATAAACTAAGGGTAAAAAGTAGTTTATATAATTTTTTACACATAAGGGTAGTGATTATTAAATTTTAGGGATAATAGCAGACACCCACTCAGTTATGGGGTGATGTGCATTTTGCCCCCCCACTTATTGAAATATGCGCTTTACCCCCTCACTTATCATAAAATGTGCACTTCACCCCCTCGAGCAGTTCAGGCAGATTCGGGCACTTCACTTATCATAAAAATTGGACTTATGCCCTCTGACTTATGTGTTTTTGTAGCACTTTGCCCCCTGACTTATGTGTTTTGTAGCATTTTGCCCCTGCCTGAGCTGCCCGAGGGAGTGAAGTGCACATTTTATGATAAGTGAGGGGGTAAAGCGCACATTTCAATAAGTTGGGGGGGGGGTGCAAAGTGCACATCACCCCATAACTGAGGGGGGGGGTCTGCTATTATCCCTAAATTTTAATACATGAGAAGAGGTTCTTACCAGAGCGCAATATCTCATGGGAGATAGATACAAATAACCTCATAGTTATGTATATCTATCTATACTATATTATTTATTTATTATTATAAAAGCGTGGATCTTATATGTTGTTTCTTCCAATTGTAGAAAGACTAAATAGGCTTTAGTTAAATAACATACTTAATTAGATACCTTCAACTCTTTAATTACATGTGGAAACTTAAAAGTTTAATTAATTGATCACATTCACCCACTCATTTTCTTTTCAGTTGCTACGAGAGTTTAAGGAAAATTCTATGCTAGACCGAATTCAATGGTCCTAGTGTCTATCTCTTTCACACAATAAGATATACTGTGTGTGGTCCTCACGCACAGTTGTGTGAAAGAGATAGACACAGATTACACACTTGGACCATTGTACTCGATCTGAGAGTTTAACATTCTATTAAGAGAAAATGACTCCTATGATCCCTCTGCTTTTGGGTTTGTCTCACTTTGGTCCTTCATCTAATAAAAACGGCACATTGGTCCCTATTCGTGATAAGTTGTCACTATGGTCCTTTCTTTTTCTTTTCTTTATTTCAAACTAACCCTATATTTTCACCCCTTTTCAAAACAGCCCATAATCTTTATTTTACGAATAAACTACTTAAAAGTTTAGCAAAAGGGTATTCCAATTGAGTAGGCCCAACATGCTTCCGAAATAAAATTAACTTTGCATAAGTTTATACCTTCGTTTGACCGCCTTATCGCCGGGTATTCCAAGTCCGCATTTTTACGGACTCATTCCAACCACCAACCGCAGCTTATGGTTTGCAGTCCTTGGCTCCTTCGGCGATACACAGCACAACTCCCTTCGTTTCCTGCCCGAGGGCGTAAAAGGTATAAACAGATAGAATTATAATTTGGATTTTGGACAACACGTTGGACAAAGCCTTCTTTTATTCATGAAATACAAATTAAAATTACATAATCTTATTCTACCCCTATATTGGAGGAGAAAACCTTTAGCCTCTCATGAGAGGACTTACTATTGGGGAAACCCCCATACACTCGAATATAAAACTATAACAGAAGAAAGATTACAAATGCTTTTATGAATTTTTGTAATTAAAAGAGTTGGAGAAAATTTTCGATGATCCCCATCTGCTTCTGACTCCCTTCTTATAGTTTTGAGTTTCGGATTCCAAATGCGAATTCCAAACTTCATCTAAGCTTTTGGCGTCATTGCATACGTCAATCTTGATTAGTGCGCGTGAGTCCTTGTGTTTGCCACTTTGTCTGTCACGCCTAACTTTTACAGCTGGTTGCTTTTCCAGCTGTGATCTTTAATCAATCACATGACTGATGGTTGGTGCGCCTACTTTATAGGCTGCCTTTGTCGTTTACATGATTTTACCGGGGTTTGTGAAAACCCTTTGGGTAAAATGTTTTTCGTTTTCCCTTATCCTTTTCGGATTCGGATTTTGCCTTGGTAACCCGTATTTTTGTACCAAATAAGGGTTTTTCTTGAAATTCACAACTTGAACATTCCCGGTTGTGCCAAAGATCAACATGCATCATGTTGCAGGCCTTCTTCCGAGTTGATTCAGTTGCTGGTAACTTGTTTTCCCAGATTACGGTCCTTTTCTGCTCGAAGACCTTTTCTGCGAAATCTGTACTTTTTCCTGTCATTGAATTTAACAGGAATGACCCATTCACTGAATGTGTGAAGATCTTGAATGGATACTTGACCTTGTCCATCTCTGTAAGACAGACCCACATACCCCATGCTCTTCTGGTATATATATCGTCTTCATTGATATTGCTAACCAAAGGAGCTTCGCCTGTTGCGACCTGTATTTTGGTATAGGCCGTCATGTCTGGTCTCTGTAATTTGATAAAATGAAATGCTGGATGAGACCCTTTTCCTGTAATTTCTGGAGCTGCTGAAATGATTTTTAACTCCAAGATATCACCTCTCTTGAGGTGAGGGTTGTTTTGCCATGAATCGTACACGGCTCCTGTGATCCAGTCCGGTAGTTTGGATATCTCCGGAAAACTGGGTGACATTGTATGTATTGAAGCAATTGCCCCAAAATCATACCATTCTCGGACGTCTTCTGGATTAGACCCTTCCTTCATCCAAATCCTAGGATATTTCCCTGATATTTCTACCAAAGACCTATTAGGATTTATTCCTTTTCTTGAGATTAGTTTTTCCCAAGAGCGCTGATAACCCTGCCAATGTAAATTAATTGGGTTAGTATTAATCTTAGAAGTGTCTGTCCGTGGCCTAAGATTAATCTCTCCCTCTTTAACCACAGAGGTGGTGGTTTGACTTGAACTAGTAGGAGTTTGCGCTTCCTTCTGTTCAATTGGTTCCTTTTCCTCAGAATCTGAGAATGGACTTGTGCAAGTGGTATTTGAATCCACTGCTCCGGGTATAGAGCCCCGTTCTCTAAACGCAGGTTTAGAGTCCTGCTCTCTTAACTCGCGAGTCATCACCGAGGATGATGCCTTTCGAATGGGTTCTTGTAGTGTATTCCATAACATAGTCATGGCATACGTTGCTCCCTTAAGGGTTTCCTGGACTATGCCCAGATCAGCTCGTTGTACATGTCCAGCTACTTCAGCGTTAACTGATAACTGTCCAATTCTTTTGTCAAGCTCCTCAAGGTTTTCCCTGAGATGCCTGTATCTCGTGATGATGGAGTTGGCCTCAGACACTTCCATCTCTGGTTAGGAAATCTGCAAGAATATTTTCATGAGATTTCACAATAATAATGTCAAAACAATAATACTGACATTCTGCTTGCCATCTGAGAATACGTGCTTTTTCAATTTTTGATTCAAGTTTGTTTTTCAAAAAAGCTTTGACATTCGTATTATCAACTTTTAAAATAAATTCTTTTGCTAGTAAAAATAATGGTCATTTTTTAAAGGTCTTCCAAACAGCATAGAATTCTTTCTCATTAATATGTCAAAGACTGGCTTGTTGTTCAGTGAACAATCCTCCTGCATATCGACAAGGTTCTTCTCCAGTAGTTGTCTTCTTCATGAGCACTGCTGCCCATCTATAATCATTGGCGTCTGTATAGACTACCAGTTCATCCTTATCTTGGGGAATTGCAAGTTTAGGCAGATTATTGCAAACCTGTTTCAACTCACGAATTCTTTGAGTGTGAATTTCTTCCCACTTCCATTTTAAGCTTTCCGTTTCCTTTAAAAGAGGTCGGAAATCTTTCCTGTATTTTGCTAGATCTTTTATGAAAATTCCAGCAAAGTTCACAACTCCCAAAAAACTTTGAAGCTGTTTTTTATCTTTTAAAACATCAGGAAAATTGCTTATTTTTTCCACAATATGTTCTTGGAGTTCAATACCTGTTTCGTCAATAAGAATGCCCAGAAATTCGATCTTATTAACTCCAATTATTGCTTTCTTTTCTGAAAACACCAATCCTTCATTAAAACATACATGAGAAAATATTTCAAGATGTTTAATATGTTCTTCCATATTTCTCGATGCAATTAATACATCGTCAATGTAGACAAACATATACTCGAAATAATCTTTAAATAGATTATCCATTTTCCTTTGATATATCTGTGGTGCGTTTGCTAATCCCATTGGGAGTACATTCCAGATATATTGTCCTTGAGGGGTAGAGAAAGCCGTATACTTTCTAGACTCCTTTTCCATCTTTATTTGATAGAAACCAGATTTACAATCAAATTTTGAAAACACCTTAGCATCTTTAATGCATTCAATTAAGTGTTCTCTGCTTGGGATGTAATAACCATCAAATTCTAGTATCTTATTGATACCTTGGTAATTGATGACTAGTCTAGGTTTTCCTCTTTTTACCTCGCTATGGTTCCTTACCAGGAAACCAGGGCTACTGTAAGCAGAGACTCCAGCTTCTATGAGATTAAAATTGATATGTTCTTTTATGATAAATTGCATATCTTTCTTATCCTCCATATTCATCTGGATTGGCTTGTATCGAACATACTCATACTTGCATTGTTCTTTTACGTGCAGAGCAGCTTCGATTTTGTTTTTATCCCACCAAGCCAAAGGATTCTCGTTAAAGTTCCTTTGAATTAGTCTCTTAACATTTTCGAGAGAAAGTAAACTTTCTTCGTTAATGTGATCTATGAACTGATACTGCAATTCCTTTTTAAGAAGTTATAACTCTTCTCGTGAATTCTCATAACAGTGTTCGTCCTGGCTGTCAATTAGACCATGTAGTCTAAATGATAAAAGAGCTTTTCCAAATCTCCGTTTATCCTTCATTTTAGGATGGGTTAATTTAGAATCGGGATTAATGAAATCACCACGTTTGCTGCGAAACAGAATTGGCATGAGCCGATTAAAAGCGTTTGCGCGCCGCAAAACTTGGATGTGATTACCACAAAGAGTGGTAAAACTCAACACATTAGTGGTGTTGTTTTGTACATATTTTGCAAAGGTCTGGATAAAATTATTACCTAGCAAAAGATCGGCGCCGGTATCATGAAAATAGATAGGGGGCAGTTTTACCTTGAACCAAGGTGTGCCCAATGCTCCTCCAATCATGATATGTGCTTCTCGGATTCCTTTATTGAGAATGAGGATTTTCTTAGAAAAATCCCTTCCTGCAATAACGGGTAGGGCTTCCATAGTATTACTAGGAAGCACTCCAGGTTTTGATGTACAAATCCCTGATCCAGAATCAATATAAGCTGCAAAATATTCAGATTTATATTGATCGTATAACATACCCACAGATATGTATATAGAAAAGGGGCTAGTCATTTATTCAACTTGAATAATATGTCCATCCAAGCTAAATTCCATGCCTTTTCCTTTTCTTCCCCAAGGTTTATGTTCCTCAAGGAAACTTAATCCCAGAATAACAAGTCCTGGGTCTCGTCCTGCACTTCCTGTAACAAACACTTCATAGCCTGCTATTTCTAGCATTCCTTCATATTTGTTAACAGTAGATTGTTAAACTCCTTATCCTTTCTTCTGAAAAGGACATCCTGCTACTACAATCTGTTCTAGAACTCATTGAACGGTCTAGAACTGGATGGTCTCGGATTAAAATATCTACACCTCCAATTCTTGGGATTTGAATTGGATCGGGTGCCATTACCTTAGCAAATTCCTTGAAAATTCTTGGAATTTCAATATACTCTTTCCGGATAAACAAATCAGAATGATGTGTATTGGAAAGCGCATAAGCAATTCTATATGTAATAGAATATGGTCTATTTCCTTCTTTCATGAGATCTGTTCTTTTGAAATCTTGATGAAGGGTTAAGACTCGGCTAAAATCTTGGTCCGCTAGGTTATATGCAATTCTTGGATGAATGTCAAACATTAGCTTTCCTGCATATAAGTTCCCTACCATTGTACCAAGACAACCATCTCTTAGGTTGTTAATTCTTTTATCCATTATGGATAAATGTAACGGAGAATTAACACCTTCTTTGAAAGTTGCTTTGATTACAACTTCGATGGTTCCTATATGGATCCATTTCATTGTAAGAGCTTCTTCTTCTCTTAGTTTACTTAATTCTTCCAGAATTTCTTCTTTTGGAATAAGTTGCATATCCATCACATTATCGGTTAATTCCATAGGGATTGCAAATTCCCCAGAACTCACTTGGTATCTGATGTTATGCCTCCTTTGATTTAATCCTATTTGATTTAGGATTCGGCTAACGCTGTTGACTCTAAATCCATCGTATTTATCAATACTTGAATTTTGCCTCATGATCTTTTCCATGGTTTTATCTGATATAGATGTCTTGGAAAAGAAACCAGCTAGGCTATCAGTTGTCTGAAGCCTATCTCCTTCGGCGGAGTAGTCCATTAGAAAGGAGTATTTCTTTCTTGGAAGATAGAACGATTACTTTTATTCATACTTTCTATCCAATTTTCGAGAGTATGAATATTCTGTGACCAAACCTGAATTTTGGTCTCATGCTCAATTATTTTTCTTAGGCGGAGAGGTGTTTCGCCTAATAATTGAATAGTAGATCTATAATGCAGGATTATGGTTCTACTCTTTTCAATCTTTTCTCTGAAATCAGAGATTACAGTTCTAAGTTGTGGAACTGTACAAATAGGAATTCCTGGCATTACTCCGATTCGGTTGATGCTTCATCGGAATTACTTTCTATTTCTTCCTCATAGACGCTTTCGTCTGAGGGAATATTCTCGAATTGGTATATTGGTACCAAATCGCCGTAAAAAACTGCATCCAGTATATCTGCAGTGGCTTCGAATTGTTTTATTTTGCCACTCTTTTGCAGACAATCTGGAGAAATGTGGCCTCGAGCTCCACATGTCCAGCCGTTACAATCTTTGAAATTTTCAGTTGCTCTTGTATGAGCTTTTCTGAAAGTTCGTCTAATTGGTTTCTTTCCGTCTGAGTTCCTTGACCTCTGGGAAGAAACCCTGGTTGGTCCTGATCTCTGGCCAGATTTATAAGATCGGGCTTTTGATTTAGACCACCAAGACTTACGCCTGAAAGCAGATTGCCTTTTGTTGCTCTTGGTCTCAGAGCGATCTAAATGCTTTCTCCTTTTTCGCTGCTCTATTGATTCTCCAATTATTGTTGGAAAATCATTATTATCACAACAAAGAGGGGCTCTCTTCAGTTTTCCTTTCAGCTTTTTCATATTCTTTTGAACAGCTGCTTGTTGACACCAGTCTTTTAGTTTGTCTTTTGAGAAAGACATTCGTCTTGCGACTGTATCAACTTGTCCTTCTGGAACCTTGTAAGAATGTATTAACATTTCTCTCCAAGGACTACAGATCTTAGCAAAGAACATAGGTGCAGCAATCTCTGCACTTACATCCGCATGAAAGAAATATTTTCGGAACCAATAGATATACTCATCAATGGCACAAATATTTCTTAGCTCAAGACCATAGAGTGCTTGTGTGTACTCTCTAGTTCTTTCAGAATTATTTTCACCAAAGTATCCGTCCCCGATGAAATTTAATTTGGTTATCCTTCCAAATCTATCAGCAATAGTGCTTTTAGATTCTCCGGCTAACACTTCTTGCTTAGATTCTGTCGGGGTGCGTTCCCAACCTGTCTTTACAGACCCTTCTAAGCTTAACTCCATTATCCTTATGAAGTTTTCTTTATCAAGTTCCAGTGTAGTAGCGGCTATTTTCATAGAGGCTACCCATTCATCGATTATTTTTTCGATGTTTCTGAAATCAATGATATCCAAATTTAGGATAGTACCGTATGGATTCAAGGTATGTGACATAGTCCTTGCCCATGGTGTATTTTCCGGTACCCTTATTGGGTTTCTTGTGTGATTTGCTCTAAACGTTACCCCTCTAAGAGCGGGTTCTGCGTTTGTATGAAAATCTTCACCTTCTCTCATCGGTTCATCCGGTGGAGGAATATTAGAGGCTGAACTCTCTCCAGGATTTGGAAAGCCTAGTGCGAGTTCATGTGTTTTTACATTAGCTAGCTCCACAACATGTAATTGTGAAAAAAACTCAGCTAATTCCTGGAGATCAGATGGATCTACTCTTGTTATATCCATATTATTTAATACTTCGAAGGATATCAATGAGTAGTTCATCATGAGTCTTAGGCTTAGGAACTTCCTTAGCCTTTCCCCTCTGATGTAGAAGGTCTACTCGTCCAAGTGCATCACCGATTCTATCCTTTTTTGGTTTGGATGTACTGGTTATGCCTTGCCTAGTTTTCAGATCTCTGACCTCTGTCTTTAGATCTGACACAGATCGTTGTAGATCTGGAATAAGCTTGAGGATTTCCTCAAATTTTTGGTTCAAGTTTTCGATTTTCATAGGTAGATGTTCTAGCCTATGTCCGTAATCTTGAACTGTCTTTTGGATCTCTCTAAGATCCTTAGACATCTTAGAGGTGTCCGTTTCACTTTCTTTCCAATTCATATAAATTAATTGAAAGGGTTACCTTTGTTAGCTTTTCCTGGCCATTTGCCTTGGATTTCTGCGAGTTGTAGATCTCTCGCAACATTGCCTTGAAATTTGCTATCCATGGCAAACTTTCTCTCATAATACCGGATTGAAGCCGGTAGATCTTTTACAGGAGTCTTCTTCTGTACTCTTGTAATAGTTTCTCTCATCTCTTTAGAGAGTCTCTTGTGCCTTTGGATTAATTTATCAATCCCTTCGTCTCGTTGTCTTTCCAGTATCTGGAAATACTCCTTGTTCTTGTCATAGATCGAACTGTTGTTCGGTTCCATTTTTGTTTTAATTCTCCTCCATAAGGCTTAGACTTAATCTTATGTAAATTTATTTAAGTATTTCATGAATAACCTGAAGCTCTGATACCATTTTTCTGCAGGATCCTTCTTTTGCTTAAACTCGGGTAAAGTGCTTATTATCTTTTTTACAAGGCTAGGTTTGAGAGGTAATGAAACTATAAGGACTTATTTGAAATAAAATTTGTTCAATAAAACAACTAGAGGACTTAAATGACATAGGATTTAGAACATAAGGGACTTAAGTGAAACAAATATTACATGAGGGACTTAAGTGATACAAACAGAAAAGATGGGGGACTATAGATGTGATTCTCTCTCCTATTAAAGTTAAAAAGTCTAAATAAATAGCTTGTAACTGATTTTCAGTTACTATGCTGGTCTATTATTGCAATTATAGAATACATTAATAATTGGAAAAATTGCACTCACATACAAACCTCCCCTCATAAATTGATAATTACAAACACACCTCCTCGTGTTAAAGATTTCTTACAATTGCACCCCATGTGTGTGTAACAATTCTCACAATTGCACCGCCTATAAACTTGACAAATAGACCCCCTGAAGGGGTGTATTTGTAATTATCAATTAATAAAGAGATTTGTGTAATTACCCCATTATTAAAGGGGTGTGAGTCTAATTTTCCTCACAGTCATACTTCTATATAAAGTTAAGGGGATAAGCAAGAAAAAGTGGGCTCAAATCCATCACTAATTGACATGCTTTCTTCTTTGGAAAAACTTTTGTTATACCGACTTTCTTTCTCCATTATATGTGTGTGTATATATATATATATATATATATATACACACATATATATATACATATATATATTCCTTTTGGTAAGTGCTTTCTTCATTAGTCTATGCTTGAAAGTCAGCATGTGACATATTGTTCAATTTATCATCTGGCCTTCTCACTTCTCAGCCCTTTTGACCACTACACATAAGATTTAAATTATTCTTCTCCAAAAATTATTACTTTTACCAAAAAATATATATTTGTTCTCAGTTTTCAACACTTATAATGTGCCAACGTAATGCTTATTTGGATAGCTTTATGTTTTGTATTTTATTACACATAAATTTTTTATTTTTAAAATTAATCAATATTTGGTTTTTGCATATGTTCCCTGGTTCATTAAATTTTTAAATTCTTGAATTTCATAACTCAGTGAGTACATAAATCATGTATGATATACTTATATACTTATACATTTATATAAAATATAATTTATATTATATTTTTTGCTAATTTAAATATTATGTATAATCTATTTACAGATATATTCTTTTATTTTGAATATATATATATATATATATATATATATTTCCAAAGTTTTAAAGTGTAATTTGATATTTGTTATGGTGTGTTCATTAAAGTTATAAATATCTTAAGAACTTAATAAATGAAATAAAATAAAATTCTAATTTAGGCTTGAAATTGTTTTCAACATAATTAATAGGGTTAATATAAGTTGAACATATGAATTAACTTTATTGTCGCATAAATCCACTAAACTTATTAATGTAACAAAATACCGCCTCATCAGAATCTCGTTTGGCCTCTCTTAAGGGATTATTTTGTTATTAAAAAAAGCTTAGGAGATATATGCGACAGTAAGAATATATAGTCCACAGATGCATTTTGTATTTAATACCTAATTAATTTATAATCAAATGATGACAGCGAAAAAATTACCTCATGATTCAAGATTATTATCAAATAGAAATCTTCAAAAGAAAATAATAGTAAATACCAATGATATATAATAATAATAATAGTTAAAAAAATGACAAAGAAGAGTGAAAGAGCAAGGAGTCTAAGAACATTATTCCCTCTTTAGAAGATCAATGTTTACGTTATTTAAAATCAATTATCCTTTTGACTTTTTTTTTAGGTATGATCAACGAATTAACAAAAAACATTCTTAACTATACGAAAAAATATTATTAATGATAAATTGTCACCAATCATCTCATAAATCACACGCTTTCACGTGCAACGCACATCCTTTTTCTAGTATATATATATATATATATATATATATATATATATTCATACATACATATACATATATATCCTTTTGACTTTATTTATGTATAATCAACGAATTAACAAGAAACATTCTTAACTATACGCAAAATATTTTTAATGATAAATTGTCACCAATCATCTCATAAATCACAAACTTTCACGTGCAACGCACATACTTTTTGCTAGTGTGTGTGTGTATATATATATATATTATCCTTTTGACTTTATTTAGGTATAATCAACGAATTAACAAGAAACATTCTTAACTATATGTAAAATATTTTTAATGATAAATTGTCACCAATCATCTCATAAATCACAAGTTTTCACGTGCAACGCACATACTTTTTGCTAGATATATATATATATATATATATATATAGGGTATGGATCAAATACATTCCTAGTCTTTAGGTAAGATATAAGACCCAATCTAGGCCATTAAACCATTTGATCACACGGTCCATAATTAAAGCCATTATCTCGATTTTAATATTTGATTTAATGATGATAGGGGTATTTTAGTCAATAAGTCCAACAAACCCATGCAAATAACATGCAGTATCATAGCATAATCCCTTATTATTCGCAGTAACTGAATCCCCTTCCATTTTTAATTATTAATTCCAATTTCAGCTCCCAGAAAATTACGATTGATACAGAAAACATTAAATTCATATCCAATTCATATATCATCAATCCATCATCTGCAATTTCAGTTCGGAATCATCGAGAATTGAACATCAATATAATTAATTATTTATCATCAATCTCAATTAATTATCAAGCTCGATTCATCATCATCGTCAAACTCAATCCGATGGATGCAAGTAGAACGGCGATTTGATATCTACTGCAATACTTTTGTGATTTCTCAACTTGCTTTGTAAAAAGGAGGTGCATATTGTTGTCATATTCATAGTGTTCGTCGGCATTATATACATACATACATATAGAATAGAAGAAGACAGGGAGAGAAGAAAGGAAGAATGAGAAGAAAATATCATAATTAGTGATTTCAAACCATCATACAGTAGCTTATAACACATTATACAGTCGCTTAAATACCATTATACAGTAAATACAATGGTGATATACAGTGTATGATTAGTGATATATAATTAGTGATTTCAAACTATTATACAGTATCTTATAAACTCATTATATAGTATGTATTTATATATCATACAGTTACAATCTTATAACCCATTATACAGTATCTTATAACCCATTATACAGTATCATATAAATCAATATACAGTATCATATATCTCATTATATAGTGAATACAATAACTAATAAATAGTATACAATAGTTAATTATATGTAAACCCAAAACACTAGAAGAATGAGCAAATTCAAGATCCCCGAAAAGAGCATTCATTGTACTATGAATGAGCATAACAAATTTGAACCACAATTTTAGCAGTACATCCGAATGGTTCACACAAGAACTCAAATAATATACTCCACTTGAGGGATTGGAAGCAATCTGCGTCACTCAAACAGAGAATTCTGAAAATGCAATTGCAATTAACTTTGATCAATATTTCTCTTGTTCATTTCCTTAGTGGCGCCTGAGAAGTTATGTTATCAAATTGACTGGTAGATCCTCTGTGAATTGTAGTAAATAAAATATAATACGCAGTAGCTCGAACCTTTCCTTGCAGAGCCAGAACAAAATTTCTAAACCAGAATGGTCGAACACAATGCGTGTAAATGCAATATAAACACACAGCTAGATTCTTTATATTTTGGTAATATTCAGCAACTAAACCAAAAGCTATATAGAATATTGGTGATGATATTCGAGATTTTATAAAGGTATTGCATTATATATTTTTGCTGCTTGGCTTGGAAGTACGATAGACATTGTCTGGTATTTACACCTTTCTGTTTATCTTAGCTAATAAACATTATACACTGACTAATTAATCCATTATACAATAGCTAATAAACAAATATACAGTAAATACAACGGTAATATACAGTGTGTGATTAGTGACATACAATTACTAATTTCAATCATTATACAATATCTTATAAACCACTATACAGTATATTATAACACATTATACAATATCTTATAACCAAATATACAGTATGTGTTTATACATCATACAATTACAATCTTATAATTTAATCAAATTATATATTTAATCAAAATGATTGGAGCAATAGATTTACAATGTATAATTTTTTTTCGCAGCAATATAATTTAATCAAATGATCGCAGCAATAGATTTACAATGTGTAATTTTTTTTCGCAGCAATAGATTACATTTAATCAATGTTGCTGTTTTGTTCCATTCCCAGAACTTCGAACAAATGGGGTTGTATTGGGTTTACCTGCTTTTTGTAGTTTTTAATGAATCCAGTTACTTATCAAAAAAAATCGACACAGCAAATTATACATTTACAATGTATAATTTGATTGAGTTAATTTTGGCAACAAGTTGAGAGATTGTGGGAGAGAGTTTGTGCGTTTCAATTTGAGAAATTTTTAGAGAGATTCTGTGCCTTTTTTGGGGGGAAGATGATGTATAATGACATCATTTGACTATTGTACCCCTAATCCAATTGGAATCAATTTTTCCACATGTTTTTTGCTTTCTTTTTGGACTGTTGGATTTAATGGATCCAATGGTGTAGATTGGGTCTTATATCTTATCTAGTATAGGGTATGTATTAGTAGGGGTGTTCACGAATCAACCGAACCGACCGAGAACCGAAATTTCGGTCCAGACCGAAAACCAAACCTAAAATTTCGGTTCGGTTTTCAGTTTTTTTTTTTGCAAATTTCGGTTTTCGGTTTGGAGGTTCGGTTCGGTCGGTTAACTGGAAAATCGAAAAAAAAAATTATTTATTTTTTATTTTTTTATGTAGTATAATATAGATCAAAAATTATAAAAAATGTGTTTCCTAGTGACAACTTATAGAAAAATAAAGAAAATGAATTAAAATTAGTCATAATTAAATTTCAATTATTTATTTATATCTAATTTATTTATACCGAAAAATCGAACCGAACCGGTTCACTTTTTAAATTTCATTATGTCAATTTTAGTTGGACGTGCTAAACATAATTATAACTATATAAATGTATGCATCCCAAAGAAAAAGTGAACAACAATAGCCAAACAAAAGTAATTTTTTTATGTTTCGGTTTTAACCGAACAGAACCGACACTGTTCGGTTCGGTTTTCGGTCCGAAATTTCGGTTCGGTTCGGTTAAAAAATCGACCGATGAACACCCCTATGTATTAGATCTTGACTCTATATATATATATATATATATATATATATATATATTCTGATGCTTTCAAAATTTAAGCACCAATAATTTTATGATCAAATATTTATAAATCAACAAAGAATGCTTCAAGCACTTGGTTTTCTCTTCTGTAATGAAGGTATGAAATATATTTGCAGATATTACTAATCGGTTAGATGATTTTAATGGAGCACTTTATTACATGGTACTTTCACTCTTTATCCAAAATGATCTTGCAAGCTGTAATAATACTCAAACAAATGCACACATGGATTTGTATGCATCATTTACTGATTTTTTTATTTATTTTTATTCTCCATCATTTACTGATCTTAACATCAATTCCTACACTAAAAAATTTAATAATGTACTAATTCTACCAATTCCACAACGAATATGCTCTTTAATAGAAGTTCTTCTTTTGTATCTTATTTCGAATTTCATTAAATTGTTCAAACAAAATTAATTTTGTTTTAGATAATCAAATATACAAAATTATAGCTAGATTTCATAACTTGATCACTTCTAGTGCATGAGCCTATACCAAGTCGGCAGAAAGAAGCTCTGATTGGATTTCAAAGGACTAGTGATAGAGATGGCATTACATGGCCTCGTTTTGTGATTATTAGCCCGAATTTGTCGGGCTAATGTACAATGTTATTTGGGTACCCCTTTTGGAATAATAAAAAAAAAGGACTTGTGCACTATTTTGACAAAACTACAAGCACAAATACGACTAATTAACATGGCAGTTCTCGACTATTGTCCTGAAGATAAATTAATATCCCGATCAAACATAAAATGAATCGCTAGCATGTATAAACATAAGAAAACCCCATTTAAAACATAGATATCAATTTTCAAACTACTCTTCACTATATCATAATTCAACATTATTTTGAAACATATTACATATGCACAGTAACAAATTTAATGTGCTTTAGCACGTATGTTCTTGTGCATAGACAGAGTGTTATGGATTGAAATTATCTTCGTTTCAAATGGAAGATTGGAGTCCAGAAATTGAAGATAAAAAAGAGAGAAACTAAAAGATTTTGTATAAAATTTTACATCTACCTTCATTCATGAACTTTCATCTCTTTTTTATAATTATAAAAAGAGGATCCATAATCAGAAAATGTTGAAACCTAACTACCCATTAAACCACAAACTAAACAAAAACTAAACAAAGTACTACTAATTTCAACTGCTAATAAGTGGAATAAACTTAAAATAACTAATTTGGAGCCCAATAAGTCATTTGGGACCTACTCTTGGGCCTTACATTAGGATTCCTTGCAATTTGACTTGGGCTTTGAACATTTGCTTCTATATCTTGGCCCAATTTGGGCGGCGAGTGAGCACGTGTGGGCTTATTGGTGACCAAACAAGCCTTGCATAGATCCTCTCCCTTCCAGAAAAAGATTAATTTGGGCTGGCAAAGCCCACGAACAAAACCAACCCACACCCACGACTCAGCCTAGGCCCAGTACAGGCGGCACGTACACGCATGTGTAAGCTTATCGGTGACCAAACAAGCCTTGCATAGGTCCTTCCCTAAGGGCCCAAAATGTCATGTCAATTCAACACATTATAAGCCCATCAAGTTTCGGATGATTTATCTATGTGGGATAAGCCTTCTTAGGCTTTCCACAACTCCACCATAATCTAATTCTTTTATGTTAGTTTAAGTGACTAACTTTGGACATTGATTTCTCATTCATCCAAATTCGAAATTAAGTGATTTAAAATGCTAAATACATCTACTTCAAATGTAGATTCATTTAAGCCCACAATACTCAACATCCAAACTAAGTAAGCCACTCAAATTCGTGGTCAAAGTTGAGTGAAACTCAACTTTAACTAACGCGAGGATCCATAATCAGAAAATGTTGAAATCCTAACTACCCACTAAACCACAAACTACACGACTAAATCACAAACTAAACAAAGTCCTACTAATTTCAACTGCTAATAAATGAAACAAAATTAAAATAACTAATTTGGAGCCCAATAAGTCATTTGGGACGTACGCTTGGGCCTTGCATTAGGCTCTAAACATCTGCTTCTATATCTTGGGCCGTACCCATGCCACAGAGAATGTGCGGGTATACATTAATACACACATGTAGACGGAATCATATTTACGAAGACGACGAAATATGTTGTCGTTCAACTTGACGAAAGTGATGGAAGCCATAATATTATTGAGACAATTCCTTTGTACTATAGGTCTTTCAAAGTAATTTCAGTTCAATCCACGAGCGGAACCTCTAAGGCATTCAACAATTGCTGAGAATCAAAGTAGTTTGATAAGGTTATTTCTCACATCTCAAACTCAATTTTAGAATTGTCAATTGAGTTGGGCCTACCGAAAACCCTATTGTTCGACCCACTTATATTTGACCCGAGTCTAATTGAATGTGAGCTAGACTGAACTTGAGCCTACACATTGAGCTCGATTAATTTGTGAGCAGAGCTTGAGCTTTTTTAGGCTCAGCCCAAATAGCCCGAACTCATTATTAACCTCTAATTAATGCTTTGTTTCATAGTTAAATTATTTTTAAGTTAGCTTATGCAAGAACCGTAATAGAATTTTAACTTGAAGGTTATTATATATGTGCATGAAGTACATATATTAGTGAAAAAAGCTCGTCTAAAGAGATTTTGGAAGAACTTTCTATTACTTTATGTCACTTAAAGTATATTAAGAAAGATTTTAAATATTGATAATCATTGTTATCGACTTTATGACTCAATTAGAATACTTTGGAATTATATTATGTACCCTTTTTTATTTGAGAAAAGTTGATGAGCCGACCCGAAATAAGCCCGAAGCTCGTAAAAAATGTGAGAATGAGTTTGAGCCGAGCCAAAGAAAAAAAATTGTGAGCTGAGATTGAACCTATAATATTCAAGCCCAATAATTTTGAGCTTGAGCCACACTAAACTCGACTTATAAGACTTGAATGACAGACCTACTCAATTTGACACGCGGCACCAATAATGCTCACTAAAAGTAAGGGTCATATATTGTTGGTTTGAGTTACTCAAATTGCTTTTCGCTTTTCCTCCCCTCTTCATCAAGTGTGAGGAGGGTAATATTTATTCTTGAAAGTGTATTTCTCATTCCAAAATCTACACTTTCTTTTACGAAAGAGGCCCATTTTTGTAGGTAAAAAGATGAAAATTATTATTGAGACATCCACCTCTCCCATATTTCCTAAAATATTGGAAAATCATGGCATAATGCCATCATGTGTTCTGGTGAATTATTCACTCAACAACACGATAATTTTTTTTTTTTAAAATTCCAGACGAAAGAGATACCCTGACTCGACAAATTCGGGACGATAGTTTTTAATCATAAGCCACACAGACCCTATAAAATTCCAAATAAGGAGACAATTTGTAACAGTCTAAAATTGAACCTATGACCTGTCACATGAAAGTGGAAACTGATATTATTAGACTAATATGCATTGCGTAACACGATAATTTCATTAATCCAAAGATTGTTTTTATTATTTTATCGTTGGACCTTAGATTTTGGTCACTTACTATTGGTCCAGTCCAATAGCATGACTCTTTATGAAGTAACTCGGTTCATTAAATTATTATTTTACAAATGATAGCATTATACATATATATACACACATATAGACATGTACATATATATATATGTATACATTCACATTTAAATAAAAGAAATAATTGAATAAAAAATAAAAGTTCAATTAAAATTAATATAATATAATCATTTTCTTATTTTGGCTTATCGTAAGTATGATAACCTCGAACGATTTATGTGCTTGGCTGAAGCTTGTGCTGAGAATCAAATTTTCATCCCCTTATGAGCAATTAGTTTTATGTTAACTACTAATATAAAATAAATATATATATACACACACATCCATATATAATACTAGTCGCGTGGGCACACTCGATGCGTGTGTTGAATAAATAAAAAATTTAATAAAAAATGCATTAATATGTAAGCATTTTATTTGAGTTTTTGTAAACAAATATAAATGAATTGAACAAAGGATTAAAAAATTTGGGTGAAAAACAAAATGACAATACCACATAGGAAAGGGAGTGGGTGAGAGAGAATATAGTAAAAATTGTGGATACGTGAAATAATAAGAGGGAGAAGATTGGGAAAAAATTATTTAAAAATTATTTTTAAATTAAAAATAATTTAATCATAACAGTCCAAAACACGCCAAAACTAATTACTCTAGGTTGTTTGTGTAAAGAGTATAGATAATGCTCAATTTCAAACACCAAAAATTTGTTCCCTCCAACAATGGCCACTTCCGATTTCTATTAACGCTCGAATCCACAACCCACGTTCAAACTCTCGAACAAACATTCTCAAATCAAAATTCCATGTCAAAACAAGCATCAATTTCACAATTTTCGCAAACCCTAGACCCCAAATCTTACATTTCTTCATTCTTCAAGTGCAGAAATCTTTCCCAGGTGCATCAAGTACACGGCCAAGCAATTGTCACTGGACTGATTCAACAACTTTCAATTGCTAATAAAATCCTCTACGAATACACATTGCACAGAGCTTTAGAATGTGCCGGTGCGTTATTTCGAGGGATTACATTGAAAAATCAAGTTTCATGGAGTTCTATGATCGGTGGGTATGCTAAAGCTGGTGATTATCTGAGTTGTTATAGCACTTTTAGGGAGTATATGAGATCCGGGATTCGGCCCGATAACTTTACTTTGCCTTTAGTTATGAAGGTTTGCAGGGATACGAAAGATTTGGTAATGGGAAGATTGATGCATAATGTGGTTTGTAAGCTTGGTTTCAGTTCGTATTGTTTCGTAGCTGCAGCGCTTGTGGATGTTTACGCAAAATGTAAGGCGATTGATTATGCGAAGCAGATGTTTGATGAAATGCCTAAGAGGGACCTTGTTAGTTGGACTGTAATGATTGGGGCGTGTACTGAGTGTGGGAACCCGCAAGATTCTTTAGATTTGTTTGATCGAATGAGAGAAGAAGGGGTTATGCTGGATAAGATTGCAATGGTGAACGTTGCTAACGCTTCTGCTAAGTTAGGGGCGATGCACAAGGCGAAGATTGTGGATGATTACATTCGGAAGATGAAGTTTCCCTTGGATGTAATATTGGGGACTGCTGTGATTGATATGCATGCGAAATGTGGGAATATTGAATTTGCAAGGGAGATATTTGACAAAATGAGAGAAAAAAATGTTATTTCGTGGAGTACGATGATTGCGGCACACGGCTATCATGGGGAAGGTGAAAAAGCTCTTGATCTGTTTCGTATGATGTTGGGGGACGGGATATTGCCAAATTCTATCACTTTTGTCTCACTCTTGTACTCGTGTAGTCACTCGGGCCTTGTTGAAGAGGGTCTTCGCCTTTTCTCGTTAATGGAAGAGGAGTATGTCATGAGACCCGACGTGAAGCATTTTACATGTGTAGTTGATCTATTTTGTCGTGCTGGAAAACTCGATCAAGCCTTGAAAATGATTGAGGATATGAATATTGAAAAAGATGCAGGACTTTGGGGGGGCACTTCTCGGGGCGTGTAGGATTCATGGCCGTGTAGAAATGGCTGAGAAGGCTGCAGAGTCCCTTATTGAATTACAACCCGAAAATGGAGGTCATTATGTATTACTTTCGAATATATACGCCAAAGCGGGTAAATGGAAAGAAGTAGCCAAAGTTAGGGATATGATGACCGGTCGAAAGTTAAAGAAAATCCCTGGTTGGACTTGTATTGAAGTGGATAATAAGAATCATAAATTTAGTGTAGGAGATTATACACATTACATGTCAAAGGAGATATACGAGGAACTTAAGTGTTTGAGAGAGAAATTTGAGGTAGCTGGTTATATCCCGGATACAAATTTTGTGCTACATGACATTGAGGAAGAATTGAAGCTGGAACTCATATACACCCACAGTGAAAAGTTGGCTATTGCTTTTGGACTAATTGGCACGCCCGAGGGGATGCCTATTAGAATTACGAAAAATCTTAGAGTTTGTGGTGATTGTCACACGTTTATCAGATTTGTGTCTTTGGCTGAAAATAGGGTAAATGTTGTTCGTGATGCTAACCGGTTTCACCATTTCAAGGACGGAGCCTGTTCGTGCACAGATTACTGGTGAAGGGTTTACTATTGTTCGGGTAAGCAAAAGCGTACTCTTTCTTCGTGCTTCGGTTTTTTCTGCTTTGTTGCAACTGTTATTATAGTTCGTATGATTCCGTTGAGCAGTCGACTTTAATCCTATTCAAAAATAGTTTCTTTCTTACAATAAGAGAGGTATTTAATGTAATTAACTCTAAATTTAAAAGCAAGATAACACTACATTAATTGAGAAAAATGAGAAACAGCTCGGTCTCTTTCCCTATCTTCTATATTAGTTGTCTCTCATTGGTTCATCTGCTCAGGCCTATTCATGCTCCATGCCTTCAAACTGTCAATTTTAACGGTCTCAATGCCATTGTTGAATGCATATAAATGTGCATAGTCATCTGTTGCTAGAGTTGGATAAATCCTTGATGTAATGCAAGTCTTTCCTCCAGCTCCGAAACTCTCCACAACCGAACGGTCAATCTACAAGAAAATAACTAAAATTACAATGTGTTTTCAAAAACGAAATAAAAAGATTAATCAATTTTAGGAATATGCATACCAAACTCCTAAGAGAAATCTTCTTTCCTGTCAAGTCTACGTCTACAAATCCTGCAAATGATGGTCTATATGCACCCGTCCCGTCTTTTAATGTCGACCTGTAAAAAAAGATTTAACTAAGAAAAAAATCGATACGACTATACTCATTCTGATGCACTCTGTGTTTGATAATTGTTTCAATAGTAATTTACTTCAAAGTTCTTGTAAGCATAATTAATATTTGTTACCTATTGTATATGAAATTTCTCTATTTGCCAATAATTTTTATAGGTTTTTGACTTATTATAAAAATTTTGATAGCTCTTAGACCTTAGTTCATGAAAAAAAAAACGAAAAAATATTATATTTCGACGAGGTTGAATATAAAACCTACCAACAAATTCAGCAGCTAAAATCTAAACAAGAACAAACCTTGATGCATCAGAGCACATAAGAACTAGATGCTTGTTTTGAGCCTTGAAAACTCTGAAAAAAACAGGGGTGTATTCTTCCAGGTTTTGTGAAGCCAGTGTCAAGATCCCGAACGGGCCTAATCCACCTTGAACCGTTGATCCCTTTTCGCTGCAAATGTTTTGTGCATCATATCTGTCCCATCTTGGATCAAACAGCTCAGCTTTGTCCAAGGTATTAAAGGAGAAAGTAACTTCGACATCGGCCTGCCATGCACAAGCAAGCATGCCAGAATTCTTTGTTCAGGGGGGGCGAGAGATATTTTGGCTTACACGAAAAAGGGCAGATCAGGAATCTGAAGGGGCAGGTAAATTTCTTGATCCAATTTGGTTTATTTATAAAAGTCATGCATATGTTTATATTGCATAATTCGTGTGGGGGGAAAGTGTACCTGTGCAGCTGTGATTCCCTTGATTTCGATCAACGCTCCCTTCACAAGCATCTTATTACTCAATTGCACCTTCTTACCTCTTAGAGCTTCTACTTCTACAATAGGCCATTGTAGTAATTGCTTTCCGTTGGGATCAAGCACAATTGTGCGTGGGATTAGCTGATAATATTCCAAAAAGAAGAAACGAATATGAGATTAGTAAGTATAATTGCGTGTGGTTGATTAGTATAAGCGTAAGTGGCCCGAGATTACAAAAAACACCCTAATGTCTGAAAAATCACCGTAAGTTCCCAGTAACTTCCAAAAAATACATCATAAGTTCCCTTATCAGTAAAAATATATTACCATTTCACCACCTGTTAGTATAAGCAGACTAAAGTTTGGCCGAGTTGTCAAAATCTGACTAGGGGGTGTTTTCGTAATTTGCAAAACATGAAGGTACTCATGGTAATTATCGAATAAGTGAGGAAGTGTGCATGTAATTAACCCTTAGTATAAATAAACATATAATACCAGGATGCCGGCCCAATCCTTCTTAACACGATCTGCCTTACTATCCGACTCATTCGCCCATGCCCATAAGATCCTTCTATTCTTGCTTGGATCGAAGAACGTTTTCGAAGCATAGAAGTTGCCATAATCATATCTCAATCCATTCCATCCATCAACCATCTCTTCATCAGGAATGTACACATCTTTCTCAAGAGAATATGTGCCTAAGGTGTAATACTCATATCTAGTCACATCAAGGCTCACCTTTAACACATGCTTAACACCTGACCCCACAACCGAAGTATCCAACCCGTTTTTACGGGAAATGGATACCGGGTAAAAATCCACGCATTCCCAATTACCCGTCCCGTTTCTAGAATGCAACGGATTGGTGGCCTTATCCCAGTGCATGAAATCCTTACTCCTGTATAGATATGCAATCCCCGTTGTACCCCACCTGCCCCCTATGGATATCCTCCAATGACCTTCTCGACCTAACCAAGCTGTCGTTGGGTCGCGAAAAGCAGTTTTGTTGATGGATAGGTCCGGCACTACCAACGGGTTGTTATCGGGTTTTATCCATTGTTGAAGAAATGGGTCGGATAGGTTGGCGGGTATAGCGTAGTTCTGGACTTGAGTTTTGTTTTTGTCTATGATACCCGTGTAGAGGAGAATGGGCTTGTTTCCGGGTAGGATTGTGGCTGACCCGGACCAACAACCGTATTGATCATATGGCTTTGATGGGTAAATTGCATTTGGTAATTTTTTCCAGTTAATTAAATCGGTTGATACTGAATGTGCCCAAACTATATTGCCCCAGACAGCTCCTTTTGGGTTGTCCTGATAGAAGAGGTGATAGATTCCATTGTAGTACATTGGTCCTATTAAAAAGAGGGTAAGTATTTAGGAGCGGAAAATAGGTGAAATTAAAATAAAATGAAGAGGACTTCTACTCACCATTTGGATCTGACGTTGGTTTATTAAATCATTCACCGGGGCACATGAAAAACGGACATTTAAACTCATCAATTAGAAAAAATAATCAAAGATAAATAATAATATAAACTACAAAAACATATATTTGAGTTATGCATAATTGCATACATAGTTTAGAATATTTTACATTTTCTGCATAAAAGGTCTGAAGAAGTACCCATTGAAACGTACAACCCATATTGGGCTTTACACTACACCTTTACACTAGATTTGACCACCTATGATAGAGACACCAACCCTCCCCTCTGCCTCACCACCGGCGGCGACGGTACATCGGCAGCCGGCTTTGGAGATTTCTTAAACGTAGAGGCAAGTTAGTTGAAGATTTCAGTTGATTATTATTGTTTAGAAATTATAAGAGATCTCTATATTTAGATTCATCTCCGGCGGTGGAGAAGAAGAGTACATTCTTTTATTATTCTGATTTGATTTTTAAAGAAAATAGAAAATGTACAGCAGACATAACATTCTTGAACACATTATGTATAAATTAAATAAATAGGAAAGGGAAGGGAAAAGGATAAAAGGGGTGGGGAACAACACATCGTCTTCCCCACCCCCACATACACACACACACACACAACAATACACACACAGTAATACACACACACGCAGCAATACACACACAAAATCTCACACAGCAATACACATACACAGCAGTACACACTCACGCACAGCAATACACACACACACACAATTACACGCACGCACACACAGTCACACACACAAACACACACATTCACATAAATATTGATATTATAATTGTAATTCATATATAAATAAAATTTTAGTTAGAATAAAAACAAATAACCACAACAAATTAAATTAATTGGGTTTAATTAGGTTTGGGTCTAGCTAAAACTTTGGATTTGGGCCTAGATCTGGACCCAGAGTTTTTGGGTCTGAGTAGGTCTTAACCACCCATTGACTGGCCTTATACACATAAAAACAAAAAACAAAAAATAGAAACAGTAGCAAAAAAGATGTGTCCGGTGGGGGAGTATACTATAGGATATTAATTGAAAAGAAAATATATATATATATATATATATATCTAAAGTCAAACTTTCTCCATTTCCGTTTTTCCTTTTCTTTTCCCCTTTTTCTCCTCCTATTTCCATTTCCCTCTCTCTGGTTGTCTCCGTCCGCCTCTTCACTACCTCCCTGTTCCGGCCGAGAATCACCGTTCCACTCCTCGAAATCGGCGGAACGGCCGAGCCAAACCGATATTTCGGCCGTTCCGCTGCTTTCTCGGCGCACCCTCTCCTTCCATGCTTATCCCCGCGACATCATGGAACTTTGGAATGCTGGGCACCGTTCCGGTCGAGATCCCGGCGAACCATGCTACTAACATAAATGCAGATCTTAAGGGCAGAATATGGATTATGTGGAAGAGGGACTATTTTGTCAAGAAGGAAACAGCTCAATTTATGCTATGCATTATGAGGGAGTTCTTGTGGGGTAAAAAAAGATCAAAATCAGAAAATGTATTATTACATACGTACCATAAATCCAGTTTCTGGGAGGTTGGAAATGGTAGCCTGTCCGATGAACTTGAGACCCATCAAGTACAGCACAACAAACTGATGATTGCCAATGCATGTAAATTAAAGAACATGAAAGGCATAGCATTATTAAAATTACATGCAAACCGCAAACAGAGCAACTACTTGTTGAAATACCCATTATATATAGGGTTATTAATTGAATTCTATTCTGAAAGAAATTAAGAATTAAGAAGAAGAAGAGGAGGAGGAGAATGTTGTTCAAAAAAACGCTAAATGTTGTTCACGAAGAAGGAGAGGAGGAGGAGGACGAGGAGAATGTTGTTTGCGAAGAAGGAATATATATATCAATAGTTGGGGGTGGGGGGTGGGCGGGTTTTGGAATCGAGGCAGGATTTAGAGGTTCTGGTAACTTCCAAAGCATGGTGGTTTTATGGTACATTGTTTTCAACAGTCACTTGACTAAATACAATTGGATATAGTGGCATTATCGTTCATGGTGATTTTATGTCGAATCAAATTCAATAATTCGAATGTAAATTCTGTGTATATCTCTCTCGTACAAGCGTGTATAAGGACCGCACACAATATATATTTGTGTGAAAAATATAGACACTAGGACCATTGAACTCAGTCTTGCATAGAATTACCTAAATTTTTCATGAATAAAAAATTTGTCGTTAGGATGGGTTACTAATTTTCTACTCCCTTTAGTCTTTTGCTCCTCTTTCACAGACTCACACACGCATTGCACACGCATTAAGTGAAATTGGTGGAAAAAATAGCCTTTTTTTTGCTCATCTCTCAAAACACGTTTCAGAAATCCACGAATGTAGTGATAGGGATTAGGGACCTCAGATCACATGTTACAACTTTAGATCAACTGGTAACAATTAAAAGTTCTCATTGATTACACTTTTAATTATTACGAAAAGTTATATTAGTTAAATAATTTGACAGAATTATTATCAATTAACTAACATTAGCAAATAAGTAAGTAATAATAAACAAATATTAACTCATATGATGGCCTGGAAATTAAGTATTACATAACTTTTGTTAATAAATATTGTCTTTTATGACTTAATGTGTGTTTTTATTTCGGATTCAACAGCCCTATCCCACCACACGTGCACACACATGTTGTGATCTCTCTCGAACAAACTGCATCATGTTCTCTTCTTAGTATGTGTATAAAGAAATAAGCAATTCTCGAGATTTATAATAAGTGCATTTTGTGCAAGGGCTTTTAGATTGGTGGGAACAAGAAATGTTGTTATTATTTGGAACTTAAAGTTAATGGGACTTCAAGCTAATGACAAGGAAAGGATTTTTCAGAATTGTAGTGATTCAGCGCTTTGTCCCTTAAGCAAGTGATAGGGAGTTCGAATTTCAACTCCTGTGAATGAAAAAAACTCCTTGACTAGTCTCCTACCACTTAGCACGCTGACAATGGGGCGAAGGATTAATCTCACGACGATCGACTATGTGGATACCTTGGGAAATCAAAAAAAAAAAAAAAATTGTAGAAAAGCTAACTTAAAATATCTCATTTAAATTCAAACTCGCGTCCTTGTCAAAAAAAAAAAAAAAAATTCAAACTCATGTGAGATAAGACCCGGGCCATATCTCACGTGACGTGGTCATGAGCTTGAAGCCCACGTGGAGGGCTCTGGTCGGTCGACTCCTTGGTTTATCGTGTTTTTACTTCTTTATTTTTCCTCCCCTGCTCTAGAAAGTAACGACGGCGATTTATTTACACTAAAAAAAATGACGTTTCATTTGCCTTTTGGGCTTCCTAAAACCACGCCCCGTCTGGCGCGTACAGGGCACATTTTTTCAATTACCTTTACTGAACGCTTTAGATTGTACGTTTTACATTTTTTTTTTTTTTTTTTTTTTTTTAACTTAAAACCGCCGCCGCTATTCGAAAGTGAACTTTGAGCAAACCCCAGCCCCATGTTTTATGCTACAGGCTCATGTTCCAGTTCGATTTGATCTCGGATTGTCTTCGTAGGATTACCCTACCAAACCATACCAAACCCAATTGGTCAGGACCTTTACATTTCCTCTCTCTTCTTCATGGTATTTTATAAGCTCAGATTTAATTATGAAAAATCAGGTTGAAAATTACAGTTCATATGCATCAGAAAGGTTCAAAGGCGTTTTTTTTTTTTTTTTTTTTTGTAGTTTTTAAATTTAGTGCAGTTAATTGTGGGTCAATATCTTTTCTTTCTTTCTTTTTTTTTTTTTTGAAGTTATTGGATCGAAATTCTCTGTTTTCATGTTTTGATTTTTCTGAAATTTCCCATATGCGCCGGAAGCGAGCTTGGTACCGACAATTCTTGTGGGTGTATATATAACTTCATTCAGGTAAAGTCTTTTCGTACGAAATTTTATTAAAGGAGGAATTCATGTTTGCAAAACTAACTCCCTCAAGAAAGTCAAAGTATATACTTTATTCGATATACATGATTTTTTTCATTTATCAAAATCACATTATGTTATGGATTATTATCGGGTTATTTATGCCATTGATTTTTCAAGACAATTCGTTTTTCCTAATTATTGATGTTGAATGAATGTTAATCATTTTGTGAAATTTAATGCCTTTCTGTAATTTTTGTTATTGATGTGGATCAGCTATGTCGGACCAGCGGCGAGTGGCGAACAAAGGGAGAGTGCTGAGCCTTCAGTGTCACTTTCGTAGCCGGATATCGATGGCCTAGAAAAGCTAGATCAGAAAGAATTACTTCCTGCAAAGCACGATGACTATCATGTGCTACTGAAGTAACATCATTTCTTACTTAATATTTTGGAAAATTGGTTTCACGATTAACTCAATAGACTCCCCCATAAGATTAAATAATCAAGTGGGATAGTGTACTAAACAAAATTATTTATCTCTGCCTTCGATTCTGAGTCTTTGCGAGGTAAATGTAAGACATTTGAAGTGAAACATTGTGTCCCTATGACCAATTGCATCATTTCTCGTGAGATGGTACAGGTTTTTGAAGGCCAGGAAATTCGATATTGAGAAAACAAAGCAAATGTGGGCTGATATAATTCATTGGAGGAAGGAATTTGCTGCAAACACTATCATGCGTGGTGGTATTTGGTTTTTTTTTTTTTTTAGATAGGAAGAATTTTATGCAATTATATATATATATTTTTTGAGAATCAAAGCAACAAATACGGCAATTTCCAAATCAACTACAACCACCCGAAATAATATTATTGTTATTTTTTCCCACGAGTTAAGCCCTATAACCTGTGCAATGTCAACAGTAAACCGACTACACGACCCATTTAGCAAGCTCTTGCCGATCCTCTCTAACCAGTTGGTTTGGAGAGTCAGGTGTCGAACACCCCCTTGGGCTGTCACTCGGACGAGCTAGGGTTCAGAATGACAAAGGTCATTATGCTCCGCTCGTGGTTATCAATAACAGATAAAGTTACCGGGGAAATTACAATGACCTGTAGAATTTTTATCTTAAGTTAGTGCATATAATATTTATTTCGCTCCCTATATATTTTTTCTAGGATTTTGTTTCAAGGAGAAAGATGGGGTCCTTAAATACTATCCACAAGGGCATCACGGTGTTGACAAAAATGACAGACCAGTTTACATTGAAAGACTTGGTCAAGTTATGCAACCAAGCTCTTGCATGTCGCAACAATGGATCGCTATGTTAAGTATCATGTCCAGGAGTTTGAGAGGACTTCTATTGACAGGTTTCGAGCTTGCTCTATTGCAGTTAAGAAGCACATTGACCAGAGCTCTACCATTTGGATGTCCAAGGAGTGGTAAGTATTGGTGCCTTTCACTATAAAAATTTGAGCATAAAACAATTAAATGATTAATTTTAAACAGAATGCTTGCTTTTTGGTTCAGGGACTAAAAAATTTCAAAAGGCTGCTAGGGAGCTCATTCAGCACCTTCAGAGACTTGACGGTAATAATTACCCCGAGGTAACTCTTTTAATTCCTATTTTTCCCATCACATTTATTTTGTTTCTTAGATTGTTAGTACATTGAAATCTCATTCAATCATTTATTTTACCTTTTCTCTTGTTCTTTCAGACCCTATACGCATGTATATTATCAATGCGGATCTGGATTTAGGCTCTTCTGGAACACTGTAAATTCACTCCTTGACCCCAAGACCACTTCCTAGATCAACATAAGCTACATTCATTTCTCCTTATTGTATTACATACTTTGCTCAAATATCATAAAAACTAAAGTATTTTTTAAAACCTGGTTTTGGGTAACAAATATCAGCGCACGCTGCTTGAGATCATTGATGCAAGGTAAATATTACTGCTCCAGTCCAAATATTTTGGATTCATTTTCTCCAAAGAAACCATGCGAAATCCACCCATAATATTAATGGACGACCACCATATATTATTTAATTACCAAATAAATTTCCTTTTGTTTTAGAGCATCTATTATTATAGTCTCCACTTTTTTGATCTCATAACAGTGAGCTACCAGAGTTCTTGGGTGGTTACATGCACCAGTGCAGACAAGGGTGGTTGCATGATTTTTGACAAGGGCCCTTGGAATGATACCGAGATTATGAAGGTTATCTATATACATCTAACTCATTAATCTCTTTACTTTCTATTTCTCTATTAATGCCATATTAAGATGGAGATTGTTTACTGCTTGGTTCTGAAAGAACTGTTTTTTCAATTAGCTTTTGAATTTTTTTAATTTTTATTTTGCTAAATTAATGAGCCATCAACTCTCTCAGATACACATGCGCCTTCTGTTGCAAGTGTGTTTACCGTGAAAAAGATGTATTAGCAAGGAGGTAATACTAATGCCTGCATTTAAACTAATTTATACGCTTGGATTTAATTATGGAAAATCAGTTTAACAATTACAGTGATGGGTGGTGAAAGGGTTCATTGATATATAGTTTGATTTTGTAGTGAGTGAATTTAGTGCTCTATTGTATTTATGAGCAGATCAAATAGGTCAGCGGCTATTATTTTCCATCAACTATCCTAGACTGTATTTCATATTAATTTGTCCCGGGCAAGTTTGGAATGCTTGGATATTTTCCTATTTTCTTGCCGGGACAAGGTCTTTGAATAATAGAAGATTTTGTGCCCTATTGTATTCTCATATTATTCTCAATGTTTACTCTCATGTTAAGAGTTAAGAAGACCAGGTATGTCACTGGCATAGGCAGGCTACTAAAATTGATCAACATTGACCCAACATTGTGTTTAGAGGTTGACGAACCATTGAACTTGATTTATATCCAGATTATTGATTGTAAAATATCTTGATTGTGCACTAATGTCGCTCTTGGATATGGTTGCTTGTCTTCGTGTATTTCCAGGTCAGATATCTGTCACATGTTTTTAGATATTGGACTTGGATTTCACGTGGAGTTTACTTGGTCAGCTCTCAACAAACTAAAGGGAAACCAAGAGTCAATTTCTAGGGTTCCTTAGGCTACATAATTATATGATCGCGGAATCTCGAACAAGTTTGAGTCGATGTCTTGAATCGAAGAATATATTTTTGGATAAACAAGGTTAACTGCATTTACAGCATTCTGATTTGTGATTCTCTCTTAGAAATCCTACATTCTAAATTATTTCTAAAATTAGAAGTCTAGATATTGTTGGTTTTACCTTTTTTCGTCATATACCTCTCTCATCTTAACAAGAGGCATTGCCATGTTACATGTGGCTTTTGTCCTCTGATTCTCAAAGCCTGTTAATTTTTCCTCTTGTTTTAAGCTTGCTATATGAATCATAAGATATTGCACTGATGAAAACTTATTTGTTTCAATCTTTTATCTTTTTTTCTTGGCTCAATTAAGGGAATCCTAGCAGAATCATTGCAGGATCCCGATGATCATGTATTTACTTTGTTGGAAGCCTCGGTAGAGAGTGGGAAACCTGGTGCTGGCAGTGGCACCTGTGAAGAGCTTCTAGTGGGTGATGAAGATGGAGAGAGATCGGTAGCATCAGTTGAGGATCAATTGCGTAAAGAAATGACAGTTTATGAGGTATTTGGCTCGAAAAAATGTATATCTGCATGTTACTGGATTCTTCTGATCTTTTTAGTTCAAAGCATCATTTTTGCATTATGTATGTGTGCTATTTCATGGAAATGACATCAGATACTCCAAGAGCAATTTCTTGTTCTGCTCACCTTAGCCAAAACAGCCTCTTTATAAGTAACCGGGCCAACTCCCATTTTCTTTTTCCCTTGAGATACACATGTGTGGACCCGTTTCAAGAAGTTACGAACTCCAAATGAATGCGGAAAGCTAAAAGTTTAATTTTGCATAAAATGTGAAATCAAGAATAAATATTCTGATCTCCACCATGTTTTTTCAAGTTTTATTCAGTTTGAGATTTGTTCATTTCTCATCTAGCTTGTATGAATAGTATAATGAAAAGAAAAATTTGTGAGGCAAGTATAAAAATAATGGCATTTTTTTTTTTGGGATTTTTTTTGTGTGGTTTTATTTCTCCTTTTCTTTTTGCTTTTTCTGAATTCTTTTTAAATTTTTTGTGATTTTTTCTTGTTTGCTTTAAGTTTTCTGACTAACCCGGACGTGTTTATCAATTTTTCTGATTTTTTTCCTTTTCTTTCCCTGGATTTTTCCACAAATATCTGAACTTTCTGAATCTTCCCTGTCGATTATATTTGCTTGGCCTTTTAAGTGACATTTCCTTCAATTTATTTAAGGAAAGCTATATTAGTGTTGAGACTTAAGAGAAATAAAGATTCTGCGTAGATGTGAATGGGTTTTGCCTTATCTTTTTTTTGCCCTTCTTGTTCTATTTTATACTTGAGGATGGTGGAACCTGATGTTGATTTAGTTTTATTTGTTGATTAGTAAGCTGTTTTGTCTAAAGTAATTGTTGATAGTTTTCATATTATTGTATGTTTTCGGCCGACGACATCATCCTTGCTTCCAAGTCAAATTCGAAATCTGCTGATGCAATTAAAGCGATTCTTGATGCTTTTTGTCTTTCTTCGGGGCTCAAAATCAGCGTTGCCAAGTCCACTCTTGTTTTTTTTTTTTTAATTTAATAGGAATGGGGTGCCTTACATATCTAGTCTGATAAAACGGGGTTGATAGATATCAATTGAGCTATAAAGACTCTATCTAGCTCCATAAAGTATGAGAGTGCCACAGTTTGTGGCAACTTGGATTCGAACCGTAGACCTCTCACATAAAGGTGAATATCACTAGACCAACAGATCTTGGGTCAAGTCCACTGTTTTCTTTGCTTCTAAAACCTCCCCCAATGTCAGAAATTATATGGTGGAAATTCTTGGATTTAGCCCCACTTTTCAGTTAGGAAGATATTTGGGAATCAAAATCACTCATTCTAGGCATAGTTCTGCAAATTTCAGAGATCTAATTGAACAGGTACAAAACTGTCTTTCCGGTTGGAAACCAAAAAATTTGAATTTAGCAACTCGAACTGCTCTTATCCAATCAGTGACGTCAGCTCTCCCTACTTATTCAAAGCGCACTAATTGGCTCCCCACCAAAATTTGTGACCAACTTGACAAACTCAATAGATCCTTCCTTTGGGGCTCTAGCGAGAATGTTAAAAAAGTCCATCTTGTGGGATGGGACAAGGTCATTCGTTGTAAGAGTAATGGAAGTCTTGGCCTCCGGGAATCCCGCAAGGCTAACATGGCAATGCTTGCTAAAACGGGATCAAAAAGCTGGTGCTTAAAGAAAAAGAGTCGAAATTTATATAAAATCTTACATTAATCTCTTTAGTCCTGATGTTGGATCCAAATCCACATGTTACATTTAGTATAGTAACAATCCATCATGCTTTGCAGCTACTGTGCCCAATTAGGCCTGGCTGTGTTAGCTTGCTTTGGATGAACTTTGTAATGTCAACGCCATCATTTGTGCCATTGATTTCCTTTGTGCTATCTTGGACATTGTAAAATTTACGTTGACAACAGTGACACATGATTTCATCTACGAGCAGTCAATGTCTCAATGACTTCGATAACTATTGACATTATAATTGGAGAACTCAACATCTTTTTTAGGTAATCGGTTATATTTTTTGTACATCAAAATTATCAATAATAAATAGTGAATTAACAATTAGTTGACAACTATTAAAATAAATAATAAGTACGACTAATGTAAGTAAATACTCGCACATTTGTAGTGTAGAATCAAAATACTGATATTTTGAATCAAAAGAAGAATTCAACATCAAAGCTAACTACTAAAATAAATGATGGAAAAATCATACAAATTTATATTAAAACTCCATAATTTCAATATAGAATCCAACGTATTCTACTTGCAATTAGGATTATTATGCATCTCTTCAATCACACTATTGCAAGGAATGCTTCGTATAATTACTATAAAGAAAACATTAAAAGTTGAAAGTCAAATTAGGTCTAGTGGTATAAGGCTGTCACTAGACACTCTTGAGTCATCAAAATAATATTTGGCCAGCGGCAGCCACGCATCGCGAGCATGAATTAGTCGAAAGTTGGTCAGGACACCCTGTGGGTAAACCAAAATAAAAAATAAAATCAAAGGTGTATTTTACTTGTTAGAACATATCAATAAAAAAGTTGTTGCGCCTATGTTACGAATATTGTGATAAAAAAGTTTCAAAAACTTTAGTTAAAAATTGTTTACCAGGCCACACACACATATAATATGCTCAAATTCAAATACCAAAAGCTTGTACCCTCCAACAATGGACACTCTTGATTTCGGGTAAATGAGGCAAATAGGCTTATTTTGCAAAAAATCCTCCACACATAAGCTCCATTTCAAATATAGGCCTCCCTCATAGGTTTGTCCAAAGTTTTGGCATGTGATATACCTATTTTACCCTTACAATTATTTATACTAATAATAATACAAAAAATCAATATTTACTTAATACCTAAAATATCCTTGATACCCTCAATGTTTGAGTGTATCGATCTTCTCTTCCCCTGAATCGTTCTATCTCCATTATCCATTTTCAGCGTTCTATCTCCATTTCGGGCCTTTCGGTGTATCTCCATTTCGGGCCCTTTCATCTCCAATTCGGGCCCTCCCAACGGGCATAGAGGTAAGGGAAACAATTATAATTTGTTGATGAAAAATTTGATTATTTGAATTTGTTAGTTGAGTAAAAGTTTGATTGAATGAATTTGTTGGAGATTTTGATGGATTATGTAGACAAGGTGTTTGATAAAAAACTTGATAGAGTTTTTCTCATTAGCTTGCATTGAATAGTGTGTTTTTAGGCGTTTAGAATGTCCTTTTGTGATTGTAGCATTAAATGAATTGTTATATGTGTGTTGGAAGTTTGATTGTTTGAATTTGTTGGAGATAGAGATAAATTATGTAGACAAGGTGTTCGACGAAATGCTTGATAGAGACTCTCTCATTAATTTGCGTTGAAAATGGTGTTTTTAGGCTATATTTGATCAATGCAAAACTTTTGTATTTTGTAATAATAACTGTAATAAATTTTTGTAAGAATATTTGCTCATTCATTACTAATTGTATTTTGTAATAATTATGTTTGTTTATCTTTTTTTTTCTAGGAAAATGTCGGAGTTTTTGATATACTATTTATACGATGGTGAGTGGAATATGAAAGTGGGAGAGTGTGGAGCACGACAATGTGAATGGTTGTCAAGGAATAAATATAAAATGCTGAGTTTTCTGCTAAGTGGAGTTAATCCACAGTCGATTACACGGCTGCAATTTTTCCAAGTCATGTTTGAATTTGCTCCTTTTGAATGGAAGAATTATGAAGTTTTAGTAAGTTACATTCCATCCTCTTGTAACGTTGGTAATCCGGTATACATCGAGACCGATATTGACGTGAAGCATTATTTGGTGGACTCATGTCCAGTGACGAAAAGGCGAAGCATTCTGCATGTGGAGCTTTTAATGAAAGATGTTGAAGGAAAAAAAATCAAGTTTGAAAATGAGATTCAGATGGAGAATGAGAAATATTATTTTGAAAAGGAGTTAGTGAATGATTATATATCTGCCCCTGGTCGGCCTGGTGTTGTTTTAAGCAAGCCCACCTCCCCGCCCGTATCGAAAGCCTCTGCACCCACTCCTTTTAAACCCAATCCACCATCGAGTCCTCATTATAATGTGGACAATGAGAACTCAATGCCTGATGCAACCAGTCCTTATAAATCCTACTCCAATCCACTTTCTAGTCCTTCTCCCTGTGTGGAAAATGTGAATGCAAAGCCCGATGCAAGCCACTATTTTGAAAAAGTGAAGTCAAGGCGTGATGCAGCCGCTTCTTTTATTTCCACCCAATGTTCGTACAAAGTTCACTCTGATCCCATCCACCGGTCAGATTTCATAGATGAAGCTAGTGACCAAAAGAGTATTGGAACCTTCAGCTTTGATGATGGTCTAGATCTTGTGATTGGTCAGGAATTCACCAGCAAGGAAGAGGTGAAAGCCTTGGTTAACAATTCAGCGCTTAAGTTATGTTTCAATGTTGTTGTAGCTAAGTCGAATAAAAAAGCCTTGGCATATAAATGTAAAGTCCCTGATTGCAAGTGGAGTATTCGTGCGGCAATTACTGGAAGGTCCCCGTTTTTCTCATTGCGAACTCATAATAACATCCATACATGCCGGCCTACATTGTTAAAGCGCCGTGAAAGGTGCTCTTCAGGAGCGGTTGCTGGATTTTTGTTAAATACTTTCCCATGTCAGTTAAGCGCCCCACCTCCAAAGGTAATAGGGGAAATGATGAATAAGGGTGGCATTGACGTTTCTTACTACAAAGCTAGGCGTGGTAGAAACATTGCTAGAGATTCTATTAGGGGTGATCCTGGGCTTAGTTATGAGATGCTTCCTAGATATTTGTATATGTTGGAGAAAGTGAATGAGGGCACGGTTACTCATTTGCGTAAGGATGCGAATAACATTTTCCAGTCGTTGTTCTTTGCGTTGGGAGCCTGCATTGAAGGTTTTGCATCCATGAGGAAAGTTTTTGTTATTGACGGCACACATTTGAAGACCAAGTATAATGGAGTATTACTTGTTTGTACTGCGGAAGATGGCAACAAACATCAGTATCCACTTGCGTTTGGCGTGGTAAGTAAAGAATGCGATGAAACTTGGATTTGGTTCTTGGAGAAACTTCGGGATGTCATACCCGATTCTGACGATTTGGTTATCATTTCTGATAGGCATGCATCTATTAAAAATGCCGTTCAGAAAGTTTACCCAAGGTCTTCCCATGGATACTGTACCTATCATATATCCCAAAATCTTAAGAACTATGTTTCTACCGGTAGGGGCCTTAAGCAAAAGAAGCAGGCAAAGGATCACATTGTGACGAAGTTTATTGTTTGCGCTGAATCATATACTGAGCACGAATTTGAAAGACTCTTTAGTGACCTCGAAACAAGACAGCCGGTTTCAAATCTTAAGTACCATGAGTATCTTAAAGACACACTTGCTGTGAAAGATCATTGGGCTCGTTGTTACTCTAATGGTGCACGATACAATATTATGACAACGAACGGAGTGGAGTCTATTAATGCTGTGTTGACTACTGCGAGGTCATATCCTTTGATTCTTTTGTTGGATGAAATTGTGAAGTTAATAATTACGTGGTTCAACAAGCACCGTAACGAAGCTGCAGCCGGGTCCTTGTCACAAAATCTCACTCCGGAAGTCGAGAGAACGATGCATGCAAGGAAGAAACAATCCACTTTCTTTAAAACGCGCGTCTTGAATAAGTGCACAGGGGAGTACATTGTTGAGTGTGGCAGCGAAACTTTCTTTGTTGACTTGCAAGCAAAAAAATGTACTTGCCGGGTTTTTGACATTGACCATATCCCGTGCGCGCACGCCATTTCGGCATATAATGGTTTAGGGGATGATGATGGCCTTCTCAATTTAATCTCTAAATATTATTTGAAACAAACATGGGCTTTGGCTTATGTTAGAACAATATACCCCGTCCCTAGTGAGCCGTCTGAGTGGATCATCCCCGCTGAAATAGAGGGAAATGTTGTTGAAGCTCCTTCTTGCGTAGAAAAATGTGGAGCGATTCGAAAACTACGATATCAATCTGGTGGAGAAAAAGGAAAAAGTCACAAAAAACGTGTGAAAGATCCCTCAACCTTCTAAACAATTTGTTTGTATTGTGTATTTGTATTTTTTATTTGATGATTCTTTCACTAGAGACATTAGTAGCTCAACATTGTAATATATATATATATATACATTTGAAGTTACAATTGTTTTAATTGAGATTTGTGTTCCCAATATATATATATATATATATGTCATGTGGCACTTAACTACAGGATATTGCTACATATGTAATTTTAACAATTTGTATTTATAGATTGTGATAAACTATAACTACTTAAGTAATGTTTAAAAGGTCTAAAACTCGAATCAGACGTAGTTTGTTATGATTGATAATAATAATATATTCATTTTTCCGTCTACAAAATATATTTATTTTGTATTGTAAACCTTAAACCCTAAACCTTAAACACTAAACCCTAAACCTTGAACTATAAAATCTTAAGAATATATATGGTAAGGGCCTATGAGAAAGAATAAATATAGTGTAATAGTGAAAAGTGATGGAAAACAAAAAATTGGTTAAAAAATATTAAAAAAATTGTCCGGCACAATGGTGGCGAATTTTCGGCACCAGGGTGCCGAGAATGCTGCCTTTAGGCACAGTACTCGGCACCAGGGTGCCGAAAATTCGCCACCATTGTGCCGAGTATGCTTCCTTATGCAGAGCACTCGGCACCATGGTGCCGAAAATTCGGCACCACGGTGTCGAGTACTCTGCCTTAGGCAGACTAGTCGGCACCATGGTGCCGTAAATTCGGCACCAGGGTGCCGAGTACTCTGCCTTAGGCAGAGTACTCCGCACCCTGGTGCCGAATTTACGGCACCATTGTGCCGACGAAATTTGGGCCAAATTTCAATTTCCCGCCCAAATTTCATTTTCCCGCCCAATTGAATTTCGAATTTTTTTCAGCCTTTGATTTTTTCCTCCCTTATTTCCTCATTGCAAAAAACTTTCCAAGCTTTCAAATCTTTCACATAAAATCGGTCTCATCATTGCACCGTAGACGTCCATCCCGCCCCCATCCCTCAATCGTGAGTAAGTGATCTATAATCTTATATAGTCATGATATTTTTTGTCTGTTATTCCTGTAGCGGGTTCGATCCTTTTTCAATTGAGTGTGTAATGTTGAAATTTGAATGATTTTGAGCTCATAGAAGTTGATTTTTTGGAGTAGCTTGAAAGTTTGGTTTTAGTTTGATCAAACCTTGCACCTCTAATGTGGTGAATACTAATACACGTGGCCTAATGTGTTTAGGCTGAAAATATTTATATATGTTTTCATTAATTGCTTGTACAAACTAGTTTAGACACCAAATCCGTCATTGCAATAACTCTTGTTTTCTCTAATCCTTTCTTATGTTTTGGTCTTGTTTTTGGTTGCATATATTTAAGAAGCTCCGTATCATTACGCCGCTGCCACCTCATTTTGCCCTCCTAATGTAAGAAGCTTTTGTTATTAAGACATGTCTTTTTATTATGATGATTGATACCATGTTTCGTTTTCGTATTAGTCATTTCTTGTGTTTACTAGAGTATGAATATGAAATGCTGTCCGGATGTACATGTTGCATATAGAAGTTCATTTCTTAAAGGGTATGTTTGTTGTCGTTTTTAAAATGATAGGACGAAGCTATGTGGAGTTGTTGGTTGCTGTGCTGTGACAAATTGTGAAAACCCCGGGGATTGTGAATCCTGTTTTTACCGGACAAGACTGAGGTCAGAGGTGACAGAGTTACTGGCCGCTGTGGTGTTCTCAGAAACGGGGACGGAGTCGTGTAGAACATTAATTTATGACCAACAAAACGATTGTATATATGCACAATATGAGACAGCATTGTATGCTGTGTGTAAAGTAAAGAATTGTGTTGATCCTTATCGCAGGTAGTATTTCTACAATCTATTTATGATATGTTATTTAATAACGAAATTTGTGACTAGTTTGCGTGTAATGTGCAGCTTGCTTCCTCCTGGTTTACTGTTGAGGGGCCCTATGGTGCATAGCAGAATTGAGAAGCCCCCGAAAAACGCAGATCCTTATAAGGAGAAAATTGACGCATGTAATGATTCTTGCTTGTACTTCATTTTCAGAGACAAGGTGAAAGAGTTAGTAACGTTGATGGATTCGCATCCCCGACTTTCCAACGCTACTAGAAAACATATCGAGGAAAATGAAATGATTCAGCTATTGAGTGTCATCATGGAAGAGAGAGACAATGAAGTGAAGCAACAACATGACTGTGATGATTTTGACGATTTCCATCGATCCAGCAACTCTGAAAGCGAGGATGAGGCGTTTGGTGTGGAATGTGATCGCATTTGATGAAAATGTAGTTTGAATTGTTAATTGAGTAATTTTCATTACCAGTTGAGACAATTTCGGCGTTTGTGTAAAATATTTTATTTTACGGAGTTGTTTTACTTTGTGTGTAATGTTTAATCGTGTGTTAATTTGTGTAGTTCTAATTTTGTTCATATATTCAACAACATAGGACCCCAGAAATCACCGTCATATATGTTCATATATTCAAAAAAGGTCGGAAATCCTGGTCAATCTTAAACATACACTTGAATAATGCAACTACGTAAACATTATGAACATGTGACAAAAACGGTGCTGGTCATGTTGATGGAGGCGGGGGTGGTTCAAAATTGACAAACATGAAATACTCAGATAATTGTCTCATCATCTCTGTTTGATTTCTCATCAACTCGGTTTGATTTTGTGCGAGAACGGCGAATTGAGACTGAAGACGGTCAAGACGGTCGAAATTAGTTGAGGTGGCTGCTGCAGTATTCGTTGGTGGATCTTGAAATGGAGGGTTGAGAGTAACAACCTCTGTTGCCGCATCACTCCGTTCCCGAGGGTGCGGCACTCGGATGAAACCGAATCCTGCTGGATTCTTTTTCAGAAGGTGCATACCGGCGAGGTGGTTCTTATCAACTGTCATCGGACCCTCAATAGGAATTTGATTTGTTGTAGTTCGATCGAATGCCCCGATCCGCTCGGCAATGCGGGTAATAAGTCCCCCCATTAGTAGTTGGCCCTTCTCCTGTTTCGACACTTGAACAAATCTCTCACATAAAATTTTCGTCAAGTCTGCACGTTTGCCGGTTTGAAAACACCACAGAACTCCAAGTTCTTTTGTGGATACTTTTCCGCTACACCCTCGCCCAAAAAGTGTGAATGCCAAGATTCGGTGTAAATACCGGAGAGAATAGTCGACAATATCCGTGGCCTTAGCCGTGCGTCCCGAAAACTTCTCATTAGGTAGTCGAGTAATTCCCTGCCAAAATGCATCCTCATCCGCTTCAAGTAGGGACTCGGTGTTTTCAATCGGCCAACCAAATATATCCGCGATCTCCTGTTTTGACTTCTCATAGGTTTTATTTGCGATTCTAAACCGGGCTGTATCATCTTCATACTGGAAGGTGCTTAAAAACTCGCATGTCAGCCGGTTGTAACTCGGTTCATCCATGAAATTTAGTTCCCGCCAACCCATGACTTCCAACTTTGCACGAAAATCACTCAACTTGATATCAATCGCCTGCATAGCATGAGGATCCATGTAGCGGGAGGGATAACAGGGTAACTTCATCAGTTTTGCATATTTAGAAGTGGGATTCTTGACTTTTGGGTATTTCATCAAAAGTGGGGGGCTACTACTATCAACGGTTGAGGGTACAATCTCCAAATCGGCCGTACTGGGTGTCTCGGCGGTACGAGCCCTTTTTCGGCCCATATTTTAGTCGACAAATGAATGGACACCTGCATTATGAAACATGAAATATATCACAAATTTGAGTATATGTCATTAACTACAACTACAAGATTTATCAATGAACCACAACTAGAATTGGGCAACGTGTTTTTTGTATGGGGCTTTTCGTCGAACACCTTGCGTTCATTAATTAGGCATCTTCATTCTAGTAACAATTTAACAAAGAAGCATGCCCAATTATCACTTTGCAATTCTATATCAAATACACCCAATGTTAACCACAAAGAAGCAACAAAATCTCTATCAATCAATTCATCGAACACCTTGCCTTCATTGTGGAGGCATGTACATTCTAGCACTTAATTAACACACAATATAGGGCCCAACAATTGTATTACTAATTCAAAAACAGAAAACACCATTGCAATGCTGCTAATCACAACAAAAAACAACGACACCAAATTTAGAAAAGCCCATACTAACCTTGACTCGAAGAGTGAGCTGATGGAGGAGACGTGCAGTGTGCGGTGATTGATGCGATGATAGCGGAGGGGAGCGGAGCGTCTTGGGTAGGTACGTAGATGGGCGGGGGCCGGGGGCCGGGGATTTGATGGAAGAATGAGTTGATGGAAGGAACGAATGTTTGCGTTTCGATTTTCCCTGTGAATCGCCCGAATCGTGTGGTGTGGCACCCGTGGGAGCGAAACAGCACCATGGTGCGAATTGTTTTTGCAATTTTTAATTTTTAATTTTTTTCATTTTCCATTAGTTGGTGAATACTGCAATATAGGACCCCAGTATATCCATATTAACTAATTGGATCCTCATATACAGGGGCTATTATCGCTGTACCGGCATACCACTATACTACTATACTGAACCCCTGTATTGCCGTATATTGGAAACCTCCAAGCTGTTGGGGTCTATCAGGTGATACGCAGATACTTGAATAGGTATTGGTGTAATTTGCACCCAAATACTATAATACATGGGTCCCATATCGCAGTATTCACCAAAATGGGACACATTTCTCTTTAATACAGCGATACGGACCCATGTATCAAAGTCTCGTATGCCCGATACTCGAATATAGGGCCCCTATATCGCAGCACGGTACATCCGATACCGAGATACAGGGCCCTATATCTCCGTATCGCCCAAAAGGGGCATTGACCCAAAAAAGGTGGATACTGTGATACAGGACCCTGTATCGCCGTATTGGAATGACGGATACAGGGCCCTATATCGAAGTATCGCCCAATAAGTGCATTGATCCAAAAAAGGTGGATACTGTGATACAGGAGCCTGTATCGCCGTATTGGAATGACGGATACAGGGCCCTATATCGCAGTATCGCATTGCAGTGCACTACTCGGCCAGAGTGCCGAAACTCGGCACCCAGAGCGCCGACTGCACTGACTACTTCAGTGCACTCGGCACTATGGGTGCCGAACTTGGCACCTATAGTGCACTCGGCACAACGGTGCCGAGTTTCTGGCACAGGAGTGCCGAGTGCACTACCTAAGGCAGTGCACTCGGCACCACGGTGCCGAAACTCGGCACCCAGAGTGCTGAGTGCACTGCCTTAGGCAGTGCAGTCGGCACTACGGTGCCGAGTTTCTGGCACAGAAGTGCCGAGTGCACTACCTAAGGCAGTGCACTCGGCACCACGGTGCCGACACTCGGCACTACGGTGCCGAGTTTCTGGCACAGGAGTGCCGAGTGCACTACCTAAGGCAGTGCACTCGGCACCACGGTGCCGACACTCGGCACCCAGAAGGCAGTGCACTCGGCACTACGGTGCCGAGTTTCTGGCACAGGAGTGCCGAGTGCACTGCCCTTTTGAATTTTCTTCCCCTTTCAATTTTCTTATGCACAATCCTCTGTTTTATTAAATGGAGTAATAATTGATGTTATGGATTTAGAAGTGAGACTTTGGCAACTTGTAGGCCGGTATAAATATTTGACAACATAACACAAATACAGAGTTACTATGTTCCTCAAACTATGGAATTGGTCAAAAGTTGCAAGGCTATCTTCTGTCTAAAATATGGAATGTGGATATGACTAAATGTTTTCAAAGGTCTAAACTCTTCCCTTGTACAAAAGAAGTCCACGTATTTGAGCATGAACACACCACAGTCGCACTCTTCTTCCTGTAGCGGGATGTTACTGACAATGTTGTACGTCCAACCACTCGAATCAAAATCTTCTATACATTTGTGCTTCACGTATTGGAGTACGTAATCTTTTAGCGAGTTAAAAACTCCATTATCACCCCGAGTAGGCCCAAATGAATCAAGATACTCCATTTTTTTTTCCTTCGGGCTGATAATTGCTAAAGTCCAATGCAAATTATCATTGATCGGCACAAAGATTTTATCACACTGAAGAAGACTATAATCAACTGTCGATGTTCTAGCATCAGTCATAACTTTCACCGACTGAAAACCTCTACTTTTATATACTTTATAAAAGTAAGAACCAAAATAATGGCATTTCAAGTACCTCATTGGCTCCCGCAACTCTCTCTTTTTCAATAACAAGATGTAGAAATTACATACTTCATCATCAAGCCATCCCCGAGGTTTCAACTGTTTTAAACTCCTTGTACTAATCTGCTTCTCTTTCTTACCATAAGTTATACTCATCAACGATTTCGCCTTACGGGGATCGGACATGGAATCTGTTATCAGTCTATTCTCGTCTGCGGTCAGAGGCACAAAAAAATATGCCTCATCAACATCCAATGTATCCTGAACATGTTCGTTGACAACATTTGCAATTTCAGATACCAAATATTCACACAGTACAGGGGTCCAACTAATTGTAAGATAACAACATTGCAATCCAATATCTAAATCAATTGATTCAATTTACAATAAAATTCAATTTACATTGTCATACATAAGTATCCAACATAATACAATTATTGTTCAAACAACCCTCTTGTTCAAAATATCTAATGCAATCTTCTTTCTGATCAAACCCATGCGCTCGGCGTTATAATTTTTCAATTGCCTAAACTGTTCTCGAGTACAAAAATAGTCGATGTTCTTGAGCATAAACACTCCACAGTCATCGCCATTCAGTTGTCGAGGCATGGTGCACACAATTTCATCAGCCCATCCACTCAAATCAAAATCTTGTCTAGATTTGTGCCTCACGTATTGGACAAGATAGCTTTTCAACAAGTTAAAAACCCCATTATCAGTCATGTGAGGACCCAGCGAATCAATATACTGCATTTTTCTCTCATTCAGGTTGATAATGGCTAAAGCCCAATGATTAATATCGTGGATGGGGACAAAGATTGCATCACAATCAACAAGAGAAATGTTTGAATCTACCCAGTTTTCCATACTATCAAAACTAGCGCCAGATTTCAACTTCACTAAAAAGAAAGTATTAAAAAAATGGCACCTCAAGTACCTCTCTGGCTCCCTCATCTGCCTTTCAGCCAGTAAAATGAGGTAAGCATTAATGACTACGTCATCAAGCCATTTTCGAGGTTTCAAGGTGCGAAAGTTTTCTACTGTTACAGGGAAGTCATTCACACTCACCACTATTTTGTCAGCCGGTAACTTAGGGGCCATGGCCTTATTATATTGCTTCTGCTCGTATGGGGTCAAAGGCTGACAATGATAATTCTCTTCCACTGTAACCTCCTCCACCTTCACCTTTTTAAGCCCCGGCTCCTCATCCTCTCCACTCATCATTATTTTTCCGGTTCCGTCATGGAAAGATGACAAAGGAGCTGCATCCAGATCCACCTTCAGTGCCTCGAACTGAAGGTGTCCCGTTTGAGGATCCGTAGCAGTTTTGGCCTGTAGCTAAAACACGTTAATCATACGAAAGAGAAAATATATCGTACACAAAATAAATTCATTAAATAACAACTGACTGTATTACCTTCTTCGGTGGGGCTAACTCAGTCCATGGCGACTGTATAAGTCTGCCCTTTTTCCTCTCCCTCTTTGGATGGTCGCGATCGACAGGGGCAGGAGGGATCTCATCGTGTTTCAAGTCCATTAGGACATTAGCAACCTCTCCTTCCCCAACCACGACCTCATCAACCACAATATCCATCTCATTTTCAACAAGAGGGCTGACTGAACCATGAACTGGCACATCACGATCAACACCAGAAAAGTGTTCATCATCCCTCTGAAATCTGGGGAAAATAGCTATCTGATTTTCTATGCCTGATAGCCTATTTTCTACATTTGATAGCCTATTTTCCATGTTGGATAGCCTATTTTCCACGTTGCCTAGTCTACCATCCACTCTTGAGTCCATCTCAGATATTTTTGCCAAAATCTCACTGAACATTCTTAAAACTTCGCTATTAGGTTCCGTTGAATGACCCGGAGCCCTTTCACGAAGAGGGATGGAGGATAATGGTGGAATGCTGTCGACTGGGATGGCTGATGGGTCTATTTCGGGCAGAGGATCACTAATGTCTTCGACTCCGTCCAATCCAAGCGAAGAACATTTCCCGACCACGTCAGCAAGGTACATGTCTTCAAATAGAATTCTTCCCCCTGACTCTAAAATTGCAGCCCAAGCATCAGTGGTCGGGTCCACCACGGAGTTGTTTGCATTGAAAGGAGGAAACTCCTTATCGATTGAAGCGCGTTCCTCCGGAGTGGCCTTTAGTATGCTTGCAATGTCCTACAAAATTTGGCGAATTATAATAAGTTACAAAACTCATTAATTATATTAATTGCAAAAACATAATGTCCAAAAAAAAATCATACCAACCTTTGTGTTTAACACCAATTTAAGGAACTGGTCGAAACTCGCAAATTGTTTCTTCACTTTCGGTTTTGTCGTCCACTTGCACATTCGGGGCAACGTGGGGTTGATATTCTCCCTCAATTGCCCAATAGCAGGTGACAGGACGGACATGCACTCAAAAGGAAGAAGCTACACAAAAAAAATATTACCGTCGGTTAATATATTTCCCAATATAAAAGTCACACTTTCAAATATAGCAATATATCAAAACATCATTAAAAGACTTACCATAAGAGGTATAATGAAACCGGGACATTTCCACTGTGGGTTTCTGGACATCTTCTTCTGTGCCATGTCCAAACTTGTCACCTGCTCCATCAGAAAACCAAAGGAGCGACGACCCCATGGATACGACTTTGCAAATTCCAAACTCTCCACTATTTGGATTAGCATGGAATCTATTTTTGCATTTTCATTTCCACTATAAAACAACACCGAACCCACTAAATAAAGTAAGGACAACTTCAACTTGTCGTCCTTCGTTGTGTCCCGGCCCCCTTTCCTAACAATGCTTAGCCTTCTATCACCATCGCCAGTGGGAGACTCAACTTCTTCTGGAATTCGAATATTTGCAAGTACATCCTTTATACTTGCTAGTGTGACCTTTTTCGTGTTTAGATATCTTGATACAAAGTTTTCTTCTCCCAACAATGGTCCTTCCTTCGGATATTCACCACAGTTCAACCCACTAATTAAGCCGTGCTCCATCAACGAATACCGAATAGGAACTCCATTCAAAACAAACCAAATCTCCGACTTATTGGGAGACTTCACTTTTCGGCATAGAAGAATCCACAACGGAGTAAGAATCATATCCGTGTACGGAGCGGCGTCAAACAATGGCCCGAATTGAGAATCCCTCAACCAATTCATCCCATCCGGATGGTCGCTTAAACATCTTTCGATGAATAAGCATTCCTCGGCCATTTTGCAATACGTGTTGATTTTACCCTTGAAATTACATTCTTCAAGGGTCAAATATAGAGTGGGGACCTGAACAACACAATTGAAAACTCTTCAAATATAATGACAACGAAACAGCATATACAAAAATGAGAGCTATCAACTAACATATTCAAATCAATAAACACTTAGCAATTCATCCATTTCATCAATAATTCCAAAACAATAACCAAAATTAAACCATGCATCATTTCATTCGAAAAATCTTTATGAATTCATCAATTTGATCAATAAACACTTATCAATTCATTCCTTTCATCAATACTTCTAAAACGATAACCAAATTTAAAGCATGCATCATTTCATTCGAACAATCCTTTATAAATTCATCAAATTGATCAATAAACACTCATCAATTCATCCATTTCATCAATAATTCCAAAACAATAACCAAAATTAAACCATGCATCAATTCATTCGAAAAATCCTTATGAATTCATCAATTTGATCAATAAACACTTATCAATTCATCCATTTCATCAATAATTCCAAAACAATAACCAAAATTATACCATGCATCAATTCATTCGAAAAATCCTTATGAATTCATCAATTTGATCAATAAACACCTATCAATTCATCCATTTCATCAATAATTCCAAAACAATAACCAAAATTAAACCATGCATCAATTCATTTGAAAAATCCTTATGAATTCATCAATTTGATCAATAAACACTTATCAATTCATCCATTTCATCAATACTTCCAAAAAAATAACCAAATTTAAAGCATGCATCATTTCATTCAAACAATCCTTATGAATTCATCAAATTCATCGATAAACACTTATCAATTCATCCATTTCATCAATAATTCCAAAACATACCAATCAATTTCTCCTGATTTCTCCTAATTTTCCCATCTCCACAAAAGCATTATAAATAAATAGAAGAAGTTTTTACTTACAGGGGGTGTCGATGAGGTAGAAGGCTCGTTCTCAGTCAAAGATGAACGTTCATCAACACGGGGAGCATCCATTACTCTGCAAATGCACAATCCTTAAAATTACATAAACCCTAATATCAAAATGTGCTTCAAAATTAAAATTAACTGGGACAAATTAACCCAACAAATCACTTATTCATTCATTGATCAAGGTTTTTCAAAATAAAAAAAAATGCTTCAATAATTATAAATTACATTGGGGAAATTGAGCATTTTACAAAAAAATCACATTTTCTACAAGTACATTGGATCGGGTTGCTTCAATACCTTTAACTTCTCTTCTCCTTTTTTTCTTTCAATGGCAGACGACGGGTCGGTCCAACAATGGAAGCAGGCGGCGCGAAATGGAATGGAAGCAGGCGGCGTTAAATGGGCGATTCTCTTCTCTGCGGGGACCTGCGACCGGCGACCTTTCCTTCTCCGGGATAGGGACTCTTCTTTCTCCGGTGGTTTTGCGTGTATCGGTCTCTTCGTCTTCTCTTTTCTCCGGTGTCGGGTAGAAGCACTTGTGTGGGGGGTGTATAGCAGCAAGCAGGGTGTATCATAAGGGGTTAAGAGGGGTGGTTTCGTAATTCCACTTTTGATAGAATTTAAAAAAAAAAAAAATTGTGTAAAGAATCGTGTTTCAAAAACACGACTCTTTAAGTGGGGGGTTTTTCCCAAGGACTTTTTTGTCATTTGGCAATAAAAAAGAAGGCTGAAAGCTAAGAGGCCCAAAATCTTACTTAGGTTGCAAATGGAGACTATTCTTGCCAACGTCCCCTTGATTTCTGTCAACGCTCGAATCCATAACCCACGTTCAAACTCTCGAACAAACATTCTCAAATCAAAATTCCATGTCAAAACAAGCACCAATTTCACGATTTTCGCAAACCCTAGACCCCAAATCTTACATTTCTTCATTCTTCAAGTGCAGAAATCTCTCCCAAGTGCATCAAGTGCACGGCCAAGCGATTGTCAATGGACTGATCCAATAACTTTCAATTGCTAATAAAATCCTCTACGAATACACATTGCACAGGGCATTACAATGTGCTTTTGCATTATTTCGAGGGATTACAGAGAAAAATCAAGTTTCTTTGAGCTCTATGATCGGTGGGTATGCTAAAGCTGGTGATTATATGAGTTATAGCACTTTTAGGGAGTATATGAGATCCGGGATTCGACCCGATAACTTTACTTTGCCTTTAGTTATGAAGGTTTGTAGGGATACTAAAGATTTGGTAATGGGTAGATTGATGCACAATGTGGTTTATAAGCTTGGTTTTAGTTCCTATTGTTTTGTAGCTGCAGTGCTTGTGGATATGTATGCGAAATGTAAGGCGATTGATTAAGCGAAGCAGATGTTTGATGAAATGCCTGAAAGGGACCTTATTAGTTGGACTGTGATGATTGGGGCGAGTACTGAATGTGGGAACCCGCAAGATTCTTTAGATTTGTTTGATCGAATGAGAGAAGAAGGGGTTATGCCGGATAAGATCGCAATGGTGAACGTTGTGAGTTAGGGGCGATGCACAAGGCGAAGATTGTGGATGATTACATTCGAAGTATGAAATTTTCGTTGGATGTAATATTGGGGACTGCTGTGATTGATATGCATGCGAAATGTGGGAATATTGAGTTTGCAAGGGAGATATTTGATAAAATGAGGGAAAAGAATGTTATTTCGTGGAGTACAATGATTGCAGCACACGGCTATCATGGGGAAGGTGAAAAATCTCTTGATTTGTTTCGTATGATGTTGGGGGAAGGGATATTGCCAAACTCTATCACTTTTGTCTTACTCTTGTACTCGTGTAGTCACTCAGGCCTTGTTGAAGAGGGTCTTCGCCTTTTTACATTAATGCAAGAGGAGAATGGAGTGAGACCCGATGTGAAGCATTTTACGTGTGTAGTTGATCTCTTTGGTCGTGCTGGAAAACTCGATCAAGCCTTGAAAATGATTGAGGATATGAATATTGAAAAAGATGCAGGACTTTGGGGGGCACTTCTTAGTGCGTGTAGGATTCATGGCCGAGAAGGCTGCAGAGTCCCTTATTGAATTACAACCCGAAAATGGAGGTCATTATGTCTTACTTTTGAATATATACGCCAAAGCGGTTAAATGGAAAGAAGTAGCCAAAGTCAGGGATATGATGCCGGTCGAAGGTTAAAGAAAATCCCTGGTTGGACATGGATTGGAGTGGGTTATAAGATTCATAAATTTAGTGTAGGAGATTAGACGCATTACATGTCAAAGGAGATATACGAGGAACTTAAGTGTTTAAGAGAGAAACTCGAGGTAGCTGGTTATATCCCGGATACAAATTTTGTGCTACATGACATTGAGGAGTTGAAACTGGAACTCTTATATACTCATAGTGAAAAGTTGGCTATTGCTTTTGGACTAATTGGCACGCCTATTAGAATTACGAAAAATCTTAGAGTTTGTGGTGATTGTCACACATTTATCAAATTTGTGTCTTTGGTCGAAAATAGGCTAATTGTTGTTCGTGATGCTAACCGGTTTCATCATTTCAAGGACTGTGCTTGTTCGCGCAGAGATTACTGGTGAAGGGTTAACTATTGTTGGGGTAAGCAAAAGCGTACTCTTTCTTCGTGCTTCGGTTTCTTCTGCTTTGTGGCAACTGTTATTATAGTTCTTATGATTCCGTTGAGCAGTCGACTTTTATCCTATTCAAAAATAGTTTCTTTCATATGGTTAATGAGGATAAATTTATGGGTTAATTACACTCACTACCCCTCTTTTTTATTTAGTGTAATTACAGTACAAATCACTCACAATCGCCCCGTTCTGTTAGAAAACTAACTGAATTTGCTAGCGTCATAAAAGAGATTGTGTACACTTTCTGTTTTTCCCTTTTCTTTGTCAACTGTTTTTCTTTGTCCAAAATAACCCTTAGGGGGTGAATGTAATTATTCAAGTTAAAATGGATGTAATACATGATTTTGTAACATCAAACATTTTAACCATGAAGAATTCATGACAGATACTCAAAATAAGCAGGCGAGGTTGTAATTACACTAAATAAGAGAGGTATGTAGTGTAATTAACTCTAAATTAAAAGCAAGATAACACAACACTAATGGTAGATGGTAAATCATAAGATATTTGGAGATTTGAGTTTGGAAAATGAGAAATAGCGAAAAGGAGAGAGTTTCGAGTCTCGGTCTCTTTCCCTATTTTCTATATTATTTGTCTCTCATTGGTTCATCTGCTCAGGCCTATTCATGCTCCATGCCTTCAAACTGTCAATGTTAACAGTCTCAATGCCATTGTTGAATGCATATAAAAGTGCATTGTCATATATTGCTAGAGTTGGATAAACCCTTGATGTAATGCAAGTCTTTCCTCCAGCTCCGAAACTCTCCACAACTGAATGATCAATCTACAAGAAAATAACTAAAATTACAATGTGTTTTCGAAAACGAAATAAAAAGATTAATCAAATTTTAGGATATATGCATACCAAACTCCTAAGAGAAAGCTTCTTTCCTGTCAAGTCCACGTCTACAAATCCTCCAAATGATGGTCTATATGCACCCGTCCCTCCTTTAAGGTCGACCTGTAAAAAAACAAACTTACAACTATAATTATTCTGATGCATTCTGTGTAAGATAGTTGTTTCAATAATTTACTTAAATGTTCTTGTAAGCATAATTAATATTTGTTACCTATTGTTTATGCAGAATTAATATTTTAGGGTAGATTGATGCATGATGTAGTTTATAAGCTTGGTTTTAGTTCATATTGTTTTGTAGCTGCAGTGCTTGTTGATATGTACGCGAAATGTAAGGCGATTGATTATGCGAAGCAGATGTTTGATGGAATGCCTAAGAGCTCAAGATGAAACTTTGATGATGAAATGTATGGCGTTGAATCCCTCAAAATTCGGTGGATTACATGTCAAAGGTGATATACGACGAACTCAGGTGTTTGAGAGAGCAACTCGAGCTGGCTGGTTACATCCCAGATACAAATTTTGTGCTACATGACATTGACGGAGAATTGAAGCTGGAACTCTTATATACGACGAACTTATAGTGAAAAGTTGGCTATTGCTTTTGGACTAATTGGCACGCCCAACGGAACGCCTATTAAAATTTTCGAAAATCTTCGAGTTTGTGGTGATTGTCACACGTTTATCAAATTTGCGTCTTTGGTCAAAAACAAGGTAATTCTTGGTCGTGATGCTAACCGGTTTCACCATTTCAAGGACGAAGCTTGTTTGTGCAGAGATTACTGGTGAACGGTTTACTATTGTTCGGGTAAGCAAAAACGTACTCATTCTTTATTCTTCAGTTTTTACTGCTTTGTTGCAACTGGTATTATTATTCTTGTGATTCCATTGAGCAGTAGACTTTTATCCTATTAAAAAATGGTTTCTTATGATTAATGTGGATAAATTTAAGGGTTAATTACACTCACGGCCCCTCTTATCTATTCAGTATAATTACATTCCAAACCACTCATAATCGCCTTGTTCCGTTAGTTTCTAACAGAATTTGTTAGCGTCATAAAAAAGATCGTGTACACTTTTTTTTTTTTTTTCATTCATGAAGAGGAGGGGGTTACCCAAGATGTTTGTGTTAACCCGACATACCCGGGCTAATAGTCAAAATACGTGGCCAAGTTCGACCAAAAATGTCATCATCCAAAATGTGAAGAATACGCTCATCAGGCGCATTACAAAATGTGAATTGGGTGTGTAATCCTAACTTGGCTAGCATGTCTGCTGCCCTGTTGCCTTCCCGCCAAATGCAGGTGATAGAGACCTCCCAGCCTCTATGCAAGACATCACGTATTTTTTGGATCAACTCGTAGTAATGATGAGCTGTGGAGGCTTCCACAATGCTTCGTATAGCAGTCCGACAGTCAGATTCAAGAATAAGCTTCCGTACTCCAGAGTTCCACGCCATCTCTAGTCCTTCTAGAATGGCTCGCAGCTCAGCCTCGACAGAAGAGCATGGTGGTATCTGCCCCATAAAACCTTTTATCCAATTACCATGTTCATTCCGCAAGGTACCCCCAATCCCCGTCCAACGGGTAGAATTGTCTGCAATTTGTGTTACTGCTGCATCCACGTTTACTTTACAGTAACCAGGAGTTGGCTTTGTCCAACCTGTCTGCATCTGGAGTACGGTTACATCCGGGTCAAACAGCGTCGAGTGTACAGTGCCGTCAATTCGTGAGTGTAAAATATCTAGGACCATTGTAGGTGCCTCATTCCTTTTACCATGAATCAGCTCGTTGCGGACCTGCCAAATGAAAGACAGAATTTCAGTAAATGCTAATGACCAATTATCGCACCATGCATACCTATTTGCCGTGTGAGATAGGTTCCAATCCACCCAACTTTTACTCGTGCCCGAGAAAAATTCGTCTCCCACACGTTCCTCGCCCACGCACAGTCGCGTAATGCATGTAGGTTGGTGTCCGCCGACCTGCCACAAATTTCACAATTGTCAGTATGAGTTATCTGTCGAGTTTTTAAGGTGGATTTTGTGAGAACACGTTCATGTCTAAGAAGCCAAAGGAAAAAACGACGACGAAAAACTCCCCTGATTTTCCAGATTCTGGACCACTTTTTACTTTCAGCAACACAAGTGGTTGTTCTCGATAAGGCTTCATAAGCACTTTTGACACTATATTGGCCATCCATAGCATATTTCCAGCATGGGATGTCTTCCTGGCAACTTAAAGCATCTAAGTCGATCCCCCGAAGCACTTCTCGCACATTATCCGGCAGATGGCTTAGAGACATCCAATCCCACCCGATATCCGGTATCCAATAACTCTGCACCGAACGGACAGCCGTCTCGTGATCTAAGTGATTGTCAATTTGGGCCAAGAGATTACCGCCCGTTATCCATTCATCTAGCCAGAACCGGATTTTGCTCCCATCCCCAATACGCCATTTGATACCCGATCGGACAAGAGGTAACAAATCCGAAATACCTTTCCAGCTTTGGGACATGTTATTGCGTGAGCGACCTCGCCTTCGAAGGAGATATTTATGTCGAAGTACCTGGACCCATAATTTCGATTCATTTGTGAGTACCTGCCAGCCCAGTTTACCCAAAAAAGCCATGTTTGTGAGTCGCATTTTTCGAAGTCCCAACCCGCCAGCTCTTTTGGGTTGACACACCGTATCCCAGCTAATAAGATGTATTTTCCTCTCATCATCTGAACCGCCCCATAGGAATTGTCTATTGGCTCTATCAATTGCATCACATAGTCCTAACGGAAGTCGAAGTGTTTGCATATGGTAAGCCGGGATTGACTCCGTGACTGACTTTATCAGAGTAGCTCGCCCCGCAAGTGCTAGATGTTTCCGTTTCCATCCTTGGAATTTTTTTTTAACTCGATCTAGAATAAAAGTGAGGTCTTTCCGCAAGAGACACCCATGGTTGAGGGGGACGCCAAGATATCGACCTAAATTATCCGTCTGTCCCAGGGAGGTAAGTCGACCAATACGCTGCTTATCTTCAATGATGACATTTTTGGAGAAGAAGATGCGAGATTTCTGCCGATTTACTGTCTGTCCCGAAAGATCACAGTAGTATCCCAAAGTATTCATGGCCACGATAACTTGGTGGTTGGTGGCTTCGCCAAAAAGTAGTAGATCATCCGCAAACATTAGATGAGAAATACGCGGACCCGATCGTGATGTAGGAACAGCCTTCCAGGTCTTTTCCCGAACTGATTTATCAATAAGTGCACCTAATTTCTGGACACAGAAGACAAAGAGATAAGGCGAAAGGGGATCCCCCAGTCTTAAGCTTCGCTTCAGCATGAACCACTCTGTGACTTTCCCATTCCACAAAAGGGAAAGTTGAGCCGTCGTAGTGCATGCCATAATAAGCTTAACCCAAGGGTCAGGGAATCCAAGCTCACATAACACATTTTCCTAAAACGTCCAATTAATTTTGTCATACGCTTTTTCAAAGTCAATTTTTGCCACAAAATAACCTTTTTTACCCTTACAATTGCACATATCATGAAGAACCTCTTGAGTGATAAGTACATTATCAATGGTCTGTCGACCCTTGATAAAGCTACTCTGAGTTTGGGGAATAAGTTCATTCATACAATTCCGAATCCGGTTAGTCATAGTTTTTGTGATAATCTTTAAGCTCACATTTGTAAGACTAATTGGACGAAATTGAGAAAGATGTTTAGGTTGCTTATCTTTAGGAATTAAGACAATGCGGGATTTATTGAGGGAGGTGTCGATGTAACTTGATTGGATTGCCTCCCGGACCATGTGAAAAATATCATCACCTACGATATCCCAACATCTTTGATAAAATAGGGGCTGAATTCCGTCTGGTCCAGGCGACTTCGATGGGCTCATCTCCCAAAGTGCACGCTTGACTTCCTCTTTTGAAACCGGCTCAGTAAGAATTGCTATGTGGTGATTCTGTAATTTTGGAAATTCCTCAGTGTGAGCATACTGTCTCGGTGTCGGTCCAGTGCCGTAAAGATCCCGATAGTAATCTACCGCCATCGATTGCAAAGCAAAAGGATCCGATTCCCATTCGCCCGTATCTCTTTGTAATGTTCTGATTGGAGCTTTGTTCTGTCTCGTGACTGCCGACAAATGAAAGAATTTTGTATTCAAATCCCCTGCCCTCAACCACTTAATTCTTGCTTTTTGTTTCCACAGGAGTTCTTCTTATCTTAGAGTATCTTGATATTGTGCCTACAACTTGACTTCCAATTTTCTCAGTGACCACCGGAAATGATTACTCTGAGCTCGCTGGATACCTGCAATCCGAGCTACTAGCTGTTTTTTCCTCCTAAAGATATTGCCAAAGGTAGTTTGATTCCAAGTAAAGGCTGCATCCCGTGTACTACTAATCTGATCCTGAATTCCAAGCCTTCTATTTTTGACCCAATGATGTGAAATCATATCCTTAAAAGTCGGATGAGTGAACCATGCTGTCTGAAAACGGAAGTATTCCTTGGTCGGACTAACTGGCACTGTGGTATCGAGAGATAATAAAATAGGCGAGTGGTCTGACCCAATTCGTGGGAGATGCGAGACTGTGGCAGTCGGGAACTCGAGACGCCACGCTTCATTGCAAATCGCACGATCCAATCTTTCTTGTAATGGAGACCGTCCTCCTTTAGCCCACGTATAGGGTGTTCCTACGAAATTCAAATCCATCAAGCTACATTTATCCACACAATCAAGAAAATTTTTACATTGGTTATAATCAATCGGGCCGTCCCCTGTTTTTTCCCTGTGATTTGTGACAACATTCATATCGCCGGCAATAACCTAAGGTCCCAAAACATGCGGTCCCATATGAGTTATGTGGTCCCACAAATGATTTCGTATTTCCACTTTCGGACTGGCATACACGGCTGTCAAGACCCATTGCGTATCTCCTGGGCGACGAACAATGGAAGTTATACTCTGGTCATTTGCTTCGATAATTTCTAAAGTCACTTCCCCAGTATTCCAAAAAAGCCAAATTCCCCCGGCAAAGCCTCGAGCTTCTACTTTTTCCACCTTATCAAACCGGCTTTGTCTTAAGATGTCGTCCGCTTTGTTACCATGAACCCGTGGTTCAACAAGAACTAAAATCATTGGTTTATGTATATGGAGAACCTCCTTGAGAGAGTTCAAGAATTCCTGTTTGGCTGCTCCCCTACAATTCCAAAATATACTTGTCATTAAAAAGAACTACGATACAAAGTTTCAACAGAAACAAACAGATCATACCTGGGGGGGGACCCAATCCCCCCTATAGATTGCATGGCGACGTCGATTTGCATGTGCTCGTTAGGGTTTGAATCATCCCTAGCCTGCCTATGGTAGTCGACACTTTCTTCTAGTTCTACGGAGATAGAATCATCCTCATCTGAGTCTTCATCTGAGTCATCATCAAGGTCGTCCTCCGAATTACACAGTTGTTGCATGTCATCGCCTGGTTCAGGCGGTCTGTTTATACCAAAATGTGATGACTGCTCTGAAAGGTCCATCGTCTTTGATGATTGACCTGACTCAAAAAGCGGGTTGATAGAATTGTTTATAATCGGGTAAGTATGGCCTTGTCTAATTGGCGGTATTTTTTCTGTTGCCACAATATTACTCGCCGGCTTTTGTTTATCAATTACCAATTTTCGTCGAGCTGGTGGCTGATTGCCTATGTCTATCTTCGTCTGAGAAGTCGTAACTCTGTTAACCGTCCGTAACAACACGGAATCGAACAAATAATATAGTGAAAGTAAGATCGTCTCCACAGGGAAGGTTATCAAGTACCAAACAAAGTTTATCTTATTATTTAGACTATCGATTATCAAAGATTTGAGATTTTAACTAATTAAAAGCAGAAATTTATAAAAACAGAATTAATTATAAATAATAAACACAAATATAATTAAAACGAATAATCAATTAACGAAAAGTCTAGGGATTAAGATTTCATCAAGGTATTTCTATGGATTATTGACTTTCAATGGATTATCATTCTTGTTTAAATTAAAGACCCAATTTCCTTAAATACACGAATACTCTCCCGAGATCTTCATGAGTACCCACCTAAATTAATTAACGTCACTCCCATGATCAAAAATTAATTTAGATGAATCCATTAAGTTCTATGAATATTGTTTAACTAGTCTCATGCAAAATTACCAATATCCCTATTAAGCAATTTACACATGTCTATTAAATCCGAACTAATAAACTAATTCACCTCCCGGTACTTCTTAATTTATCTTAAATCATGCAATTGGTGATCAATCAATTACAAGCATTAAACACTCATTAATAGATAAACCAAACAAGAAATCACATCCATCAATCATCAATAATCCAAATCAATACACAAGACTACATCTTAAACCCTAGAAAATAATTTAGCTATACATAATTAAAGAAAAAACAAGAAATAAATTGCATAAACATAAAGTTACTCATGTTCAACAATGGAGGATTGGAAGAATACAACTTGAGAAGATGAAGTTTTTCTCCAAGAACTCTTCAAGATCTCCTTTCTCTCTCTAGAAGTCTTCTCCAAGATCTACTTTTTTCAAGAATGAATGAATTATGATCTTCCACCTCACTTTAGCCTATATAAATGTTTTTGCCACTTTATTTAACTAAAAAGGAGTCTTAGATACATAAATTATGCCCATCCAAGTCATAAAATCGGTCCACAAAAATATAAAAATCCGCAGCTGCACAGCTGTGCAGAATATCTGCACAGTTGTGCAGTTGCCTGTGCAGAAATTTTTCTCTTCATTTTTCTTCAACGAAACATTCTCGTTTGGCCTTTCTAATGCATTTCTTCACATCCTCTTGGATAGCCTTCATTATTCTCGTAATAAATACTCCTTCAACTCATCAAAATCATCGCTTTTATGCCTACAAAAACATTGAAACGACTTAGAAATCAAAATACATAAATTAGGCTAAAAATAAAGGAAAAGACTAACAACAAGGCATAAAATAAAGATAAATGTGAGGTAAATCATAATGAAAATATGTAAAATATGAGACCTAACAAACTCCGTCTAGCTCTGTCGATTCCATGTCGTCATTTATATTATTAAGAATATCGAATCTGGAGCCGGACGTCTCGGTGGTGGTGTTCTTGATTGGGCGACTTCCTCTTGACCGATTTATTGCTTTTTGTTGTCCATGGTCATCAGAAGTATTCCCCCCTGGCGGATTGGTTTGAGCTATAGGAATTGAGTCTTTCCTCCTCCATGTTTGTTTTGGCACCTGCTTATCCATCTCACTCCCTATTGTTTTTTGCCAAACACAAAGACATAATTCTCTCTATTAGTCCCTGTATTAGTGTCGTCCTTTTTCAGTATAGGCCGACGTTTCCTTGGTTGAACTATATTCCATGGCCCATAAGTAGTTGGTGTAGGGATCTGCATGGGGGCCGGATTTTGATTCATCTCCTTTGCCGTGTCCTCATCTTCATTGTAACGTGTTCCACACACCTCCTTACGATGACCATAAGCCCCGCACGTGAAGCAAACCAAATTCAAACCTTCATACTCCACAATGCGTATTTTTTTGTTCACTTTAATGCACGGTATCAATGGCTTCCTAAGGTCAATTTCCACACATACCCGTGCGTACCTTCCCTGCAAAGATTCCTCCGTATGCTTATCGATTCCTATCACTCTTCCAATCTGTCCACCCATGCCACGTAAAATCGGGTCATAAAAATAGTGAATCGGCAGTTCGGGAAAGCGTATCCAAACCATGGTGGACTTGATCATTTCCGATTTCGGGTCAAAGGACGGACTCCATTTACGTACAGTGAGATAATGACCCAGAACTACCCAAGGGCCTTCATTAAGCACTCTAACATATTCCTCTTTTGCATGAAAACGTATGAGGTAGAATTCATTACCTAAATCGACCAAAGTAGGTTCATACGGTAATTTCCATATAGTTTTGACTCTTTGCTTCAATGTCACGTAGCCGACTTTCCTGCCCAAGACCTTCACTACGAGAGCCCGCCTGTATGGTGCTAGACCCTGCCGGAGTACAGATTTGGGTATGTTATAAATTGAAATGTTATTACCTTCTTTCTCGGGTTCCTCTTCGTCGGATTCGGAGTACGAATCCATGTCATCTGGTTCACCTTCGCCGGTGTAGAATACCGGTCCCTTTTCTTTTCGATTCCATGAGTCGCGAATGTTGTTTTGCCATGCATTCGGAGTCGCCGTTGGCTGGTCATGTCGTTTGTGATTTGCCGTCGAAGTACCCTGCTGCAGATTCGGGTTATCATGGGCTGCATCTTGACTGTTGGTGGAGTCCGCTCCGATGGTGGAGCGTTAAACTTTTTCTGGTTACGGTTGGGTGTTACCGTGAGTGGAGGTGGCCGGCCGGAGTCCGGCTCCTCCATGGCCGTTTGAAATTAGCTTTTATCAAAGCTTGTGCGCATGCGGAGACTTTTTCCAGAAAGTTGCCGGCCACGCTTGCTTTTCTTTTCCTTTTAGCAGCACAGCAACTTTTCTAGAGATCGTGTACACTTTCTGTTTTGCCCAAAACAACCCTTAGGGGGTAAATGTAATTATTCAAGTTATAATGGATGTAATACATAAGTTTGTAACATCAAACATTTTAACAATGAGAATTCATGATAGGTGCTCAAAATAAGCAGGCTATTTTGTAAGTACACTCAATAAGAGAGGTATTTGGTATAATTAACTCTAAATTTAAAAGCAAAATAACACAACACAAATGGTAGACAATAAATCATAAGATTTTTGCAAATTTGAATTTGGATTGAAATTTATTCTTCTATGTGAATAAGGAAATTGAGAAACAGCAAAAAGGACATAGTTTCGAGTTTCGATGTCTTGATCTCTTTCTCTATCTTCGATATTAGTGTTCTCTCATTGGTTCATCTGGTCAGACCTATTCATGCTCCACGCCTTCAAACTGTCAATTTTAACGGTCTCAATGCCATTGTTGAATGCATATAAATGTGCATTGTCATATATTGCTAGAGTTGGATAAACCCTTGATGCAATGCAAGTCTTTCCTCTAGCTCCGAAACTCTCCACAACCGAATGATCAATCTACAAGAAAATAACTAAAATTACGTGTTTTCGAAAACGAATAAATTAATCAAATTTAGGAAATATGCATACCAAACTCCTAAGAGAAAGCTTCTTTCCTGTCAAGTCTACGTCTACAAATCCTGCAAATGATGGTCTATATGCACCAGTCCCATCCTTTAATGTCGACCTATAAAAAAAAGATTTAAATAAGAAAAAATTTCATACGACTTTAATTATTCTGATGCACTCTGCTTGTGATAATTGTTTCAATAATAATTTACTTCAAAGTTCTTGTAAGCGTAATTAATATTTGTTACCTACTGTTTATGCAAAAAATATGATATTTCTCTATTTGCCAATAATTTTTATAGGTTTTTGACTTATTATATAAATTTTGATAGCTTTTAGTTCTTGAAAAAAACAAAAAAAATATAATATTTCGACGAGGCTGAATATAAAACCTGCGAAAATATTAAGCAGCTAAAATCTAAACAAGAACAAACCTTGATGCATCAGAGCACATAAGAACTAGATGCTTGTTTTGAGCCTTGAAAACTCTGAAAAAAACAGGGGTGTATTCTTCCAGGTTTTGTGAAGCCAATGTCAAGATCCCGAACGGGCCTAATCCACCTTCAACCATTGATCCCTTTTTGCTGCAAATGTTTTGTGCATCAAATCTATCCCATCTTGGATCAAACGGCTCAGCTTTGTCCAAGCTATTAAAGGAGAAAGTCACTTCGACATCGGCCTGCCATGCATAAGCAAGCATGCCCGAATTCTTAGTTCAGGAAGGGCGAGAGATATTTTTGCTTACATGAAAAAGGGCAGATCAGGAATCTGAAAGGGCAGGTAAATTTCTTGATCCAATTTAGTTTATTCATAAAACTTATGTACATGTTTATATTGCATAATTCGTGTGGAGGAAAAGTGTACCTGTGCAGCTGTGATTCCTTTGATTTCGATCGTCGCTCCCTTCATGAGCATCTTATTACTCATTTGCACCTTCTTACCTCTTAGAGCTTCTACTTCTACAATAGGCCATTGCAGTAATTGCTTTCCGTTGGGATCGAGCACAATTGTGCGTGGGATTAGCTGAAAATATTCCAAACAGAAGAAATGAATATGAGATTAGTAAGTATAATTGCGTGCGGTTGATTAGTATAAGGGTAAGTTGCCTGAGGTTACAAAAAACACCCTAATGTTTGAAAAATCACCATAAGTTCCCTTGTAACTACCAAAAAATACACCATAAGTTCCCTTATAGTGAAAATATATTACAATTTCACCACCTGTTAGTATGTGTTAGTATGAGCAGACTAAAGTTTGGCCGAGTTTTGAAGATCTGACTAGGGTTGTTTTGGTAATTTGCAAAACGTGAGGGTACTCATAGTCATGGTAATTACCGAATGAGTGAAGGAGTGTGCATGTAATTAACCCTTTGTATAAATAAATGTATAATACCTGGATGCCGGCCCAACCCTTCTTAACACGATCCGCCTTACTATCCGACTCGTTCGCCCAAGCCCACAAGATCCGCCTATTCTTGCTAGGATCGAAGAACGATTTCGATGCATAAAAGTTGCCATAATCATATCTCAATCCATTCCATCCATCAACCATCTCTTCATCAGGAATGTACACATCCTTCTCAAGAGAATATGTACCTAAGGTGTAATACTCATATCTTGTCTCATCAAGGCTAACCTTTAACACATGCTTAACATCTGACCCCATAACCGAAGTATCCAACCCATTTTTACCTGAAACGGATACTGGGTAAAAATCCAAGCATTCCCAATTACCCGTCCAGTTTCTAGAATGCAACGGATTGTTGGCCTTAACCCAGTGCATGAAATCCTTACTCCTGTATAAATATGCAATCCCCATTTTATCCCACTTGCCCCCTATGGATATCCTCCAATGACCGTCTGGCCCTAACCAAGCTGTCGTTGGGTCGCGAAAAGCGGTTTTGTCGATGGATTGGTCCGCGACTACCAATGGGTTGTTATCGGGTTTGATCCATATTTGGAGAAAGGGGTCGGACAGGTTGGCGGGTATAGCGTAGTTTTGTACTTGAGTTTTGTTTTTGTCGATGATACCCGTGTAGAGGATAATGGGCTTGTTTCCAGGTAGGATTGTGGCTGACCCAGACCAACAGCCATATATATCAAATGGCTTTGATGGGTAAATTGCATTTGTTAATCTTTTCCAGTTAATTAAATTTGTTGATACTGAATGTGCCCAAGCTATATTGCCCCAAACAGCTCCTTCTGGGTTGTCCTGATAAAAGAGGTGATAGATTTCATTGTAGTACATTGGTCCTATTAAAAAGAGGGTAAGTATTTAAGAGCGGAAAATAGGTGAAATTAAAATAAACAGAAGAAAATAAAAAGAAGAGGACCACTACTCACCATCTGGATCTGATGTTGGTTTATTAAATCATTCACCGGGCACATGAAAAAGGCACATATAAACTCATCAGTTAGAAAATAATCGAAGGATAAAATATATAAACTACAAAGGCACTGGAATATTGCATAAACAAAATCGCATACACTTCACAATCTCCTGTAAATGACGAACACCAAGAGGAAATTGGAAAAGGGGGTGAAGTGAAAGACCAACTGAACACTGTTACTATCTGGGGCAAATTTGATGCGTCGAAACTAAGGAATGCAGTGGGCAAACTTCAATTTATGCAGCCTGAGACTAAGCAAGGGAACAAAGTGGGGAGAATTGCAATGGAGGATGTACAACCTGTAATCGAATACTGGAAAACTGCCCTGAATTGTGCATGGTGGTCCATCTTTATAATAACAACATTAAATTCGTGCATGGTGGTCCATTTTTCTGTACTCTTACCTTAAGGTATGATATGATCACTATTTCCTAGCTTTTGTCTCATCAAACAAACCTAACAACCTTAGACAGTTCATTGTTATTAGGGAGTAAAGGAAAATCCATTAAGAATAGGAGAAGAATAGTAAAGGAAATGGAGGGATCTGTCGAAATTTATTGTTAGGCTATATGTAAGTATTGGTTATTATGATAAATTCCACGTTATTCCCACATGGTTATTGTTCCGGGACTAGACATGCTGCATAATTGTCCCATATCAATTTTCCTCTCCTTCGTTTTACTTTTTATTTTGTATTGAGCAAGGCTAAGGATTAGAAGCATGAATACAATGGTGCTTTTATCTGTTATTTCTCAGGCATCTACAGATATGATTGTCGAGCGAAGACAGAAGGTAACAAATGGTCTGGAAGTGTTAATGGCAGATGAAGACCTTCAGAACTACCTTGCTTGGTTTGCTGCGCCGAAAGAAATTGGCTGAGATGGATGTCACAGGGCTGAAAGCAGAGAATAGATTGAGCATTTGAATCGTTTGGTAAGACCACAATTCTTTTTTAACCTAAAACCGAAAATCTGAATAATTCTTTACTTATATAAATTCATTGCATGCCTACTGCTAAAGAAAATTTATAGTTTTGGATCATGTGGTGTTTAGTTAGTGAAAAGAAATTCTCTTTATTCCTGCGTTTAGCTGCCGCTTTTTACTTCTTTTTTTAGTTGCAACCAGCATCCTCACCAATAAACTTCCCTTGTTAAACGCTGAGATGTTGTGCTTCCCCTGTATATAGTAGATCTCAAGAAACATTTTACTTTTCCTTTTCGAAGTTGTGTTCTGATGGATGAGTATTGAAACTTGTCCAAATTTTGCCCTGCAACCATTTTGGCAAGTATTGCTTTGTCATAGTATTATCCAAATTTGGATCAACTGATAAAGACTACGACATGACTTATTATGCTTCTGGTTGTATTAAACTGAATAGAAAGTAGAAATTCTATTAATGCGGAAAAGAATCTGGAAAATAGAGAATATTAAATGGTTACGTGATGCAGGAAATGGGGTTGTGGCCTTTACTAGAGGGCTGCCTGCGTCTTGCAAATGCACACGCCATACTAAATGAAGATCGACTCCTTGCCCCAAGAGGATGGAGCTTCCAAGAGTTATCTGGAGTTAAGAGAAACTCATTCAAAGGGCAGATTCTTGGTCTTATATGTGCGACCCAATACTTAAGAGTTCCTCTTATACTTCTCAATTTGCTCTGCATTGTTGTAAAACTTGTACCGAGTGATATTCCTTTGGTGACACTTTATTAAGGCACGTGTTTTGCTTGGTAAGTAGGTTCTATGCAACTTTCATGTGTATTAAGCTAATTTTCACTGTTAAATGGCTTCTTTACTATGATAGATCTCCAATGACGATACCAAAATCAATGTCGGACTTAATTTCAATTTTTAATGAATTTTATCTTTCTCCTGTGTTGTTGAGAATCTGCTAGCAGAAGTTCTCAAACATTTATTTTATTAGCCATTAGGTTTTAATGAATTCAGAGGCAAAATAGGTTTTTTAGTGTTACAAGACATTTTATCACTTCTACCCTATGATGGACTGACACGGCACGACACGGACATGGGGATCGACATTTTTAAAAAAATATAGGACACGACAAGGCTGTTCAATTTTTTTTATATATATATATTATATATAAATTTGTATGTTACTTGTTTCTTCGTAAAGCTATGTATATTGCAAATAATTCAACTACTTATCAATAAAAAATGCAAAATAAAAATATAAACTAAATATAACAATAAACATGTTTTCAATCCATAACATGATATAATAAAAATAAATACTCCATTTTTCAAATCTATGTTTTATAAAAAATTGGTAAGTTTTTCTGTACAATTTGACCTCCCAAAGTTTTAGTATTTTATAAAAAGTGACCTAGTTGTGTCCTGGCTGTGTCCTCACCATGTCAGACACGCATCTAGTCGTATCTAATACGGTGTCCGAATTTCTTTTTTTTATTTTTTTAACCATGAACACGAATTAGAAGTGTCCGACACGGGAAGGAGGAGTGTTGGAGGAGTGTCGTGTCCGACACGCGCACGATACCGTCCGGGGATAATTTTCGGAGTGGTCGTGCTTTATAGCTTCTACCATACACATTATGGGATAGTGATGTAAGTTTGATCATCCCTACCAGACGCATGATTGATAATTTTTTTCTTATCATAAACAGTAGCTTATCCTTCGTTTTGTCCTATCATCACATATCCCATACTCGATACCAAACTAGCCCTAATAGTCACCCCTTGGTCTGAAAATCATGATTATAGTAAGAAAAGTGTTGATAGTGTGCGTGTATGGATATAACTGAATGATTTGCCTTTAAAATACTGGAGTATAAATGCCCGGAGCGTTGATATGTATATAGATATATTATCATATAATCAGATATTAAGAGTCTCGAGGGCGTACCATATATCCAGCGTCTGGGAGGTTGAAAATGGTAGCCGGGTCGATGAACTTGAGACGCATCAACATCAGAACAAACTGGTTGCAATTGCAAGTAGGCTCCTCCATGATGATCAGATGCTTCGACTACGATGCCATTATTAATATTCACTGAAATAGCTCTTGCACAATACAATAGGCATAATAGCATTATTAAAATTTGAAAACTCCATACAGAACAGCTATTACTTGTTGAAAAACCCATTTTAGTGTTACTAATTCTGACAGAAGAAGAGAAACTCATGTACATTAAAAATTTTACAGTATCAAGTTAGTGTGTGTGTGTGTGTGTGTGTGGGGGGGGGGGGGGGGGGGGGGGGGATGGATTTATAGGCGTACATTTGATCATGACCAACTTATTTTCAGAAATCTAATACAAAGTTTGGATTACACGAAAAAAAATATGTCGTCATTGTGTCGTGCTTAGGGTGATGTGTCACAAAGGCTGATCACCATAATTCCCACACCCCCTTTTTATTGTTATTATATTATTATTTGCATTTTTGTTCTTACTTTTGACTTTGGCACTGGGTAGCTGTAGAAGCAAAATTCTTGTATGAACCGGTCCTAGGCTCCATCTATGAACTTTGTAGTTGTGAATAAAATATGTCATTTGTTTTTTAATTCAAAATTATATATTAAGTGATATGTATTATTCATATTCACAAGGTGCACAAGTGGGATCCAAGACCTGATGTATACAAGTGTTTTCCGTTGTTGACGGTAGTATGTAGTGCTATATTGTTATTATTATGTTCATTCATCATAATTTCTCAATTTCCAATCCATCCTCCAATCATCGAATTGTGCATGTCTTTATGCGATTTATTCTTTATATAGTTTTTCTATTATTGGATTCTCTCATTGAATTTTGATATCTATCTTGGTGTGGGCAAATATTTTATGGCATAGTTTTCCTACAATATTGTACTGGAATTTCATCTGCAATGATCCAATTCGTATTAGTTGTAATTTTTGATTTTGGTTTTATAACTATTAATTTAATTTTTTTATGTTATTTACTCTATTTTTGCTTTTCCATGGACAGGAAAATATTTTGTTAATGACTAATTAGAATTTCATATTTTCTTCTTTGTTTTTTGCAGTTTTATAATTATTTTTGGTTTCGAAGAAATTTAAGAATTATATTTACTACAATTGAGCTCTTATTGACTCAAGTTAAATCTTCTAGATTTTTAAATATCAGGAAATCTCATGATTGGTCAATTCCTTGAAATTTGTTTTGTTTTTTAAATTAGAGTAGTACTACCTTTACCAATGAATCTATCCTAGATAGTTGCCTATATTTTTCCCAAATTATAAATCAGACAAATTTATATCTCTCCAAGAAAAGACTGATTTAAATGTTTTATAAAATTTATTATTTTCATCACCACCCATAAGGCAATAAAACTGTACTCATATATTCTTCTCAATATGCCCTTTATGCTTTATTGATCATTATTTTTTGAGTTCCAGGCACATGTATTGTTGCATTTACAAAAAGTACATAAGTTAAAATTCTTAGGTTCACCCGGGTGGGACCCATTTCCATAAGTTGTTGGGAAAGCAATGAGCATTAAAAACGGAATTGGGTGTGGATTTGGCGGGCCAATCCACCACAACATTTTTGTCCTTTTTTTGTTTGTCCTTTTTCTGCAGTCCCAATCAAAGACTCTTTGATGTAGACTGAAAAGTACTCAAGATGTGGGCGACGACAAGCCCCCAAATTAACAAATTTGGAAATGAGCATAATAGAATATAATTTTAGAGTCATTCGTTATTGTGTAAAATAAAATTTTAATAATTATAACTATTAATTATAAAAACTTTATATATTTAATAATTAACTAATTATTATAATAATATCTTCATCTATAAATATGAATGGTCATGTGACTTCATTTGGTGGATTGTAAAAAATTTAAATATATATATTATTGTATCTCAGCGTATCGTATCTTAAAATTTTAAAAAATAGTATATCCCTTATTCGTATCGTATTGTATCCATATCTATAAAATAAATAATAATTAAATTAAGAAATAAAAAAAATATATAAATGAATAATAAAAAAATAAAATAAAATAAAGTTATTAATAGAATTAAAATAAATTAATGTATATATATATAAATTTTAAAAGAGTTATTAATTATATTATTAAAAAATAAAATAAAAAGATAATAATAAATTAAAAAATAAAAACTAATGTAATTGAAAAATATAAGTAAAAATATATATATATATATATATATATATTATATAATCATAGCCTCAGCCTAACCTACAAATAAATAAAAAAGAAACAAAAGAAATTATCTGAAATTATTAATTCATATATGTGAGTAGTGGGACGTGGCCTGGCATGTGATAAGCGGTTGAGGGGAATGCCGTGATTAGTTGAAGTAAGTTGTAATGAATGAACATATGCTCAAAACATATGCCACACATTGTATGCATCATTTACTGATCTCAACATCAATTCCTCTATACACTAAAACAATTAATAATCTACTAATTTTACCAATTCCACAACAAATATGTTCTTTTGCTTTTATTCAAGAAAACATAGCAATGACCAGGTCATACGTTGCCTTTATTATTTTGAACAGACAATTATGCTATGAAAAAATACATAAGAAAATATTCGTCATTTTTATTAAATTTTCGTGACAAACATGTATAGAGAAGAGATGGAAAAGTTGGAGATTTAATGTGAGTGAAAGAGATATTTACCTTAAGTTAGGGGTTTCAGTGGTATAATTCAATATATCTGATATCTCTTTCTTTTGCCACACATCTTAAACGTAACAGAGGATTTCATTTGCATTGAAAAGTTTTATATGACAACTTATTTTAAGTAATAAGCTGGAGGAAGGGCTCAAAATTTTGAACATGAGCTCAGGCTCAACTCGAACTTGAAACAACCATAAATTTTAGTGTGCAAGTTTGGCACGAACTACTCTCACGAGCTATTTGGCTTGGCTAGAACAAACTGGCTTTAACCTTCTAGAAGCATTCCGACATAAAGCATTCTAGAGGCTTCTCTTATGTAACAGTGCTATTCTCTCCCATAAATTAAGAAAAGTCAACATGGTTCTAGAATATTAATATGCATTTCAATTGTTTTTCAGATAAGAAAAGTCAACATGGTTCCAAATTCATAGTTCTAACCTAATCCAATTAGTATTGGGTTGAGTTGGGTTGGATTCTACGAATTTTGTTATGAGTCCAATCTAATTTCATGTTGGGCTCATTTGATTCCAAATTGGGCTCAACTTGGTTTGAAATTAATTTTCACATGGATTCAAATTGGGTTCAATTTAGTTTCAACTCATTTTTTATTTTGTACTTTATAATTAATTTTCATATACTTCTAAATAAAATCTTAAAAATAATTTTTGAAAAAAAAACCCTGAAAATATAAAAACTTAAATACTAAGAAAGCGAAAAAAGAAAGCACAGAAATCTGGTTCACAATGTAAGATATTCTAATAATTAGCAACAGCCAAGTAGCCAACATCATATATTTTTATGAAGTCCGAAAAATATTTTATGCAACAAATCGAAAACCTATACTAAATAATATTTGAATTAGAAAGGAATTGTGTAAGCTTTTCTTCCCCCATTGAAATTACAAAGTCGAACACCTAGTTAGTTAAATATGGGATGGGAAAAATTCGTTATTTAATACGTACGAGTATATTACAAAATTTTCTTGAAAATTACGATGAAAAAATTGGTTAAAAACTATGGGAACGAGAAATAAAAGGATTCATAGACCTACGAGTATAATACTGATATAAATAAATTATTGAGAGTAAAAATACGGCTTATTTTCATGTAGGAAATAATGTATTGCTTATACTCATTTTTATTTAATAAAAGAAAAGTTTATATGAGTCTCTAGTTGACAATAAATAATATTTTGATATATTATCGACGTTCGTAGGTTTTTAATTGTGTAATTCTCAATTAGTACTTATAAAAATTAATTATAATTTTCAAGTTTTAAATTAAAAAATATATTTTTTGCCAAAATTAGAGTATCATTCGTCCAGTTTAATACGTGATATTCTAAACGGGTTAACTCACAAGTACGATTATTATTCATTACGTTCAACATGTATACGAGAAACAAAAATATTTTTTAATTATATGTACGTATGCATATTATACAAGTATAATACGAATTTCTATTAACAGAGGTCGAACATATATCTAGTTGGAAGCTGACCCAAAAGTGATTTCATATACTTATATCAAATGAAAATGATCCACGCAAAAGAAATAATTTCACAAATAAGAAGAAAATGTTGAATATCTTTGGCTAAGCTTATTTTAAGGAAATTATAAGCTCTTGGTGCTTACTCTATGATCTTCTAACATTTTCAGTTTTTCTATAATTAATTGTCACACTTAACAATTAATTATTCATGTGCAATACCAAATTAAATACGAGTGTGATATTCTTTTTATGATTGTATTATCACCGCGTTCTTTATCTCTAATTATCAGCAACTATTATATTAGTATACGCAATTTTTGTCACATAAATTTTTAATAATGACAACTTCGCAAATCTTATCATAGGCTAAGCTTATGAAGACTATTATTTTATCTGATAAATTATTTTTCATTTTTTTTGGTAATTACTTCAATTCAAATACACTCTCATATGGTCTCCAGGAGTTGGCCGAGTTGGTTTGGTACTTGGTAGGGTACTTCCTACCGAGGCAACTCGGGATCAATCCGCTTTGGGGACATGAGCCCGTCGCACAGGGTTTTCCTAGTGCGGCTTAACCCCTTCATGTGGTTTGCTGGCTATTGCATGAGGGCGAGATTTACCCAAAGCGCACCTTCGGGTAGCGGCTGCGAGTTCCCTAGTAAACCAAAAAAAAAAAAAAAAACACTCTCATATGGTGACAAAATTAATAACCACAAAGATAAATGTAAGGATTAATTACACTACTTACCCTTTTTATTTAGTGTAATTACAACTCAACTCGCTTATTTTGGGCACTGTTAGATACCGCTTCTTATAAATAAATTTTACAATTGCCTCATTCTGTTAGAAAACTAACGGAATTTGACGACGTTATAATAAAAAAAGTGTAAACCTTTTGTCTTGCCCTTGCCTTGGTTAACTGTTTTTCTTTGCCCATAATACCCCTAAAGGGGTGAATGTATTTATTCAAATTAAGATTGATGTAAATGCATGATTTTGTAACATCGAACGCTTTAATAATGACGTACAAAATCAAAATTTATGCTAGGTGCCCAAAATAAACGGACTAAGCTATATTTACACTAAATAAGGAGTAGTTAATGCAATTAACCCTAAATTTAATAGCAAGATAACACTAACACTAATGCGCAACGGGTAAATCATAAGATTTTTGCAAATGTGAATTTGGATTGAAAATATTCTTCTATTTTAAAAAGATAGAGTTTCGAGTCTCGGTCTCGGTCTCTTTCCCTATCTTCTATATTAGATGTCTCTCATTGGTTCATCTGCTCAGGCCTATTCATGCTCCACACCTTCAAACTGTCAATTTTAACAGTCTCAATGCCATTGTTGAATGCATATACTTCTCATTCCAAAATCCTCCCTTTCTTTTAGGGAAGAGGCACATTTTTATAGGTAAAAAGATGAAAATAATTATTGAGACATCCACCTCTCCAGTATTCCCTAAAATGTCAGGAAATAATGACATAATGCCCATCATGTGTTGTGGTTGATTATGCACTCAACACCACCATAATTTCATTAATCCAAAGATTGTTTTTATTATTTCATTGTTGGACCTTAAATTTGGTTACTTACTATTGGTCCAGTCCAATAGCCTCTTTACAGCTCTTTATGACTCAATCCAATAGAAGTACAATCGAAAAATGCAAAGTTTTGTACCTGATATTGACACAAACCTTAATACGTCATATTTAATAAAAAATCTTTAAAAAATTTTGTGAATAAAAAATGGGAAGCAATTATAATTCAAGATAATATAAAATTCAAAATATACAAATCACGAATAAAATATATGTGTTAACCTATTTATTAGATATAGTTTTGGACATTCTAAATTGTGATCGATGTTTCTTCATTATATCGAACTCATAAATGAAATAATTGATATTGAAAAATTGAGCAATTTCTTTATTTTTCGTTGTGCCTAACTTTGATATTTCACACTTCCTCGTCTCTAATTTCCAGTATATCCACACGACCCCACCAATTCATTTTTTTTTTGACAAGTCCCACCATTTCATCTCTTTTAATGTGTATATATATACCTATACATAATGCACCACAGTACACAAACCCAACTAACTATGAAGTATATGTCACACCCCTCACACAGCCCCCTAAAACCATTAAATATGCATATGCATATAAAGCTAAAATAAATTCAAGAATCAAAATTCAGAGAAACATATGAAATATAGTGAAAGAAATCAAAAAATCAAATTTTAGAGATTTGTATTCAAAGAAATGAATAATATAATACATTCTTGGGCTTGAAGTGAGAAAATCTAAAAATTTCAGCAACCAAATGCTTGATAATGTAGTTTAAGGGAGATAAGCCTAAGAATTATATTTTTCTCTTCGTTTGAGTTGTATAAATGTGTGATGAAGGAGGGAGAAAGTGAAAATTTGGGAATTGGAAAATAGATTCAAAAAGTTAAATGACATACTAAGTACTTTTGAGTAATAATAGAGAGTTTATTTTTGTCATTTTTGAAGGGTGCAAAATTACAAATGTTATAGCGTTAAAGGTATAAGTGACAATTAAAAAATTTTTTTGGGGGGGGGGGGGGGGGGGGCTGTGGCACCCACCAGTCCCCCCCTCCATCCCTGTAATCAGTTACAAGTGTGGTAATATAATCATAACAAGAATTACACGACGAACTTAAGTGCTTGATAGAGAAACTTGAGGTAGCTGGTTATATCCCGGATATAAATTTTGTGCTGCATGACATTGGAGGAATTTTGTGCTCATAGTGAAAAGTTGGCTATTGCTTTTTAGACTAATTGGCACGCCCGGGGGAGCAACTATTAGGATTACGAAAAATCTTAGAATTTGTGGCGATTGTCACACTTTTATTAAATTTGTGTCTTTGGTCCAAAATAGGCTAATCATTGTTCGTGATGCAACCCGGTTTCACCATTTCAAGGACGGGGCTTGTTCGTGCGGAGATCACTGGTGAATAGTTTGCTCTTGCCCGGGTAAGCAAAAACGTGTTTTTTCCATTCGTCGTACTTCGCTATTTTTCTTATTTTTTGCAACTGTTATTATAGTTCTTATGACTCCCTTGAGCAGTCACCTTTTATCCTATCTAAAAATGGTTTCTTATGATTAATGAATATAAATTTAATAACCATAAAGATAAATTTAAGGATTAATTACACTAATTACCCTTTTTATTTAGTATAATTACACCTCAACCAGCTTATTTTGGGCACTGTTAGATACCGCTTCTTATAAATAAATTTTTCAATTGCCTTCTTTCGTTAGCAAACTAACGGAATTTGATAACGTTATAAAAAAAACTGTGTAAACTTTCTGTTTTTGCCCTTGCCGTGGTCAACTGTTTTTTCTTTGCCCATACTACCCCTAAAGGGGTGAATGTATTTATTCAAATTAAGATTGATGTAAATACATGATTTTTTAACATCAAACATTTTAATAATGATGTACAAAATCAGAATTTATTTCAGGTACCCAAAATAAGCAGGCTGAGCTATAATTACACTAAATAAGGGGTAGTTAATGCAATTAACCCAAAATTTAATACCAAGATAATGCGAAACGGTAAATCATAAGATTTTTGCAAATGTGAATTTGGATTGAAAATTATTCTTCTATCTTAAGAAGATAGAGTTTTGAGTCTCGGTCTCTGTCTTTGTTTTGTTAAAACTAGATTCAAAAACTAATAATAATTCGATAAATCAAAACTCACAAGAATCACTCTTGCCCAAGCTACCAAGCTCGATAATCCACCAATATTCAACAACCATAAACAAAACCCTAACCAATACATTTATACTTTTAATGATAAAACTTACTAAACAAGACTCGTACTAGAATGGAAAATACTAATAAAAGAGAAATAACATAATTAAGGAAATAGGCACCACATCATCCTCCGAATTCCGATTCATAACAGTCTCATATATTAGTGTCTCTCATTGGTTCATCTGCATAGGCCTATCCATGCTCCAAGCCTTCAAACTGTCAATATTAACAGTCTCAATGCCATTGTTGAATGCATATAAATGTGCATTGTCATATATTGCTAGAGTTGGATAAACCCTTGATGTAATGCAAGTCTTTCCTCCGGCTCCGAAACTCTCCACAACCGAATGGTCAATCTACAAGAAAATAACTAAAATTACCATGTGTTTTCCGAAAACGAAATAAAAAGATTAAGCAAGCTTCAGGAAATATGCATACCAAACTCCTAAGAGAGAGATTATTTCCTGTCAAATCTACGTCTACAAAACCTGCAAATGATGGTCGATATGCACCCGTCCCGTCCTTTAAGGTCGACCTATAAAATAAAGATTTAAATAAGAAAAAAGTTGATACGACTATAGTTATTCTAATGCACTCTGTGTGTGATAATTGTTTCAATAATAATTTACTTATAAGTTCTTGTAAGCATCATTAATATTCGTTACCCATTGTTTATGCGAAAAATGTAAATTTCTTCTTTTGCAAATAATTTTGATAGGTTTTTGATTTATTATATAATTTTTTATTGCTCTTAGACCTCCTTAGTTCATGAAACAAATGAAAAATATTATAAAATGTACGGAAAAATTAAGCAGCTAAAATCTAAAGAATAACAAACCTTGATGCATCAGAGCACATAAGAACTAGATGTTTGTTTTGAGCCTTGAAAACTCTGAAAAATACAGGGGTGTATTCTTCCAGGTTTCGTGAAGCCAATGTTAACAGCCCGAACGGTCCTAATCCACCTTCAACCGTTGATCCCTTTTGGCTGCAAATGTTTTGTGCATCATATATGTCCCATCTTGGATCAAACGGCTCAGCTTTGTCCAAGCTATTAAAGGAGAAAGTTACTTCTACGTCGGCCTGCCATCAAAGCATACAGAAATAAAATTTAGAATTCTTAGTTCGTGGGCGGAGAGATATTTTGGCATACACGAAAAGGGCTTTTTAGGAATTTGAAGGGACGCATAAATTTTTGAATTCGATTTAATTTACTTATAAATCTTATGCATATGTTTATATTGCATAATTTGTGTCGGGAAAAGCGTACCTGTGCAGCTGTGATTCCTTTAATTTTGATCTTTTTGCCCTTCACAAGCATCTTATTACTCAATTTGACCTTCTTTCTTCTTAGAGTTTCTACTTCTACAACAGGCCATTGTATTAATTGCTTTCCGTTGGGATCGAGCACAATTGTGCGCGGGATTAGCTGAAAATATTCCAAAAAGAATAAACGAATATGAGATTAATAAGTATAATTGTGTGTAGTGATTAGTATAAGGGTAAGTTACATAGGCCTCAAACCTAGTTACAAAAAATGTCCCAATGTTCGAAAAATCACCACATGTTCCTTATCAATAAAAATATATTACAATTTCACCACTTGTCAGTATAAAAGTTTGCCGAGTCGTCAAAATCTAACTAGGGTTGTTCTGGTAATTTGCAAAACATGAGGGCACTCATGGTAATTATCAAATAAGTGAGGGAGTGTGCATGTAATTAACCCTTAGTATAAATAAACGTATAATACCTGGATGTCGGCCCAACTCTTATTATCACGATCTGCCTTACTATCCGACTCATTCGCCCAAGCCCACAAGATCCTTCTATTCTTGCTGGGGTCGAAGAACGATTTCGATGCATAAAAGTTGCCATAATCATATCTCAAGCCATTCCATCCATCAACCATCTCTTCATCAAAAATGTACACATCTTCCTCAAGAGAATATGTACCTAAGGTGTAATACTCATATCTAGTCACATCAAGGCTAACCTTTAACACATGCTTAACATTTGACCCCATAACCGAAGTATCCAACCCGTTTTTACCTGAGACGGATACCGGGTAAAAATCCAGGCATTCCCAATTACCCGTCCCGTTTCTAGAATGCAATGGGTTGTTGGCCTTAACCCAATGCGTGAAATCCTTACTCCTGTATAATTATGCAATCCCCATTGTATCCCATCTGCCCCCTATGGACATACTCCAATGACCGTCTCGCCCTAACCAAGCTGTCGTTGGGTCACGAAAAGCGGTTTTGTTGATGGATCGCTCCGGCACTACCAATGGGTTGTTATCGGGTTTTATCCATTGTTGAAGAAATGGGTCAGACAGGTTGGCAGGTATAGCATAGTTCTGGACTTGAGTTTTATTTTTGTCCATGATACCTGTGTAGAGGATAATGGGCTTGTTTCCGGGTAGGCTTGTGGCTGACCCGGACCAACAACCGTATTGATCAAATGGCTTTGATGGGTAAATTGCATTTGGTAAACTTTTCCAGTTAATTAAATCTGTTGATACTGAATGTGCCCAAACTATATTGCCCCAGACAGGTCCTTTTGGGTTGTCCTGATGGAAGAGGTGATAGATTCCATTGTAGTACATTGGTCCTATTAAAAAGAGGGTAAGTATTTACGAGCGAAAAATAGGTGAAATTAAAATAAAATGAAGAGGACTTCTACTCACCATTTGGATCTGATGTTGGTTTATTAAATCATTCACCGTGGCACATGAAAAAAGGACATTTAAACTCATCAGTTAGAAAAAATAATCAAAGATAAAAACATATGCTATAAATATGTGTGTGTGTGTATATATATATATATATATATATATATATATATATAAAACAAAACTACAAATATGACATAGAAAGCATCAAGTCAGATAATTCTTTATTCTATATGTCAAAAACTCCATATCTATATATATAGATATATGATTAGTAGTGCCTTTGAACAAGAAAATATCTCAAGTGAATTAAGGTACATAAAATGTTGCTAAATATCATATATTATGATCAGTTGCTGATTTCATTATCTCATTCTATATTACATTTATAGAAGAACGATGTTGAAGTCTTGAAGATATTGACGAAGCTGCTGGTGGGCTTTTGTGGTTAGAAGACGTGTTGCACTTATGCTTTCGAGTTGGGTTTTGGAGACCCATTTACTTCACAGCTCTGTCTGTCCCATTATTGAGGGGTCAACTTGTAGTTGACGGTTACTTCAGGGACTAAGTTGCAAATCTTGGTTGCCAAACAAAGCCCCAAAAATCAGATATAAGTTATGACTCAGACGATGCACTCTCTCTCTACACTTCTTCTCTCTCATAATAGCAGTCATTTCTTTCTCTCTGCAATTTTCTTTATCTTCAGATTATTGCTTAGCTTAGTTAGTTCCATTCTTGTAGTTAGAGTTTGTTACTCCAGTTTTCTTCTTTTTTCTATAATGTTTTTTTTTTTAATGCTAAATTTCTATAATGGTTAGGGTAAACATTTTCCCCTAATTTCGTGTTTCTTATTTCAATATTGATTTGTAATTTTCTTATTATTTTTCAATAAAATGTCTTCCTTCATTTTTTAACAAACGAAACCATGAAACCAAAAATCATTATTTTATCCACAAAAAAAATATATTCAAAAAATCATAAATCCACCGCATTTTACTAATCAAGAATCTATTTGGGATTTAATTTCAATTTCTTGCCTTTTGAATTGAAGGATATGTTCCTTTTACCTCAAAAGTACTATTGATTCTCCAAATTCAGATTTGTCAGCATTTTTTGGGCAATTTTGAATATTCCAAGTGACTCTTATTGCTTAGAGATTACAAGAGATGTCTATCTAGATTCATCTCCGGCAGCGGCAGTGGAGCGGCGACCGGAAAATTGCAGAAAATGATTTTTTTTCCAACTCCCACTACCATCAACCAAGAACATTCTTATTGTAATTAATTGTTGACCAATTAACAATAGGGAAAATTACACTCACACTAATTGATAATTGGTAATTACAAAGCATCTGAGTGATTACACAATCTTCCTCTCACTAATTGATAATTACAAGCATCCCCCTCATGTTAAAAATTTCTTACAATTGCACGATCTGTGTATGTAATAATTCTTACAATTGCACCTATTGTAAACGTTATAAATAGACCCCTGAGGAGTGTGTTTGTAATTATTATTTAGTAAGGGTAGGTTTGTGAGGGGGAGTGAGTGTAATTTTCCCTTTTAACAGTATATATATTTCATGATAGATCACCTTTTGAATACATCAGATAAATTCCAAAATTAAGCATAGCTTTCACACGAACCATTCTCAATAATAACAAAATCTTACTTTAATTAGGATTGATCGAATTGATTTATAATAATTATTTTATGATTGATAACTTTTCTGAATTATACATCAATATTATGATGATGGGCTTAAATTCAAACTCAAACTCGTATTTACAAATTACAAGCCTAATCACAAAATAATCTCGAGATTCGAAATACCAAAACAATCACGACCATTCAACTACACGAATTGTTATGGTCATATAATTATAATCGGAACTTGGAGTGTCGACACTACTTTGTTAAATAGTTAGCTATGACAAGGAGTATTAATTATATGACATACCGTAAATCCAGTTTCTGGGGGGTTGAAAATGGTAGCCAGTTCTATGAACTTGAGACACACCAACAGCAGAACAAACTGGGTGGAAATGCATGTAAACTCCTCCATGATGATGATGAGATAAAGCAGCTCTTAAAGAACATGATAGGCATAATAGCATTATTAAAACTTGCAGCAAACCCCAAACAGAACAACTACTTGTTGGAAAACCCATTTTAGGGTTATTCATTCAATTCTATTCTGAAAGAAGAAGAAAAGAAAGAAACAAAAACGTATACAGAACTCTTGTTCACGAAGAAGGAATTTGTAGTTATAAATTTATAATGAAATGATGAAGAAGTTGGTGGGATTTATAGCAAAAGTTGGGGCTATAAAGTTTAAAAGCAATCACTATCAAGTGATTGCTATCACTATTGAAAATGCTCCATTGATAGTGATTGCTATCAATAGTGAAAGCTTACCAACACCCTTAGTGCATTTGGTAAGGCCGGGTCATTTCCCCTCAGAAAGTTGTGTGTTTGAGTCCCTCTGTCGACGTGAGGAGAGTGTTGGTAGGCAATACGTAATTTTCCCCCTTGATTGGCCCTGATATGAAGTCAGGGCAGGTCTCGCTGGGGTATTCCCTGGCCCGTGGTGGGGAATCGGCACCGATCCCACCCGAACTTTTTACTACCAAAAAAAAAAAAAATCAATAGTGAAAGCTTACAATTTCTTTTAAATTAGCTTGGTCAACATATTCAGCATCCTTCTTCTTATTTGTGAAATTATTTCTTCTAGAAACAATCACTATCCTCATCTTAATTTTACAAAAATCAAACAATAATAATAATAAAAAAAATAAGTCACACCAATGGATTCTTAACAATTCTAGGAACATTCACTATCCTTTACAAAAATCAAAATCAAACGGATTCTTAACAATTCTAGGAACAATCACTATCCTTATATCTTGATTTTACAAAATCAAACCCGGTTTGATTCTTGTAAAATCAAGAGGGTTTGAAGATAAGGACAGTGATTGTTCCTTGAATTGTTAAGAATCCATTGATGTGACTTAATTTTTTTATTATTATTATTATTATTATTATTATTTTCTTTTGAAATTGCTCAATTAAGTCAAACCCATAGCTTAGGCCCAATATTATATTAATAAAAATGGTCAGATCCATAAAATAATCAATTAATCATGAGGTAAAAAGTATTTGCATGACCCCGCCGACTCGTACAAATGAGACGGGTGCTGCAAGTTTGCTGCAAGTTTTAATCATGCTATTATGCCTATCATATTCTTTAAGAGCTGCTTTAATTATCTCATCATCATCATGGAGGAGTTTACATGCATTTCCACCCAGTTTGTTCTGCTGTTGGTGTGTCTCAAGTTCATAGAACCGGCTACCATTTTCAAACCCCCAAAAATTGGATTTACGGTATGTCATATAATTAATACTACTCGTCCTAGCTAACTATTTAACAAAGTAGTCTCGACACTCCAAATTCTGATTATAATTATATGACCATAACAATTCATGTAGTTGAACGGATCGTTCCACAATATATGGTCGTGATTGTTTTCGTATTTCGAATCTCAAGATTATTTTGTGGTTAGGGCTGTAACTTGTAAATATGAGTTTAAATTTAAACCCATCATCATAATATTATATTGATGTATAATTCAGAAATGTTATCACTCATAAAATAATTATTATAAATCAATTCGATCAATCCTAATTAAAGTAAGATTTTGTTATTATTGAGAATGGTGTGTCCAGTTGATGAAGTCAAACTTCGTGCGAAAGCTATACTTAATTTTGGAATTTATCTGATGTATTCAAAACGTGATCTATCATGAAATGTTTATTGTTAAGGGAAAATTACAATCACTCCCTCTCAATAATGAAGTAATTACACAAAGCTCCCCTCACTAAGTGATAATTACAAACACACTCCTCAGGGGTTTATTTGTAATGTTTACAGTGGATGCAATTGTAAGAATTGTGATAGCTATGGCTAATTCCTTCCTGATTCGAGAAGGGAGAACAACTCCAGAGAGAATTGAGGAAGAGAGAGAAATAAAATTTTGTAACTGAATGTTTCTGCCATTTTTCATTACATCCAAAAACTTTTAATACAAACAGTACTAGAGAGAATTAAAATATCTAGGGACAGCTGTCTACAATTTAGGTAATTTGAAATGCTTGCAAAATAGTCCTCCTAGTCTATTTAATTTAATAGTACTCCTTAAGCCAGGCTGGTTTCTTGGATTTTCGCTTGGGCCTATTTGCAAGAGTTGGCCCAGTGTTTATGTCTCTTGCCTCAATATTTGGTAGTGGCCCGTTAGTCTTAGATTTGTAGCCCGTATCGTTGCCTGGCCCATGAAGAGTGACCTTGCCGTCAAGGTCAAAATGGGGAAACAACTCAATAAATTCATTGAGGGCAACCCAAGAGCTTTCATTTTCAGACGGGAAGTTAGCAATCTTAACCCCCAATTGCATATCATGAGTCAAATTTAAACCCTTTCAAAAAAGCATTACAAATTTAGACCCCTATGGGACCCATGAGCTTGAAAAGTCCAAATTACCCTTACTAAAGTCAAAAGATGGATAATTGCAAGTTTCCTCCTTGTTTTATCAATAAATTGCTCAAGACCCCTTATACTATTCAAAATCTTTCGTATAGTCCCTATACTTTCAATTTATTTACCTTTAGTCCGCGAATTTTGAAAATGGTTTAATTTGGCCCCACAAAACAACAAAAACATCAAAAAATACATGAGAGTAATTATATATATTTAAAGAAAAGGGAATCCCAACCCGCTTTTATAAATCTGCATAAAAACTTTTTATTGCCTTCATAATTTACATACATGCCAATTCCTGCTCATATTTTAAGTGTTTTTATTGATTGTCTTAATACTTTAGAAAACTTAGATTATACTAATACAGAATTAATATTAGAATTACGAAATCAATTAATAATTAGAAGAGAACATTGGGTTAATAATTATCTTAACATACCTCCTAGATTAAGAGATCACGAAAACTATATTAAGTACCTTTTAATCTTGAATATATTAATAGCAGCCTTTTATTAAAATAGCTTCTTCTAATTATAAAAGATTAGAATATCTAGATTTAGAATATAGTTTAGCCGATAGAACCGTAATCTCTTTAGATAAACATAAATTTATTTGTAGATTTGATTCAAGTTTTAAGCATAATTTACATTCCGAAAATAAACACTTAAATAGTTTAACAGATTTATTTATATCTTTAGCATCAAACTTAGAAATAAATAACGCTAAACTTTGTAAAACGTTAGAATCCTTAAAAGAAACCGTTTTAATAAATAGAGAAATAATAAAGAAGGGTGAAAATAATAATTTAGATTATATTAAACAACAATCTGAGGAAACTCTAAAAATAGTTAAGAAATATAATAAGCTTTTCCCCACTAAAGACGAAATAATAGAGTTAAAATATAGCTTGGAAAGTAATAAGTTAAAACAATTAGAACTTGAAACTAAGAAAACTCTAAGCCAAGTAATAGAAAAAATAAATAAAATTGAAGCTCAAAACTTAGAAACAGGTAAAACGCTAAAAAATATAGAACGAATAGTTAGTGGATGAATAGTCTAGACAATAGATTAGAATATAAAAGAGCCATTGAACAAGCAAATAAATATCTATCTACCGAAGAAGGATTTACTACCTATCAAGGAACTAGTAATTCAGATAAATTATATCCTAAACTTTGGAATATTCAATTCGCTTTAATTCTACAAATATTCGAAAGGCTAGATAAATTAGAAAATAAGCTAGAAAAATTAAGTACTAAAATAGACACAGTATCTCAAGTGATTAAAGGAGATTTACAAGATAGTATAGAAGAAAGATTATCAAATTTAGCACTAGAAGAATCTGAAAAACCTAAAAAAGAACCTAAAAAATATATATACTGGTAAAAAATGATGAGATCATTTAGTGGTACTAGTAGAACTATAAGTGAATCAAGTAATAAAGAAAAAGAGAAAGGAAAAATAAGTAATACTTTCACTAAACGAATGTTTAGAGGATCAGGAAGTCAAAGCTCAGTAGAGAAGTAGAATTAGAAGAGATAATAGACGTAGAAGAAAATCTTAATTTATATAATAACAAGGGAATAGATAAGTTAAAACCTAAAACATTATACAAAGTAGGAAAAATGGATTTTAACACACATTTAATCAAGAAATTTAGAGAAAAAGAAGTAAAAGTTACAACAAATGCTGAAAATATAAGCTTAGTTAGCCCGGAATGTATAAAACAATTAAAACAATTAAAGCAAAAGTATATACATTTAGGATTAATTATTGTAGGAATAAAAGGATTAACTAGAAAGGGAACCGGTGGAAAGGTTTTAGTTTTATTATTAGATAAGAGTTGGTCTGATACTAGGAGAGCAGTATTTGCTAGTATGGAAATAGATATGACTAATAATGTAGGAATATTTTATGTAGCTCCGAACATGATGAAAAGTATTAAAGATATTAATAAAATTACTATAGGATTACAAACTAGAGGATATGAAACATATGATGGTAACAACTTAGTAGTTTCTATAGCATTTTTAGGAAGAGTAACCAATAATAGTTTTCCTCAATATAAAATTAATATAGATGGGATAATTGATGGATTAGCCTCAGTAGGAGTAAAAATGATTAAACCTTTAAATATTGATAATAACGATTTAAATGGAGAAGAATGGGAATTAACCAAACACTTAGAAGAAAATGAGACTGTCAAAGTTCCAGGAGAAAGTGTCATGTATACAAACAGTAGAGGTCAAACTTCTATTAGATTTCTTAATTACCAAAAACAAAATCCCAAAGAAAATTTAGAAGATTTAGAAGAAGAAACTGATAATGAAACTGAAACAAGCTACATGAATATTATAGAAGAAGAAGAAGTTAGAATAACTAGTAGATTTGCAAATTGGGAAATATTATCTGATATAGAAAGCGAAGAAGATGAAGAGGAAGAAAATATAGAAGAAATAGATGAAGAGATTAGACAATTAGAAAGTCAGCTCAAAAATGATTATAGACCAAAAAATATGGAAGAAATATTAAGAAAAAATTTTGAGATAAATAATTTAAGAGAATTAGTAGACGAAATGTATTTTGAAGCAATGAATTTAGATATCAATTTAGAATCAGCTGAAGAAGAATTTAAACAATATTATAATATTGATTTAGTAGATGATATATGTTCAGGAAAAATAGAATTTGAAAAATTCTTTAAAAATAAAGAGAAAGGTAATAACGAAGTAGCTTTTATGGCAGATAGTCAAGCAAGTACTAGTAGTAATATAGGAAAAAGAACTAGAGTAGAACCAGATTATAGTGAAGTTCCAGCTAGAAATGTAGAAATGAGTGGTAGACCAGAATGGAAAAGTCCCACATATGAATATGGATCAACCCAGCCAAATAAATATATAGGATCAAGACAACCCATAGGAAAAACCATGAGTGGAACCATGTTAGTAATTGAATTAGGAAGTCCACAAATGTGGCCAGAAGAAATAAATATATGGGAACAATGTGTAGTAAGACATTGGGAAATAAATAAAAAAGCAGATATGGATATGTTTAATTTTTTAGAAACCTGTTTAGGACCTACAGCATTATCTATCTGGCAAAGCAAGAAGAAGAAAGATCCTAATAGAATTAATGAAATAAAGGCCTTAGGAAATAATCCTTATAATTTTACTAGTTTTATTAGAACATTAATAATAGGTATAGATCCAGGAAGAGAAAATACATTCATACAAGATACAGCACTTAGAAACCTAGAACAACTCACTATAACAGATATGAAATATATTATACCTTTTAGTCAAGATTTTACAAGATTAATAGGAGAAGCTAATAAAGCATTTGATGAAGAATTATGTAATAGATATTTTACGAAATTACCCCAAGATTTAGGAAAAAGAATACATGAAGAGTGGATAAAAACTAATGGTGATCTTACAGGATTAGGTATAGGACCTAGAGTACAATATACTTTCTTTAAACTTCAGGAATGGTGTAAAGAAGAATTTATTAGAGAACAAATTAGAAAACAATCTTATGAGTTTTGTAGAAAAGCTATATACACCCCACAACAATATGGACAGAAGAATTACTTTAAGCCAAAACGCAAAATATTAAGGAAATCAAATAAACCAAAATCTAGTTTTAGACAATATAGGCAAGGAAGAAAGCCACCTAATTATGTTAAAAAGCCATCAACAAGAAAATGCACATGTTATATTTGTGGAGATCCTAAACATTTAGCTAATAGATGTCCGAAAAGACAATTTAATATGGAAAGAGCAGCCATAGCAGAACAATTAGATGAAGACGTAGTAAGTATAGATGGTAATGAAAGTGATAATGAAAGCATATTTAGTATATTAAGTGAAGAAGGACCAGAAATTCCTAATATAATAGAATATACCTATATGAATAATTCATGTGAACATAAATATATAAATGGAAAAGGAACTATGAGTGTAGCCTGTAGTATTTGTAGATTATATCCTGATATGCATTTAAGATATCAATGCAATACATGTTTTGACGAGATTTGTTTTATTTGTGCTAAAGACGCATATAATATAGAAACAGATGTATCGCCTAAACCTAGTAAAAAACTAGAATCTATAGAAGTTCTAAGCCATAAAATAGAAAATTTAGATTTAAGAATACAATTAATAGAATTAAAATTAAAAAATAATGAAAACATAAGTAGTAATCAAAATAAAGGAAAAGGCGTAATTATAGAAGAACTTGATGAAATTAATCAACAATTAGAAGAAACTCATTTACAAAATACAGCGTATGAACCCCAACTACAAGTACCCTATACTAGTAGTCTAATACTTTTAGATTGTCGAATATGGTGTAATCAAGAAAAATATATTGAAACTAAAGCCATTTGATACAGGAAGTACAAAAAGCATGCTTAGCGCTAGTCTTGTGCCGAAAGAATTTGTAACACAATTAAGTTATATTGTTACTAGTAGAACTGCAGAAAATAGATTAATGAGAATAACAAAAGAGTTAATTAACATAGGAATACAATTTAAAGATTTTTCAGGAAATTATAGTAGCAAATATACATTAGGACAAGTCCTTATAGCACCAGAAACCATAAATAGCCACGAATTCCTTTTAGGGTTAAACTTCATTTGTGCATTAAATGGTAGTATTTTAATAGGAAAAAATTATATTACTATTAGCAAACATAATTATACTTTTCCAACTAATCGAGACATTAAACAATCAGAGTTGACTGCGAAGCGTGGTGGACATGGTAATAATGAACTCGATTTTTTCAAAGAATTAGAACAAAATAATATAGAATCTGAAACTATAGATATCCTATTAGATGAAGAAATTAGAGATATAGGAAAGGGATTAGAAGTTTTAAACCTAGAAAATGAAAGAATTTTGCATAAATTAGAAATGTTAGGATTTATAGGAGATGATTTAGCTAAAAACAAAGTAAACTATACTTTTAAACTAAACATATTAAACCCAGATATAATTATAAGAACAGCAGCTATAGAATATACTCCTGAAGATATAAAAGAATTCAAAACACAAATAAAAGAAATGTTGGAAATCGGTGTAATAAGAAGAAGTGATAGTCCTCATAGATCAGCAGCCTTTATAGTAAGAAATAATGCAGAAATAAAAAGAGGAAAACCTAGAATAGTATATAATTATAAGAGACTTAATGATAATACAGAAGATGATGCTTATAGAATACCTAATAAAGATGAGTTAATTAATCTTATACAAAATAAAAAGATATTTTCAAAATTTGATTTAAAAAGCGGATATAATCAAATTAAAATGGTAGAAGAAGACAAAAAATGGACAGCTTTCAGCTGTAGTGAAGGACATTTCGAGTGGAATGTTCTATCTTTTGGTTTAAAAAATGCTCCAGCAATATTTCAAAGATTTATGGATAGTATATTTAAACATTTAGATTTCTGTTTAGTATATATAGATGACATTTTAGTAGCTTCTGAAACTTTTAAGCAACATCAAGATCATTTAAAACAAGTGTTTAATTTAATAGAAGAAAACGGAATAGTAGTATCTAAAAAGAAAATGAAACTTTTTAAGAGAAAAATAAGCTTTTTAGGTTTAGAAATAGGAAACGGACAAATTAAATTACAACCTCATATAGCTCAAAAAATTCTAGATTTCCCAGATAAATTAGAAAACTTAAAACAAATACAAGCGTTTTTAGGAATATTAAACTACTCTAGAAAATTTATTCCTAAACTTAGTAAATTAGTCGGACCATTATATAAGAAAACAGGAAAATCAGGTCAAAGACATTTTAATCAGGAAGATATTAACTTAGTCAGAAAAATTAAAGAAGTTGTTAAAGATTTAAAACCTTTAGAATTACCCTTAAGTACTGATTATGTCATAATAGAAGTAGATAGCTCTATAGAAGGATGGGGAGCAATATTAAAATGTAAACCTCATAAATTTTCTCCAAAAAATGAAGAAAAAATATCAGCTTATTCCAGTGGTAATTTTAATAAAACAGGAAGTAATTGGACTAGCCTAGATTATGAAATAACAGGGATAGTTAAAGCAATAGACCATTTTAGACTATATTTAAATAAACCTTTTACCATTAGAACGGATTGTGAAGCTGTAGTTAGATTTATAAAAAACGAAAATTCTAGAAAACAAAATAATAAAAGATGGTTAAATTTTAGAAATGCAATAGAAGGTAACGGATATAAAGTAGATTTTGAACATATTAAAGGATCAAACAATAGCATAGCAGATTTATTAAGCAGACAATTAACTTTAATTTTGGGAAACAGATCATGGCTTCCAACGACCAAGACAACCAACAAACAAGACCTCCCTCTGCAACTTACAACCAAATAGTCCGAAGACCAGCTTTCAGGCCTAATTTTCAACAAACTAGTCAGAATAGACCAGCATTCACAATAGAAACTCAGTTATTTAATCCAGCCACTCAAAAAGTTTTTAAAACCTTTGGCAAAATAGCACTTCCAGTTAGACATAATTTCAAGCTCCCAAAAGATACCCCTCATATAACTGAAGAACAGAGTATCTTACTCAATGCTCTATGGGAAGCTCATCCTTCAGTCGGCAAATTAACAGCATTAAATGCATTATGTTTTTATTTCGAAAAAGAAAACAAAAATTTTCCAATAGAAGAAGCAGCAGTTTATCTTGTTATTAGAGGAGATCCAGTGGGAATCTTTGAAGATTATCAACGAGCAATACAAAGCATTCAGAAGGTAGCAAAGGGATACTTGGAGCCCTTTAAACATTTTCATGAAGCAGTAACAGCAGCAAGAAGAATTTTAGGCCCAAATTTTTACATACAGCCTAATTCCGAAAATGCAAAGCCCAACATACTTTCAAAGGGAAAGAAACCCATAAACCCAGATGTAGAAGCACTCGAAGATGACTTAGAGACTATAACTAAACAGTTTACCAACCTTAACAAATTTTATCAAGACTTTTCTCGCTCTTGTGACATGCTATGTTTCCCCTTAGCCCAGCATCAAAAGTTATCAGCCCATGTAATAAACCCCAGACAAAATGATGTTCCTAAGGAGATCAAAAATAAATCCTACCAATTTTTGTCTGTTCGAACTTTTTTTAACCCTTGCCAAACAGTTCTAGCTTTACCTGAAGAAATTCAGAGTATCATTTGGCAAAAAGCAGAAGATAGCTTTTACAAAAGAATGTTAAAAGTAGCCCAAATTATTATCAATCAGCAGATAGAAGGAATAATTTCAAAGACTCGCCTACTACAATGGAAGGGAGAACCTATTCGCCACGAAGGATCATTAAAATTCTACACCCTAAAATATTTTTCATGGCCTAATGTTCATATAGATGCATCAGTTTTTAGAGAAGGATGGATAGATGAAGAATTTATCAGCGTTCAAAGGTTATTAGACTATGGTTTCATAGCCAAAATATTTGTATCAGATCCAGTACAAGTGACTCATATAGGTCGACATATTTCAGACGCTGTCAATTTTATATTCGAGCAACAAGCAGCAGAAAGTCTCAAGCTTGACGTAGTATCTCTACCTCCAATTTGGAACTCTACAGGAATAAGAAATAGGACATTCATTCTTTTCGATAACAGAAAATTATGAAAAATGGGAACCAATGTCAACATTGTGGAATTGTCCTGAAGCCATAAATCCTTTAGCCAATATAGAAGAGCTCAAATTAGCTTTGGAAATACGAAGGAAAACGCAGCGACAATATATGATGCCCAATTCAGATTCAGACCTCAAACTTATTTTTCAGACAATTCATCATAGCATATTTATTCCGGCCAAGAACAGATGCAAGATTCGCCTTACTACTCTAGGAAAAAGAGCAATGACAAGTGTAGAATACCCACCAAGATATAATCCTGATATGTATAATCCGGATTCAGAATATAATCCAGATCTAGAAGGAACCAGTCGAGAAACATACTAGAAGACAAAAGCTTCAACAGTTCAGCAATAATGTTTAGCAGCACCAATAATTCAGCTACAAGACAAACTTCAAGAGACAACATTCAAAGATTCAGCAAAATAATGCATCTCCCAGACAAAAGCCATAAATGTATCAGCAGCAAGGACAATAATTTGCAGCAATAATTCAGCTATCAAACAAGGCACTGAATTCAAAGCAACAATCTTTAATAATTTCAGCAACTTTTGTACTGTTCACTATTGCCACCTATGTACTTTTTTACTATTAAGATACTGTTTGTAATAATGGCAGTTCGGATGCCAAATCTCTCTTCAAATTGTTGTAATTTCTTTCATGTCCGAGGCCTATATAAGGACCTCATTACTCATATTGTAAACTCGCACCTTGACATTCTCCAACCCACACTTCTTGGTTGCTAGAGAATCTCTCATCTTTTCTTGTAATAAAATATCTTCTTTGTGTGCAATAATATCTTGTAAGTTTTTATATGTTTTATAATGCATAGTGAGTAAACTCCCCCAGGGACGGGATTCCCCTACTATTTAAAAATGTTACAACTCTCTCATGGTCAAAAAATACAAAAACATTAAAAATCGAAAAACCAAAAACATTAAAAATGCTCAAAATGATGATGAACAGTAGTAACATTATACTGTTTCATCTTCTCAAAAATATGTTTCCGCTGTACAAATTATTGTTTTCAATAATATCTGATACTGCTTTGGGAAGATTTTGTTTACCGTCTCGGTGTTACTGGTCGGGAGACAAAATGTGCGGGATAATTCCCCCCAGTGTGCAAGCAAAATGGTATCAGAGCTTGAGTATTCTGAGTATGCTCTGTGGTCGCAGGTTATCTGATCTTCCACATCAGAAAGGTTTTCTCGAGCTATTTATCAAAATAAGGTTACTGAGTTTTAAAATTGTAAAATGAATTAAGTTTATATGTTTAATTTCAAAAGAGTAAGACAGGTACTTCATTTCTGTCCAACGTTAGTCTTCGTTGATGAAGCAATCGGATTCTCGAAGCAACCCTCTTACTTGAGAATGATAAAATATGAGTCTTAATTCATAATCTAAAAAGTGAACAATAATCCTATTTATTTTCTGTAATTATTTTGTTAATATCTCTTAATTTATGTAATGACGTTTTTCATATATTAGGGATTAAATAAACCAAATTTAAATATTAAAGGACCAAAGGAACTATTCTTAAGAATAAGGGACTTGATTTGTAAATCCTTAAAAATGCAACAGTATAAAGGGGTGATAAAGTTGTTACTATTCAGGGACAATTTGGACATTTTCAACTTATTTAGCAGCAAAAAATAAAAGAAAAAAAAAATCAGACATAAGGGGTCCAATATTGCAACCCCTTTGCAATTGAGGTCATAAAATTCCTATCGTCCCTTTTCAGACAAAGACTCCCCAAGTACAAGCAGCTACACTTGCTCTCCAAACTTTGTCTTGACTGTTCGAGTGCCCAAAATTGCTTGAGGGTGCAGCGACGGCGAGATTCTGAAAGGTGTTGAAGGCAGAGGTGAGGTCTGAAATGGCGGTGTGCCCTTACAAGCGCGAAGGAGCGAGACATGGAAGACGGGATGGATCTTGGAGGACGGGGGTAGTTCAAGTTCATAGGCGACAGGGCCGATGCGACGAAGAATACGGTAAGGGCCGAAGAAGCGATGACTGAGTTTATGCATCCGACGCTGGCGGACAGAGAGTTGACGGTATGGTTGGAGTTTGAGGTAAACCCATGATCCTTCTTCAAATTTTTTGTCTGTTCGGTGAGCATTTGACTGTTGAACCATGTGATGACGAGCTTTTTGTAAATTTACTTTTAGATCAGCGATGAGTTGTTGGCGTAACTGCAAGGAGTCGTTTAAAGATGCAATCGGAGTAGATCCGGCGAGATATGACGGGATAGAGGGAAGAGGGCGGCCGTATAGTGCTTGAAAGGGCGACATACCAATGGCAGAATGTGTAGCGGTGTTGTACCAGAGTTTAGCGAGGTGGAGGAAACGACCCCACTGGTCAGGTTGGTCACTAACAAAACACTGGAGGTAAGTTTCGAGGCAACGATTTAGAACTTCAGTCTGACCGTCGGTTTGGGGGTGGTACGAGCTGCTTAATGCTAATGTAGTTTTTTGAATTTTGAACAGGTGTTGCCAAAACGTGCTGAAAAAGACGCGATCTCTGTCACTGATGATGGATTTGGGAATCCCGTGAAGCCGAATAATTTCAACGGAGAAGATATTCGCAAGAGAGGCGGCGGTGTAATGAGTGGGCAGAGCAATAAAGTGTGCGAATTTAGAGAGACGATCTACAATAACCCAAATCGTAGTTTTGCCATGGGAAGGGGGTAAGTGAGTTATAAAATCCATAGAAATGTCTTCCTATACCTGATTGGGGGTGGGAAGAGGTTGTAGGGACCCATATGGTTTTTCGGTGCTGTATTTAACTTGTTGGCAAACATGGCAGTGCTGGATGTGGGTGCGGACATCTTCTCGCATCGAAGGCCAATAAAAGGAAGCGGCAAGGCGGGCTAGAGTGGTTGTGATGCCAGAATGTCCGACAGAGGGTGAATCGTGGAACTCAGTAAGTAGAAGAGTTCGCAACCCTGATTCTTTTGGAATGTAAAGACGATCTCGAAAGTAGACTAAGTCGTTATGAATGTGGAAAACTTGCTGCATATTTGAATATGTAGAGAGCTTTGAAAGAAATTGTTGACCTACGGGATTGTGTTTGTAGTGGTGCTGTAACTGGGAAATGAAGTCGAAAACCGGGCTGGAGATAGCCAACACGGCTGCAGAGGCATCGTGGGGAATACGGGGGAGAGCGTCGGCAACGCGATTTTGGCGACCCGGCTGATAGTGGATGGCATAATCATAACCCAATAATTTGGTAAGCCACTTTTGTTGTTCCGGTGTTTGAATTGTTTGGGTGAGTAAACTGCGAAGACTTTGCTGATCTGTGTAAATTCTGAATTTGCACCCTAACAGGTATTGACGCCATTTACGGACTGCCTCGGTAATGGCGAACATCTCGTGAGCATACGTGGAAGAAGATTGAAGTCGGGGGCACATCTTCTTGCTAAAGTAAGCAATTGGATGTGAAAGTTGAGATAAGACCGCGCCTACAGCAATGCCAGATGCATCTGTGTGTATGTCAAATGAGAGCTGAAAATTAGGTAGATGACGTACCGGTAGAGAAACCATAGCCTGTTTTAATTCTGTAAAAGATGATGTAGCTTCATTAGTCCAGGGAAAAGAGTCACGTTTCAGCAGATCGGTTAAGGGGCCCGCGATCGTCGCGTAATTACGAACGAAGCGACGGTAGTAGCCCGTTAACCGTAAAAATCCCCGTAAAGCTAAAACTGTTGTAGGGGTGGGCCACTCCTCAATGGCCGTAATTTTAGAAGGGTCAGCCCGTACACCTTGGGCTGAAATAACATGACCCAAATAATTAACTGTGGCAGCACCGAAGACACACTTAGAAAGTTTCAAATAGAACTCATGGGCTAAAAGTAAGTTGAAAACTTTTTCTAAGTGAACCAAATGTTCCTGCCAAGTTTTACTAAAAACCAAGATGTCATTAAAAAAAACTAATACAAATTGACGTAAAAAATCACGAAAAAGGTCATTCATAGCCGATTGAAATGAAGAAGGTGCGTTAGAGAGACCAAAAGGCATGACTAAAAATTCAAAATGTCTGTCGATTGTGCAAAATGCAATTTTATGAGTGTCCTCGGGAACCACACGTATTTAGTGATATCCCGAGCGTAAATCTAATTTAGTAAAAACAGTAGCCCCATGAAGCTCATCTAAAACTTCGTCAACTGTAGGTATAGGAAAACGATCTTTTATGGTAATAGCATTTAAGGCGCGATAGTCCACGCAAAAGCGCCAAGTACCATCCTTCTTTCTAACTAACAACACGGGGAAAGAAAATGGGCTGGTACTGGGTTTGATAATCCCTTCTCGTAACATTTCAGCGATTAATTCAGCCATAGCAGTCTTTTGGCAATGTGGGTAGCGATAAGGCTTGACATTAACGGGTGTAGAGTTGGGAATAAGGTGAATGTGGTGGTCGTGTGGGCGAGTAGGGGGGAGGTGGTGAGGAGTGGCAAAAAGGGTAGAAAAACGCAGAAGTAGTTGGGTGAGTTCTGGTGGAAGGGCAGTGACTGAATCTGAAAATAAAGTTGGGGAATGGGGGATGGTAGGGAGCATAGAGATGGAGTGAAATGTGGCAATAGCGTCGGTATACATGAAACGGCAGATTTGAGTGAAGGAAGATGATGTGAGAGATGGGCGTGAAACGCTGGTCAGAGTTATCCAAATGCCAGAATGATAGAATGACATACAAGGGATAGCAAAATCAGAGAGAACCGGACCCAAGGTACGGAGCCATTGCGTTCCGAGGACAACATCAGCACCACAAATGGGTAAAACATATAGGAGGACAGTGAACGAGTGAGATTGAATAATGATTTTGGTATCGAGGCAACAACCCATACCGAGAAGAGAATCACCGTTGCCTACCATAACTGAGAATTCAGGGGTGGCAATAATGGGTAGTTTTAAGAAAGTTGTTGTTCGGGGTTGGATGATGTTGTGTGAGTTGCCGGTGTCAATAAGAATAGTACCCAAGTGTCCTGCTATAACCTCGTTAAGGCGAAGCGTTTTAGCACATGGGTTACCATGGACAGCATCGTCCGATAGATGAAATAGAACGGGATCATGAGTCTCGAGTGAAGTAGGGCCAGTGGTAAGTAAGCGAGTCGAGAGAGGGGGCGGTTGAGATTCTGAAGAGGAAAGAGAGAGTGAGTCCAGATCTGAATCTGAGAATGGGGATGTGGTGTCAAGAGTATCTGTAGAGAGAATGAGAAGAAACGACTTTGTTCGACAACGGTGGCCCGGGTGAAACTTTTCATCGCAATTGAAGCATAGGCCTTTGGATTTACGTTCTTGCATTTCCATTGGAGTTAAACGTCTGATCGGAAATGGTGGTTTGGGTGGTGGGGCTGGTAAGAGAGGTGGAGAGACAGGAGGGGGTAGGGACGATGATCGAAAAGAGGGAGAATGTTGGTTTTTTGCAACAGTGAACTTAGATTCCAGAAGTTTAGAGAGACCAATAGCTTGGGAAATGGAAGTGGGTTGAAGAACAGCCAACTCCCGTTGGATATCGGGTCGAAGGCCCAAGATATAACAATTTAGAATGGATTCGGGTGGAAGTCCCATAATGCGATTACAAAGGCGTTCGAACTGAGATTGATAGTCGGCAACCGAACCCAATTGGCGTAGTTTAAATAAGGCAGCCTGGTGATTTTCAAAAGAAGAGGGCCCGAACCGGATTTCAAGAGCCCGAATAAAAGAGTCCCAAGTTGTGAGCTGAAAATTTGAGTGCATCCATTTAAACCAAGCAAGGGCGTCAACTGTCATATGGAAGGCAACGAGCTCAAGGCGGCTCTCCGGTGGGACTTGGTAGAATCGAAAGTACTGTTCAGCCTGGAAGATCCAGTCTAAAAGCGCTGAGCCGTCGAATGCCGGAAGAGAAATTTTGGGTGGTTTAATAAGGGACGGGGCAGGAGGTCGGGGAAATGGCGGAGGCAGTGAGATCCCCCCAAAAGCAGAAATAGTATTAGTCGGAGGAGTGAAAGGTGGCTGAGGCGGAGGCGGAGGTGGAGGTGGAGTGGTGGAAGACGATGGAAGAGCTGCGATTTTATTTTGCAGATCTGAAACAACGGTTGAAAGTGTTTCATGGCGGATGTCGAAAGAGGTTTGGAGATCAGCTATTTTTTCGGTAAGGGCAACAATGGCGTCTTGAAGAGCTTGGTTGTGAGGCATGGTTGGAAGATGAAAGCACCAATGATAGCTATGGCTAATTCCTCCCTGATTCGAGAAAGGAGAACAACTCCAGAGAGAATTGAGGAAGAGAGAGAGAAATAAAATTTTGTAACTGAATGTTTCTGCCATTTTTCATTACGTCCAAAAACTTTTAATACAAACAGTACTAGAGAGAATTAAAATATCTAGGGACAGCTGTCTACAATTTAGGTAATTTGAAATGCTTGCAAAATAGTCCTCCTAGTCTATTTAATTTAATAGTACTCCTTAAGCCAGGCTGGTTTCTTGGATTTTCGCTTGGCCTATTTGCAAGAGTTGGCCCAGTGTTTATGTCTCTTGCCTCAATATTTGGTAGTGGCCCGTTAGTCTTAGATTTGTAGCCCGTATCAAATTGTTACATACACGGATCGTGCAATTGTAAGAATTTTTTAACATGAGGGGGGTGTTTATAATTATCAATTAGTGAGAGAAAGTTTGTGTAATTACTCCATTATTGAGAGGGTGTGAGTGTAATTTTCCCTATTGTTAATTGTTCAACAATTAATTTAAATAAGAATGTTCTTGGTTGATGGTAGTAGGAGTTGGAGAGTAGTTCGAGCCGAACTCATACACAAAACTTTATGATTAGTTCAAGTTCGACCCGAGCCTGAACCCATGTCCAAAATTTTGAGCCATTCCTCCAGCTTATTACTTAAGTTATCATATAAAACTCGTCAATGTGAATAGAATGTACTCGTAGACCTTTTCAAACTTATCATTCTTAAAATATTTTATTTACGTTGTAATTATAAATATTGCTCGCATATAATAGTATTCAGACCATGAAATCATATTTCATGAAGCATAGTGAAGATGCAATAAGCTTTCTAGAAATCATTGTAAATAGCTTGACGCTTCTATGGGTAATAATGCAATATATGGGCAGCAATTAAATGTTTTAATTTCTCACAAGAACTTTCCCTTCTAGCAAACTATCGCAATGTTTGAATGTTATTCTCCGACCGACTTCTATGAATGATAAGCTCTTTCTCTTTTTTTTTTCCTTTTTTTTTTGCTTTTTTCTTAGGGAAGTGCATATCACAGATTGTAGCAATTTGAACACTATAAGAAAATTTAGTTAATAGTGAATGTGTTTAATCAAGCATAATTTCATGTATAGCTCTCAATTACTTTAGTTTTTGATCTTTTTTACTATAGATATTCATAAGCAGATCATTTTATTTCCTCGAACAACTAACAACTAAACGATATTTTCATGGCATGAGATTGTAACCTTCAAGCAATAATGGGACAATAAGATAATTACTCGCTAGCATTCAAACATTAGTGACAATTTATGAAAATAATCGTTAGAGAATTTTGTTCTAAAATTTCAATTTTATTGTGCAAAACTAAAATTGAGAAGTTTCAAATTATAAGCAATATAGATGCAAATAGATCATGTATAGATATAACGTATATTATAACATTAAGAAACATGTAAATAAAAACGACGTTAAACGACTAGCCTGTAGGAGTCACGCCACTTGACGATGTCCTAAGATCGTGATAGCCTCCCTTCCGTGTAGGTATTGGCGGCTCATCACCATTCCAAGATAAAACTCAAGAAGGCCACGCCGGTGTCTCCTTTGTGAGCACGATCACAAGGAAACTAGTGAACGAGACCTTATCGCATTACCGCAAAATAATAGTATATATGAAACTAATATTTTTAAGTGCAAGATTGTATGAGAAAACTCTACTTTGTCTAGCCTTAGAACACCTATTTATAATGCTAGAATACAACATGTAACTCTTATAATTAAAACACAAAGTGATAACAATTTTAATAGGTCACTGCGGAGGTTTCAAAAATTAATTTACTTTAAGTTAAAAATTGAATTTTGACTATAATTTCGAAGGTTTAAAACTTCCAATTTTCAACAAATTTATTATATATCAACTAAATAATTATTCACACATTCATGATACTAATTACGCGTGGTGTATCATTTCTTATTATTGTTAAAGTACATCAAATTTTTTATTTTAAATCGTGTTTCATCTCCTATTTTAATTATTTATATGCATGTTAAATGTATAAATATTACATCTTACATACGTGACATGCTAATAAATAAATAGAATAAAAGATGAAGCAATAATTTGGAATAAATGATGTAGATTGCTTGCACGGACAGTTGTTATGGAGTCATGATCTAAATAACGTGATCGCATGGCGACCATTAGTTACATTTACATGGGGCATTTTTGGATTTGGAATGAATGAAGACTATGCACAAGCTTTTCTCTTAGCTGGATTAAGTTTTACACAAAAGCTAAACAAGGGAAACAAGGCTAACTCAGGTAGAGCAACTTTAATTGGATTGGTTGGATCGACGAAAATAATATGTTTGTCATTCACATAAGTGGAGTTATCCGAATTAACTTTAATAATCGTAGTCACATAGATACACCGACTTTAGATTTTCAATTGTTTTAAGGAAAGATTACACTAACACTCAATGATATAATAGGTAATTACACAAATTTACTCTTTTTTAATTGAAATTACAAATACCTAACTCACTATAATTGAAGTTTACATTACCCCTCTGTGATCAGTGAACTTCCAAAAATGCCCCTGTTCAAATGTCATTGAGAAAAAATTAAAACGATCCCCCTTTTATTTTTAAAATTACACAAACTTCCCCTATTATAATGCACTTTTTACAATCAATCGCTTATGTATTAAAAAATCTTACAATTTTACCCCTAAAAACCTTATAATTAGCCCCCTGTAGGGGAGTGTTGGTAATTTCAAAAACAAGAAGGGGGTTTTGGTAATTACACATTATAAGAAGGGGTACAACCGTAACAAAAATATTATTTTAACTTTTTTTTATTTTTTTATAATAATTTAAATTAAGGGTAAAAATGTCATTTAGTATTGTTTGACCATTGATCGAAAGTTTTTAGGGAGGTAAAAGTAATTTTCAGTTATAATGAATTACGTATTTATAATTTTAATTATAAAAGGGTTAGTTTGTGTAATTAACTTTTGTAGGTGTGTGCCTTATTTTAATTGAGTTGGAAAAGTGGGTCTAGTCGATGCCACCTTTATTATGGATAGTGCCCGATCCCTTATTTAGTTGACATGTGGCATCAACTTATCTTTAGTGGATTTATCTTTTGGCCCTTATACTCTTGAACGCAGAGGCAAGTTAGTTGAAGATTTCAGTTAATTACTATTGGTTAGAAATTATCTAAATTGCACGGGTGCGGATAAAGAGATATAAATACGACACGATAGGGAACAAAGATATGAATTTTTTAAAATTTTAAGATACGACACGCTGAGAATACGTGCATATATATGCATTTATAATATGTAAAAATAAATTGATTCGATAAATTCATTGATATAAATAAAATTTTATCTAGTTCTGTAAATTTTTTTGCCATTTATTTAACTTTTATGTGTTCATTTTTAATAAAAGACCGAAAACATTATCTCTTTTCCTATTTTAGTCCAAAATGTATTGTAAAATATTTTTAAAAATACTCTATTTGGTATTTAAAACGTGTCAGATACTTCAAATTTTGTGTCAGATATGGTATTCAGAATTTTCTCTTTTCTTTTTATTTTTGGACACTTCAAAAATGATCCGGATAACATATTAGAGAGTATCCGTATCGGATACTGGTACGATATTGCACGGGGTTAATTTTAGGAGTATTTGTGTATCATAAAAAATTATAAGAGATCTTCTGGAAAATTTCTGAAAATGATAAAGTGGGAAGAAAGAAGTGCACATTCTTTTATTATTCTAATTAAATTTTTAAAGAAAATATAAAATGTACAGCAGACATAACATTCTTTTAAGAGGGTGTTTGGCTAAACTTATCTAAAACACCTTATAAGCTCCTACATCTTTTAGAATGTTTTAAAAGCTTATAAGATGTAACATCTTATAAGATATTTAAAAAAAGTGGGAGTGAGTTACTTTTTTAAAAACAACTTATAAGATCCAAACATATTATTTTTTAGTCTTATAAACTGTTTTTAAAAAAAATTTACCAAACAAATTTATAGAGCTTATATACTCTAAAATATCTTATAAGCTTAGCCAAACGCCCTCTAATTATAACATTCTTGAACACATAAAAACAAAAAACAAAAAATAGAAATAGTAGCAAAAAGGTAGGAGTATACTATAGGATAGGGGTGGGCGATCGGTTCGGTTTGTCGGGTTCGGGGTAATTGGGTACGGGTTTGGAAATTGTGCTACCCGAAACCGAACCGAATTAGTCGGTTTAATCGGGTTCGGGGTTTATTCGGGTTCGGGTTAATCGGGTTTGGGGTTCGGAGGGCCGAACATAATTTTATGGGTTCAAAATTCAAATTTTTTGGAACAAAATTTTGGGCCTCTAAAAATAGGGGCCCAAAAACTTTTTAATGAATTATTTGAGCCTCTATTTTTAGAGGCCCAAATGGCTGAAAAACAGAGGCAAAATGCCTCTGTTTATGCCTCCCTGCAAAAGGGCTGAAAAAGAGAGGCAAAATGCCTCCCTGTAAACCATCTCTCTTGACCAAACTAATATCATAATTCATAGCCATTAGAGAGTTTATCAAGATTTTCACAACAACTTCATCAAATCAGATTGGGGAAAATCGAAAGATTAACAAAAAATAGGACAAACCTCCAGCTCCGGTGAGACAATGTGTGGCGGTGGTCGGCGACTGGTGGCTGCGGACTGCGGTGGTGAGTGGACTGGTGAGACAGAGAGGTCACTAGGTGAGTGAGGTGTTGAGGCAGAGTTGAGAGAGGCGTGAGAGTGAGAGGCAAAAATGAGAAACCCTTATTTGAGTCTTGACAAATTATTTTTTTAATTCTAATTTGGGTTAATCGGGCCACGAATTTCCCGAAAAAAATGAAAACTCAAAACCGACCCCGAACCGAATTGTGGAGTTCGGGTTCGGTATAAACCCGAACCTGAAAATTCCCCAAATAAGCCGAACCCGATCGGGTCGGTTCGGAGTCCGAATAACCCGAACCGAACGCCCACCCCTACTATAGGATATTAATTGAAAAGAAAATATATATCTAAAGTCAAACTTTCTCCATTTCCGGTTTTCCTTTTCTTTTTCCCTTTTTCTCCTCCTATTTCCCTTTTCATCTCTCTGGTTGTCTCGTTCCGCCTCTTTATCGATCTGTTTGGTTAATCGACCGAACCGAATCGAAATCGATTATTTTGATTGGAACTAAAACCGAACTCAGACTTTTCGATTCGGTTTCGGTTTTTTGGGCATTTCGGTTTAAGTTTTGAGGCTCAATTAACCGAACCGATCCGAAAACCAAAATTAAGCTATATATGATAATTAATTAATATTATATTTAATAAAATTAAAATTAAAACTATTAAGAATTCCACTTGACACTTACCCACAGGCATCAACACTGCTGCCTCTAGCTCAACAGCTTAGGCCTTGTTTGTTTATATTTTCAAATTCCATTTTCAATATTCTGAATCACAAAATTCTAAAAATCCATAACACAAACCATTTTTATTTAAATTCTACTTAACCTTTTCAATTCCCCATATAACTACCTATCACTCACCATATCAATCATTTCACACATTTATCAATCAATATCATTTCCTCCAATCATTACTTTTCTATTCAATCTTCCACTTTTATTATATATTAATAATAAATTTTAAATTTTAAATTTCAAATTTCAAAATATATTAATATTAAATTAATTTTATATATTTATCTATCATATTTTATTATTTATTTATTCACATAATTATTACACAAATAACTAACTCAATTATTTAACTCATATTTTACAAATCTCAACCACTATTAAAAACATAAACAAACACAACACACATCACATTAATTCTCACACGAATCCATATAATACGCATTTCCCGAAAAATTTTCAGAATTTCATCTCAACAACGTAAACAAATAAACAAATAGAGCCTTCAAAACTCTCAAACTCAACTCTCTGCCCCTCAAGACCGCCGCTGTCATCTTTTGCTTCCATCGCCGCCTCCCGCGGCCGTCGCCACCGTCTCTTCCAATCGTCCTCCCCCTCTCTCGGATCTCCTCTCTCGTTCCATTTCCCTAAACCCTAGGTAAGAAATTAAAATTAAGTTATTTAGTTTCATAAATCAATTGGGTTAAACCTCATCATCTCTCTCGCCGTCGACGAACTTCTTTGGATTTGCAATTTTAGCCTTTTGTTTGCCTGGAGAAAATTACAGTGGGGCTTTTGAATTTTTTGATCAAAATTCGGTTAAACGTGGTGAATCGGAAAAAACCAAAATCAAATCGGTTTAAACCGAACCGAACGGCCCTATACAGTTCGGTTCGGTTTAACCGATTTGAACACCCAGCCCTCTTCAGTACCTCCCCGTTCCGGCCGAGAATCACCGTTCCACTCCTCGAAATCGGCGGAACGGCCGAGCCAAACCGATATTTTGGCCGTTCCGCCGATTTCTTTGTTATTGTTATATGAATCATAAGATATTGTTATATGATTCTCAAAGTCTGTTATTGTTATATGAATCATAAGATATTGTACTGATGAAAATTTATTTGTTTCAATCTTTTATCTGTTTTTCTTGGATTAATTAAGGGAATCCTAGCAGAATCATTGCAGGATCCCGATGATCATGTATTTACTTTGTTGGAAGCCTTGGTAGAGAGTGGGAAACCTGGTGCTGGCCTGTGAAGAGCTTCTAGTGGGTGATGAAGATGGAGACAGATCAGTAGCATCAGTTGAGGATCAATTGCGTAAACAAACGACAGTTTATGAGGTATTTGGCTCGAAAAAATGTATATCTACATGTTACTGGATTCTTTTGATCTTTTTAGCTCAAAGCATCATTTTTGCATTATGTATGTGTGCTATTTCATGGAAATGACATCAGATACTCCAAGACCAATTTCTTGTTCTGCTCACCTTAGCCAAAACAGCCTCTTTATAAGTAACCGGGCCAACTCCCATTTTCTTTTTCCCTTGAGATACACATGTGTGGACCCGTTTCAAGAAGTTACGAACTCCAAATGAATGCGAAAAGCTAAAAGTTTAATTTTGCATAAAAATGTGAAGTCAAGAATAAATATTCTGATCTCCACCATGTTTTCTCAAGTTTTATTCAGTTTGAGATTTGTTCATTTCTCAACTAGCTTGTATGAATAGTATAATGAAAAGAAAAATTTGGGAGGCAAGTATAAAAATATTGGCATTTTGAAGTTTGATTCGACTAGAGAGGGGTATATTGCAAATATAAGAAATTTTAGGAGCATTTTGACCAGCTTTTCCATATCCGCAGGTGGGAAGTTTCCGCATTCCTTTATTTCACCATTTAAATTGACAATTTAGCTTTTGTACCTAAAAAACAAAAGAAAAATTAAATCTGTTTTCTCTACTGATAATGGTTACTCAAGAAATCTTCTGAGAAAAAATCCATAAAATAACTAGGTCGCATATTGAATATTTATCCTTCTCCCTTTTCTACTGATATGTAGCAGCGCGTTTTGGAAAGTGTTATGTCCCAACCCAAACGTGCAACCCAACAAAAGTAAAGTCAACAAAGAAGAAAGAAGTAGAAAACGCAAATTACAAAACAAACAACTTAAAAGGAAGAGCACGCTTTATTCAGAGTCAAAGCGCAAGTCAAAGATACTCGTACAAAACACAATTCCAGATCTTTCCAGCACAATTCAATCAGTTAGCAGAGAAAATGCCACCTCAACAGAGTTAGTTAGAGAGTTAGCGTAATTTCTCAGCTGTAATTCATATAAAATCTAAGAAAGAATTCAGTTTAGGTATCTATTAGGTATTGATCAATTTGAGTCTTCTCTATCTCTTTGTAAATTCTCTGTATTGAAACTACTTTCCAGAATTGATTCTTTCACCTCAATTCTCGGGTAATTTCAGTGGAGTTATCCCAATTGTTGTATCAGATTGCATCAGAAAGCTATATTAGTGTTGAGAAAAATAAAGATTATGCGTAGATGTGAATGGGTTTCACCTTATCTTTTTTTTGCCCTTCTTGTTCTATTTTATACTTGAGGATGGTGGAATCTTGATGTTGATTTAGTTTTATTTGTTGATTAGTAAGCTGTTTTGGCTAAGGTAATTGTTGATAGTTTTCGTATTATTGTATGTTTTCGGCCGACGACATCATCCTTGCTTCCAAGTCAAATTCGAAATCTGCTGATGCAATTAAAGCGATTCTTGATGCTTTTTGTCTTTCTTCGGGGCTCAAAATCAGTGTTGCAAAGTCCACTGTTTGTTTTGTTTTTTTTAATTCAAGAGGAATGGGGGATACCCTACATATCTAGCCCGACAAACAAGACAAACCTGGGTTGATAGTTATCAATTGAGCCATAAAGACTCTATCTAGTTCTATAAAGGAGGGGAGAGCCACAGCTTGTGGCAAATTGGATTCGAATCCAGGACCTCTCAAATAAAGTGAGAGGTGGATACCACTGGACCAACAGGTCTTGGGTCAAGTTCACTGTTTTCTTTGTTTCTAAAACTGCCTCCCAATGTTAGAAATGATATGGTGGATATTCTTGGATTTAGCCCCACTTTTCAGTTAGGAAGATATTTGGGAATCAAAATCACTCATTCTAGGCATAGTTCTGCGAATTTCAGAGATTTAATTGAACATGTACAAAACCGTCTTTCCGGTTGGAAAGCAAAAAATTTGAATTAGCAGCTCGAACCGCTCTTATCCAATCAGTGACATCAGCTCTCCCTACTTATTCAAAGCACACTAATTGTCTCCCCACCAAAGTTTGTGACCAACTTGACAAACTCAAGAGATCCTTCCTTTGGGGCTCTCGTGATAATGTTAAGAAAGTCCATCTTGTGGGATGGGACAAGGTCATTCGTTATAAGAGTAATGGAAGTCTTGGCCTCAGGGAATTCCGCAAGGCTAACATGGCAATGCTTGCTAAAACGGGATCGAAAGCTAGTGCTTAAAGAAGAAGAGTCGGAAGTTTATATAAAATCATACATTGATCTCATTAGTCCTGATGTTGGATCCAAATCCACATATGTTACAATTAGTATAGTAACAATCCATCATGTTTTGCAGCTACTGTGCCCAACTAGGCCTGGCTGTGTTAGCTTGCTTTGGATGAACTTTGCAATGTCAACGCCATCATTTGTGCCATTGATTTACTTTGTGCTATCTTGGACATTGTAAAATTGGCGTTACCAACAGTGACACAGGATTTCAGCTACGAGCACTGAATGACTTCGATAACTATTGAATTATAATCGGAGAACTCAACATCTTTTTTAGGAAATCAGTTATATTTTTCGTATATCAAAATTATCAATAATAAATAATGAATAAACAATTAGTTGACAACTATTAAAATAAATACTAAGTACAACTAACGTAAATAAATACTCGCACATTTGTAGTGTAGAATCAAAATACTGATATTTTGAATCAAAAGAAGAATTCAACATCAAATAAATAATTGAAAAATCGTACAAAGTCATATTAAAACTCCATAATTCCCATATAGAATCCAAGTATTGTACTTGCAATTAGCATTATTATGCATCTCTTCAATCACACTATTGCAAGGAATGCTTAGTATAAACTAAAAGAAAACATTAAAAGTTGTCAAATTAGGTCTTATAATCGAAGGTCAATTTTACTTCGAAGTTGGAACATATCAATCGATAAAGGAGTTGATGCGCCTATGTTACGAATCTTGTGATAAAAAAGATTCAAGGGAAAATTGCACTTCACATCCCATAACTTTTTTCGAATTCAATTTTGGTCTCACTCGTTACCAAAATCTCACATTGCGTCCCATATCTTTCAAAAAATCTCACATTTGATCTCATTCGTCCAATTCCGTCTATTTTTAACTGCAGAAGGCACGTGGCTTGCACGTGGGCCGTTAGTTCACTGTTCATCGTCTTCACAGTGAAGACGATAAATAGTGATTTTTTTTTGTTATTTTTATATATAAAATATTATATAATTTTGTGTGTATATATGACTATGTGTGTGTCTATATATGTATGTGTGATCATGTGTGTGTGTTGGGGGGTATTGGGTTCACTGTTCATCGTCTTCATCGTGAATATGATGAACAGTGATTTTTTTATTTTGTTATTTTTATATATAAATAATATTATATAATTTTGTGTGTATATATATACATATTATATATGTCTATGTGTGTATCTATATATGTATGTGTGATTATGTGTGTTGGGGGATATTGGGTTCACTGTTCATCGTCTTCACTGTGAAGACAATGAACAGTGGTTTTTAATTTATTTTTTTTGTTATTGTTATATATAAATAATATTATATAATTTTGTGTGTATATATATACATATTATATATGTCTATGTGTGTCTCTATATATGTATGTGTGATTATGTGTGTATGTTGGGGAGGGGGGGTAATTGGGTTCACTGTTCATCGTCTTCGCAGTGAAGATGATGAACAGTGTTTTTTTTATTTTTCTTTTATTATTTTTATATATAAAATATTATATAATTTTGTGTGTGTGTGTATATATATATATGTATTATATTTTATTTTTTTGTTAAAATATTAAACTAATTACAAGTTCAGGAGCTTTTTGTAATTATCCCTTGTTTTGGAGCCCAAATCAGATGCATATCACGGTCAAGGCTTTGATTAACGCCCCATGTGCAAGGCACATGCCTTCTGCTGTTAAAATAGATGGAATTGGACGGATGAGACCAAATGTGAGATTTTTTGAAAGATATGGAACACAATGTGAGATTTTGGTAACGAGAGGGACCAAAATTAAATTTGAAAAAAGTTATGGGACAAAAAGTGCAATTTTTTCAAAGATTCAAATACCGTTGAAAACTTTTGTAAAAAGATGTTCACCAGGCAACACACACATATATATATATATATATATATATATATAATATGCTCAAATTCAAACACCAAAAGCTTGTTCCCTCCAACAATGGACACTCTCGATTTCTCTCAACGCTTGAATCCACAACCCACGTTCAAACTCTCGAAGAAACATTCTCAAATCAAAATTCCATGTCACAACAAGCATCAATTTCACAATTTTCGCAAACCCTAGACCCCAAAGCTTACATTTCTTCATTCTTCAAGTGCAGAAATCTCTCCCAAGTGCATCAAGTACACGGCCAAGAAATTGTCACTGGACTGATCCAAGAACTTTCAATTGCGAATAAAATCCTCTACGAATACACATTGCACAGAGCTTTAGAATGTGGCTATGCATTATTTCGAAGGATTACAGAGAAAAATCAAGTTTCATGGAGCTCTATGATCGGTGGGTATGCTAAATCTGGTGATTATATCAGTTGTAATAGCACTTTTAGGGAGTATATGAGATCCGGGATTCGACCCGATAATTTTACTTTGCCGTTAGTTATGAAGGTTTGTAGGGATACTAAGGATTTGGTAATGGGTAGATTGATGCATAATGTTGTTTATAAGCTTGGTTTTAGTTAGTATTGTTTTGTAGCTGCAGTGCTTGTGGATATGTACGCGAAATGTAAGGCAATTGATTATGCGAAGCAGATGTTTGATGAAATGCCTGAAAGGGACCTTATTAGTTGGACTGTGATGATTGGGGCGAGTACTGAATGTGGTAACCCGCAAGATTCTTTAGATTTGTTTGATCGAATGAGAGAAGAAGGGGTTATGCCGGATAAGATCGCAATGGTGAACGTTGCGAACGCTTCTGCTAAGTTAGGGGCGATGCACGAGGCGACGATTGTGGATGCTTACATTCGAACTATGAAATTTTCGTTGGATGTAATATTGGGGACTGCTGTGATTGATATGCATGCGAAATGTGGGAATATTGAGTTTGCAAGGGAGATATTTGATAAAATGAGGGAAAAGAATGTTATTTCGTGGAGTACGATGATTGCAGCACACGGCTATCATGGGGAAGGTTGAAAAAGCTCTTGATTTGTTTCGTATGATGTTGGGGGACGGGATATTGCCAAATTTTATCACTTTTGTCTCACTCTTGTACTCGTGTAGTCACTCGGGCCTTGTTGAAGAGGGTCTTCGCCTTTTTACATTAATGCAAGAGCAGTATGGAGTGAGACCTGATGTGAAACATTTTACATGTGTAGTTGATCTCTTTGGTCGTGCTGGAAAACTCGATCAAGCCTTGAAAATGATTATGTCTTACTTTCGAATATATACGCCAAAGCGGGTAAATGGAAAGAAGTAGCCAAAGTCAGGGATATGATGACCGGTCGAAGGTTAAAGAAAATCCCTGGTTGGACATGGATTGAAGTGGATTATAAGATTAATAAATTTAGTGTAGGAGATTATACACATTACATGTCAAAGGAGATATACGAGGAACTTAAGTGTTTAAGAGAGAAACTCGAGGTGGCTGGTTATATGCCGGATACAAATTTTGTGCTACATGACATTGAGGAGGAGTTGAAGCTGGAACTCTTATATACTCATAGTGAAAAGTTGGCTATTGCTTTTGGACTAATTGGCACGCCCAAGGGGACGCCTATTAGAATTACGAAAAATCTTAGTCAAATTTGTGTCTTTGGTCGAAAATAGGCTAATTGTTGTTCGTGATGCTAACTGGTTTCACCATTTCAAGGACGGAGCTTGTTCGTGCAGAGATTACTGGTGAAGGGTTAACTATTGTTCGGGTAAGCAAAAGCGTACTCTTTCTTCGTGCTTCGGTTTTTTCTGCTTTGTTGCAACTGTTATTACAGTTCTTATGATTCCGCTAAGCAGTCGACTTTTATCCTATTCAAAAATAGTTTCTTTCGTATGGTTAATGAGGATAAATTTAAGGGTTAATTACACTCACTACCCCACTTTTTTATTTAGTGTAATTACAGTACAAATCACTCACAAGTCACAATCGCCCCATTCTGTTAGAAAACTAACGGAATTTGCTAGCGTCATAAAAGAGATTGTGTACACTTTTTGTTTTGCCCTTTTCTTTGTCAACTGTTTTTCTTTGTCCAAAATAACCCTTAGGGGGTGAATGTAATTATTCAAGTTAAAATGGATGTAATACATGATTTTGTAACATCAAACATTTTAACAAGAAGAATTCATGACAGATACTCAAAATAAGCAGGCGAAGTTGTAGTTACACTCAATAAGAGAGGTATGTAGTGTAACTAACTCTAAATTTAAAAGCAAGATAACACAACACTAATGGTAGACGGTAAATCATAAGATTTTTGCAGATTTGAGTTTGGAAAATGAGAAATAGCGAAAAGGAAAGAGTTTCGAGTCTCGGTCTGTTTCCCTATCTTCTATATTATTTGTCTCTCATTGGTTCATCTGCTCAGGCCTATTCATGCTCCATGCCTTCAAACTGTCAATTTTAACAGTCTCAATGCCATTGTTGAATGCATATAAATGTGCATTGTGATATATTGCTAGAGTTGGATAAACCCTTGATGTAATGCAAGTCTTTCCTCCAGCTCCGAAACTCTCCACAACCGAAATATCAATCTACAAGAAAATAACTAAAATTACAATGTGTTTTCGAAAACGAAATAAAAAGATTAATCAATTTTAGGAAATATGCATACCAAACTCCTAAGAGAAAGCTTCTTTCCTGTCAAGTCTACGTCTACAAATCCTGCAAATGATGGTCTATATGCACCCATTCCATCCTTTAAGGTCGATCTGTAAAAAATAGATTTAAATAAAAAAAATCGATATGACTATAGTCATTGTGATGCATTCTGTGTGTGATAATTGTTTCAATAATAATTTACTTCAAAGTTCTTATAAGCATAATTAATATTTGTTACCTATTGTTTATGCAAAAAATGTAAATTTCTTCTTTTGCAAATAATTTGATAGATTTTTGACTTATTATATAAATTTTGATAGCTCTTAGTTCATGGAAAAAATGAAAAATATTATATTTCTTCGAGGTTGAATATAGAACCTACCAAAAAATTAAGCAGCTAAAATCTAAACAAGAACAAACCTTGATGCATCAGAGCACATAAGAACTAGATGCTTGTTTTGAGCCTTGAAAACTCTGAAAAAAACAGGGGTGTATTCTTCCAGGTTTTGTGAAGCCAATGTCAACAGCCCGAACGGTCCTAATCCACCTTGGACCGTTGATCCCTTTTGGCTGCAAATGTTTTGTGCATCATATCTGTCCCATCTTGGATCAAACGGCTCAGCTTTGTCCAAGCTATAAAAGGAGAAAGTCACTTCTACGTCGGCCTGCCATCAAAGCATACAGGGATATAATCAGAATTCTTAGTTCGTGGACTGAGAGATATTACACGAAGAGGGCATTTTAAGGAATTTGAAGGAACATGTAAGTTTTTTTAATTTGATTTAATGTACTTTTAAATCTTATGCATATGTTTATGGCAAAAGCGTACCTGTGCAGCTGTGATTCCTCTGATTTCGATCTTTTTGCCCTTCACGAGTATCTTATTACTCAATTTGACCTTCTTTCCTCTTAGAATTTCTACTTCTACAACAGGCCATTGTAGTAATTGCTTTCCGTCGGGATCCAGCACAATTGTGCGCGGGATTAGCTGAAAATATTCCAAAAGAAGAAAAGAATATGAGATTAATAAGTATAATTGTGTATGGTTGATTAGTATAAGGGTAAGTTACATCGGCACCCCCTGGCACCCTAGTTAAAAAAAAAAAGCTCTAATGTTTGAAAAATCACCATAAGTTCTCTTATCAGTAAAAATACATTAAAATTTCACCACCTGTCAGACTAACCATTCAGTGACTTTGGCACTGGACGTTCCCAAAAGGGGTACTAACGGGTCGGGTCAATTCAATAATAGACGCCTGTTGGCATTCCACCCTTCCTTTTCCTTTCAGGGCCTATCCGAAAGAGAATCCAGTACTTCTTGGTCGTGAATATCTGAACTGGTTGTTCGCTGTTCAAGAATTCTTGTTTGGATTGGCTGAGTTGTCAAGATCTGACTAGGGGTGTTTTGGTAGTTTGCAAAATGTGAGGGGTCTCATGGTAATTATCGAATAAGTGAGGGAGTGTGCATGTAATTAACCCTTAGTATAAATAAACGTATAATACCTGGATGCCGGCCCAACCCTTCTTAACACGATCTGCCTTACTATCCGACTCATTCGCCCAAGCCCACAAGATCCGCCTCTTCTTGCTCGGATCGAAAAACGATTTCGAGGCATAAAAGTTTCCATAATCATATCTCAATCCATTCCATCCATCAACCATCTCTTCATCAGGAATGTACACATCTTTCTCAGGAAAGTATGTACCTAAGGTGTAATACTCATGTCTAGTCACATCAAGGCTAACCTTTAACACATGCTTAACACCTGACCCCATAACCGAAGTATCCAACCCGTTTTTACCGGAAATGGATACCGGGTAAAAATCCAGGCATTCCCAATTACCTGTCCCGTTCCTAGAATGTAACGGGTTTTTGGCCTTGACCCAGTGCATGAAATTCTTACTTCTGTATAAATATGAAATCCCAGTTGTACCCCACCTGCCCCCTATAGATATCCTCCATTGACCGTCTCGCCCTAACCAAGCTGTCGTTGGATCACGAAAAGCTGTTTTGTTGATGGATCGGTCCGCCACTACCAATGGGTTGTTATAGGGTTTGATCCATTTTTGGAGAAACGGGTCAGACAGGTTGGCGGGTATAGCGTAGTTTTGGACTTGAGTTTTGTTCTTGTCGATGATACCGGTATAGAGGATAATGGGCTTGTTCCCGGGTAGGATTGTGGCTGACCCGGACCAACAACCATATTCATCAAATGGCTTTGATGGGTAAATTGCATTTGGTAATCTTTTCCAGTTAATTAAATCTGTTGATACTGAATGTGCCCAAACTATATTGCCCCAGATAGCTCCTTTTGGGTTGTCCTGATAGAAGAGGTGATAGATTCCATTGTAGTACATTGGCCCTATTAAAAAGAGGGTAAGTACTTAGGAGCAGAAAATAGGTGAAAATAAAACAAAATGAAGAGGACTTCTACTTACCATTTGGATCTGATGTTGGTTTATTAAATCATTCACCGGGGCACATGAAAAAGCATATAAACTCATCAGTTAGAAAAAATAATCAAAGATAAAAAATACAAACTATAAAGGCACTGGAATTTGCATAACCAATACCGCGTACACTTCACAATCTCCTGTAAATGACGAACACCAAGAGGAAAGTGGAAAAGGGGGTGAAGTGAAAGACCAACTGAAAACTGGTACTATCTGGGACAAATTTGATGTTTGAAACTAAGGAATGCAGTGGGCAAACTTCAGTTTATGCAGCCTGAGACTAAGCAAGGGAACAAAGTGGGGAGAATTGCAATGGAGGATGTACAACCTGAAATCAAATACTGGAAAACTGCCCTGATTTGCTACGTCCTGGGAGCTAACCCACCATTTCCTATCATGAATGGCTACGTAAGGCGAATATGGGGTAAGTTTAGAATCGACAAGGTTTTGTTAATGCATAATGGTATGTATATTGTCCGTTTCCAGTCAGAGGAGGCTAGGGATAATGTCATTCAGATTGGAGTTTATCATTTTCATAACAAGCCTCTAAGGACTAGTTTGGTAGTCAGGATTATAGGGGATAAGCTTTTTTATCCTTCCTTATCACGCGTTTGGTACCAGGCATTACGGCCCAGGGTAACTATCCGGCCGCTTTTTTATCACCCATTTCGATGATAACTTATCTGGTCCAAGGGGGTGGCATAGTTTTATCCCTCATCTCAGCCTTTTGAGTTATATTGTTAATTGACCCATGTGCCCTTCCAATAGTTCTTCACTGTCACTCTCACTAGTCACTTCCCTGTTTTAAAATCACTGTTTATCATCTTGTCCTGTTTGACTCTTGCTATATTTCTTATAGTCGAAATAATCTGTTTCTAGTATTCTGCATTGCTCAGTCTAAGTTTAGGTGATATTTTCATAGTTATAGATAAGCCAACGAGTGGTAGTGAATCTACTCCAATTACTACACTCGAAAAACTTAATTGTTTGCCTTACACTTGCTCTCCTTTATGATCACTATTAGAAAGAGTAAATGGATATATGCAACATTTCCCTCTCATATATGTTGTATTTGTGAATTAAGATCCCTATTCAGCTAGCTACTAATATTCCTCATTTCCATCTCTTTCAGGTGCCAACCTTGGACAATTACACTAACTGGAATTGGAATAATTAGCTAAAGCTGGCTGATTTTGAACTCCATAGTTGTCACCTCACTGGTAACAACATTAAATTCGTGCATGGTGGTCCATCTTTCTGTACTCTTACCCAAAGGTATGATATGATCACTATTTCCTAACTTTTGTCTCATCAAACAAACCTATCAACAGTTCATTGTTATTAGGGAGTAAAGGAAAATCCATTAAGAATAGGAGAAGAATAGTAAAGGAAATGGAGGGATCTGTCGAAATTTATTGGTAAGCTATATGTAAGTATTGGTAATTATGATAAATTCCACGTTATTCCCACCATGTTTATTGTTCCGGGACTAAACATGCTGCATAATTGTCCCATATCAAATTTCCTCTCCTTCGTTTTACTTTTTATTTTGTATTGAGCAAGTCTAAGGATTAGAAGCATGAATTACAATGGTGCTTTTATCTGTTATTTCTCAGGCATATAAAGATATGATTGTCGAGCGAAGACAGAAGGTAACAAATGGTCTGGAAGTGTTAATGGCAGATGAAGACCTTCAAAGCTACCTTGCTTGGTTCGCTGCGTCGAAAGAAATTGGCTGAGATGGATGTCACAGGGCTGAAAGCAGAGATTGAGCATTTGAATCGTTTGGTAAGACCACAATTCTTTTTTAACCTAAAACCGAAAATCTGAATAATTCTTTACTTAGATGAATACATTGCATGCCTGCTGCTAAAGAAAATTTATGGTTTTGGATCATGTGGTGTTTAGTTAGTGAAAAGAAATTCTCTTTATTCCTGCGTTTAGCTACGACTTTTTACTTCTTTTTTTAATTGCAACCAGCATCCTCGCCAATAAACTTCCCTTGTTAAATGCTGAGATGTTTGGAAAATATGCTTCTCCTGTATATAGTAGATCTCAAGAAAGATTTTACTTTTCCTTTTCGAAGTTGTGTTTTGATGGATGAGTATTGAAATTTGTCCAAATTCTGCCCTGCAGCCATGTTGGCAAGTATTGCTTTATCATTGTATTATTCAAATTTGGATCAACTGATAAAGACTACGACATGACTTATTATGCTTCTGGTTGTATTAAACTGAATAGAAAGTAGAAAGTCTATTAATGCGGAAAACTATCTGGAAAAGATAGAATATTAAATTGTTACGTGATGCAGGAAATGGGGTTGTGGCCTTTACTAGAGGGCTGCCTGCGTCTTGCTAATGCACACGCCATACTAAATGAAGATCGACTCCTTGCCCCAAGAGGATGGAGCTTCCAAGAGTTATCTGGAGTTAAGAGAAACTCATTCAAAGGGCAGATTCTTGGTCTTATATATGCGACCCAATACTTAAGAGTTCCTCTTATACTTCTCAATTTGCTCTGCATTGTTGTAAAACTGGTACCCGAGTGATGTTCCTTTGGTGACACTTTATTAAGGTACGTGTTTTGCTTGGTAAGTAGGTTCTATGCAACTTTCATGTGTATTAAGCTAATTTTCACTGTTTAATGGCTTCTTTACTATGATAGATCTCCAATGACGATACCAAAATCAATGTCGGACTTAATTTCAATTTTTAATGAATTTTATCTTTCTCCTGTGTTGTTGAGAATCTGCTAGCAGAACTGCAGAAGTTCTCAAACATGTATTTTATTAGCCATTAGGTTTAACGAACTCAGAGGCAAAATAGGTTTTTTAGTGTTATAAGACATTTTATCACTTCTACCATACACATTATGGGATAGTGATGTAAGTTTGAATCATCCCTACCAAACGGCATGATTGATAATTTTTTTCTTATCATGAACAGTAGCTTATCCTTAGTTTTGTCCTATCATCACATATCCCATACTCGATACCAAACTAGAAAAATCATGACTATACTAAGAAAAGTGTTGATAGTGTGTATGTCTGGATCCAACTGAATGATTTGCCTTTAAAATACTGGAGTATAAATGCCCTGAGTAAAATTTCAAGCATAGTAGGTACCAGATGACCATTAATAAAGAAAGGGTGAACTATGCTAGAATATTGGTTGTTGTTGAAGTCATTTAATATAGATATATCTATCTATATGGATCTGATATTAAGAGTCTCGAGGGCGTACCGTAAATCCAGTTTCGGGGGGGTTGAAAATGATAGGCAGTTCTATGAACTTGAGACACATCAACAGCAGGACAAACTGGTTGGAAATGCATGTAAACTCCTCCATGATGATGAGATAAAGCAGCTCTTAAAGAACATGATAGGCATAATAGCATTATTAAAGCCTGCAAACCCCAAACGCAACAACTACTACTTGTTGAAAAACCCATTTTAGGTTTATTCAATTTTGACAGAAGAAGAAGATGAAGACGAAGAAGAAGAACAAGAAGAAGAAGAAGAAAAGAAGCTCTTGAAGTGTATTAGTATGAAGTTAGTGGGGGGGAATAATTCATATATGATTACCACTAAAGTTTATGGCATGGGAATCCGTGTAGGTTTGAGACCTGATGAAGAAATGGAATGAGAAATCCCGTTAATTTCGCTGACATTCCCCCCCCCCCCAGTCTTGCTTTCACTGAATACAAGTGCCATGCACCAAGGCAATTTAATTTGATGTTAGTGTCTAAACCAAAAGTAGAAACTTTTAGAAACTTTTATATATATATGTATATGCGTAGAATAAAACGATTGAGTAGTATCATTTGGTTCTTCACTTTTTCTTATGCACTTTTTCTTTTCTAATCTCTCTCTCTCTATATATATATATAAAAAAAATAATGGTATTGAAATCTTGTCTTAGTCTCGCTTTGTGGGCGCAAAAAGTTTCTTGATCGATTCTTTTGGGGGGTCGCATCAATATTTTGTTCAGTTTGTTCGGTTTAGTGTCCCCAGTTCTATTATAATGTTTATTCATCAATTACTGAATTGTGCATGTCTTTATGCGATTTATTCTTTATAGTTTTTCTGTTATTGTATTCTCTCATTAGAATTTTGATATCTATTTTGGCATGTGGGCAAAATATATGGTAATAGTTTTCCTACAATATTGTATGTAGAATTTCATCTTGAATAATCCAATTCTATTGTTAGTGTGCATTTTATGCATATTTTACATATATTTCTTTTATTCTTTTATTAGTATTTGAGTTTAAATTATAGATATTTATTATGGTTTTTATATTTGATAGGTGAAACTCTAAAGAAGATGGAAAATGAAGAAAAAAAGATGAAGAAAAGAAAGAAAGAGAAGAAGACACATAAAGTAGTAGGAATCTTCCTATTTTTTAGGAGTTTTCCTATTTCTTTTAGGAGTCTTATTAGTATTTTATTCTAGTAATTAATTAATTTCCTTCTTCCATTAGAATTAGAGTTTTATTTAGTTAGGAGTCTTTTGGCTAGGCATATAGAATAGATATTGCTGGAATTTATTCTCTCTGCTAGATTTTGGATCACTATTCACGTTTTTACATGGAGAGGAAATAATTCCTGCGTTTTTCTTTCATTGGAGATGTATTGCTAAAAACTCAAGTTCTAGTCGAGGATATTTGAAGTTTTAATTCTACAAAAATTTGTGAGATCGAATTTATTCTTATTCTTTCTTTATTCTTGTGTATTTACATATTCTTTATGTTTGTTGATATTATTGTTTCAATTAATTGAGTAATTCGGCCGGTTATTTAATTGTTGGAATAATATATAGCTAGTTAGAATCTCAAATCCGTAATTGTTTGGTTAATTCTAATATTGGTAGCAATTAATAACATTGATTATGGACAAGTTTTCAATTGTTATTATGGGAATATGTAATCTAATTTAAATGAACCGAGCTTGTGAGTTCGTTAATTAGAATTGGTGTTTCTCTAATTCTTAAAGCTATTATTGAATTAAATCTTAAGAGCTTGTTTAGGGTTATTCAATCAATAAGAGAAATAATCAAAGAGCTTATTTTGATTATCGATAAAATAAGGAGAAACGAGGTTGTTAGAGCTTGTTAACGGCTATAGCCAATTTATTCAAGAATATTGAATTATCTTTGCATCGATGATCAAATTATAGAATTAAAACGGATAAAATTCCTTAGGCTAGAATCTCACTACATATTGATTTATTCTACTTGTTTAATTTTGCATCTCTTGATTTTAATACTTTTTGTTATTTATTTTAAGTTTAGTTTAATCGATTATTAAAAATCCCCCCTATTTTATTTTAATATTAGCAATTTGAGAAATAATCTGAACCAATCCCTGTGGATTCGACCCTACTTATCGCTATCTGCAAATTTAGGAGTAGGAAATATTTTTGTAGGTTCGACAACCTATCAATTTTTGGCGCCGTTGCCGGGGATTGGTGCCTTTTGATTTATTTCTCATTATAGAATAAATTTTTGTTGCTTGGTCAGTTTTATGCCTCGATCCCTTCGTACAGGTGAACTTCAATACGATCCTGAAATTGAGAAAACAGCTCGCCGACTACGAAAAGAAGCCAAGCAACGTGCTCAAGGATTCCCGTCTACTTCATCTCCCGGGCTCAACTTAACTTTGGATTTGAGTGATACGTCTAGTGATTCAGAAGAGGAACTTGCAGACATGGCCAACGCCAACGAGAGAACTTTAAGGGAGTTAGCCATGCCAAACATGAACCAACAACCTCTTTGCATTCAATATCCCACCCTTGAGGTAGATTTTGAATTAAAATCTGGTCTTATACACTTACTTCCTACTTTTCGTGGTCTTGCAGGAGAAGATCCCCACAAACACTTGAAAGAATTCCACGTGGTTTGCTCGACGATGAAACCAAGGAATGTCACTGAAGACCAAATCAAACTGAGAGCTTTTCCATTTTCACTAGCTGACAGAGCTAAGGATTGGCTTTATTATCTACCCTCTGGTTCAATCCAGACATGGAACGAAATGAAGAAACAATTCTTGGAGAAATTCTTCCCCGCCTCACGAGTTGCAAACATAAGAAAGGAGATATGCGGGATTAGGCAAATCAGTGGAGAGTCGTTGTACGAGTACTGGGAGCGATTTAAACAACTAGTAGCCAGTTGTCCACAACACCAAATTCCTGAACAACTCCTAATCCAGTATTTCTATGAGGGTTTGTCAACAATGGAGAGAAATATGATAGATGCTGCGAGTGGAGGCGCATTGGTACACAAAACTCCCACAGAAGCAAGAAACTTGATCTCCAACATGGCTGCCAACACCCAACAATTCAGTACTCGACAAGAAACTGTACAAAAAGGGGTGAATGAGGTGAACTTGGCATCAATGGACCAACGTTTGGATGATTTGACCTCTCTGGTGCAAAAATTGGTAGTAGGCAATACACAGCAAGTGAAAGCATGTGGTATCTGTTACAATCCCAGTCATACTACCGAGGTGTGTCCTACACTTCAAGAGGATCCACACGAACAAGCCAATGCCGTTGGATTTCCGGGGGCTCCACAGAGGAAGTATGATCCCTTCTCCAATACCTACAATGCTGGGTGGAGGGATCATCCTAATTTGAGTTATGGTCCACGTGCTCAAGGATTCCAACATCCATATCAATCCAGACAACAAGCACAACCACCTCAGCCATCCTCCAATCCACAAGGCATGTCTCTTGAAGAAATTGTTAAACAATTAGCAACTAACACACAACAATTTCAACAAGAGACGAGGACCAGTATACAACATCTGGAGAGTCAAATGAGTCAGTTAGCCACAACTGTGAATGGGTTGGTTTCCCAAAGCTCGAGTAAACTACCATCTCAGCCTGTGGTAAATCCAAGACAGAATGCTAGTGCAATTACCTTAAGAAGTGGGAAAGAGCTCAAAGAACCCGAATTGGTTTCCAAACGTGAGATGGAAAATGAGTTGGAGAAGAAAATCGAAGAGTCTAATCCCACTGAAGTTCGAAAAGAGCAACCTAAGTCATTGGTGATACCTCCACCGTTCCCTAGTCGGTTTGCAAAATCCAAGAAAGAAGAGCAAGAAAGAGAGATATTAGAGACCTTCAGGAAAGTCGAGGTAAATATCCCACTTCTCGATGCCATCAAGCAAGTACCTCGTTATGCAAAATTCCTCAAGGAATTATGCACGACTAAGAAAAAGCTCAATGGTAACGAGAAGGTGCATGTGGGGGAAAATGTGTCTGCTGTTCTTCAAAAGAAACTACCTCCAAAATGCAAGGACCCAGGTATGTTCACTATCCCCTGTAAGATAGGTAATATGTGAATTGAAAAAGCTATGTTAGATCTAGGAGCTTCAATTAATGTTATGCCTCGTGCTATCTATGAGTCTTTGAATATGGGAAAATTAAAAGAAACAGGCGTCATTATTCAATTAGCCGATAGGTCTAATGCTTACCCTGATGGTGTTCTTGAGGATATACTAGTTCAAGTTAATGATTTGGTTTTCCCTGCTGATTTCTATGTTATTGATATGGGTAAAGATGAATCTAGTAATTTAGCCCCTATTTTACTTGGACGACCATTTCTTAAAACATCTAGGACTAAAATAAATGTTCATGATGGTACACTTACTATGGAATTTGATGGCGAAATCATAAAGTTTAATATCTATGATTCCATGAAGTACCCCTCTGATGATCATTCTGTATTTGGTTTGGATGTTACTGACTCTTTGATGCAGCGAGTATTTGAATTGGAGGAAGATGATCCATTGAAAGTAGCTCTATATGATGATGGCCTGGAAGGAGTCGAAAAAGAGTTTGCTTTAAATTCTGAACTGCAAGAAGCTATTTCTGAACTCAACTCTCTTAATTCTCATAAACATAATGTTTCTTATATTGGATTACCCGTGACTAGTTCTAAACTACTCCCTTCTATCGTGCAGGCACCGAAATTGGAACTCAAGAAATTGCCGGATCACCTCAAGTACCTATTCTTAGGAGAAGACGAAACACTTCCTATGATCGTTTCTAACAAGCTGAGTCCTTTACAAGAGGAACAATTGCTTCGATTCCTGAGAGAGTACAAGGAAGCAATCGGTTGGACTATAGCTGATATCAAAGGCATTAGCCCGGCTGTCTGTATGCATCGGATATTAATGGAAGAAGGTTCCAAGCCTTCAATCCAAGCTCAGAGGCGATTAAATCCACCGATGATGGAGGTTGTAAAGAAAGAGATTCAAAAACTCCTAGATGCAGGTATAATCTATCCAATTTCGGATAGCACATGGGTAAGTCCGGTACAAGTGGTTCCAAAGAAAACCGGTATAACCGTTGTTGAAAATGCTGAGGGCGAGTTAGTTCCAACCCGAGTCCAAAATGGGTGGCGAGTCTGTATAGATTATAGGAAGCTGAATTCTGCTACTCGAAAGGACCATTTCCCTCTTCCTTTTATTGATCAGATGTTAGAACGGTTAGCTGGACGAGCTTATTTCTGTTGTCTTGATGGTTATTCAGGTTTTCATCAGATTCCGGTGGCACCCGAAGACCAAGAAAAGACGACCTTCACTTGCCCCTTTGGAACCTTTGCCTACCGGCGTATGCTTTTTGGTCTCTGCAATGCTCCAGCAACATTTCAAAGGTGCATGGTTAGTATATTCTCCGAATTTGTAGAGGACATCATAGAGGTATTTATGGATGATTTTACAGTTCATGGCGATTCCTTTGACTCGTGTTTAGCTAATTTAGGAAAAGTTTTGAAAAGATGCATAGAGTCAAACCTTGTTCTAAATTATGAAAAGTGTCATTTTATGGTTGAACAAGGTAATATTTTAGGTCACGTGGTGTCTCCTAAAGGTTTAGAGGTAGACAAATCCAAGATAGATGTTATCAAATCTTTACCTTACCCCGTGAGTGTACTGGAAGTTCGTTCTTTTCTTGGACATGCAGGATTCTACCGACGCTTTATCAAGGATTTCGCGAAGATAAGTAGACCATTGTGCAACTTGCTTCAAAAAGATGTGGAATTCAAGTTTAGCGAGGAGTGCCAAAGTGCTTTTGACAAGTTGAAAGACTTGTTAACTTCAGCCCCTATTGTGCAACCACCAGACTGGAATCTTCCCTTCGAGATTATGTGCGACGCCAGTAATCATGCTGTAGGCGCAGTGCTTGGACAAAGAGTGGGGAAAGCTGCACATGTCATCTATTATGCCTCACGAACACTTGACAGTGCCCAATGCAATTACTCGACAACGGAAAAAGAACTCTTAGCTATTGTTTTTGCTTTAGAAAAATTCCGTTCATATTTACTTGGTACTAAAGTGATTGTTTATTCTGACCATGCAGCTCTTCGATATTTACTCACTAAGAAGGAGGCTAAACCGAGGCTCATTAGATGGATCTTGTTGCTGCAAGAGTTTAACTTGGAGATACGAGACAAGAAAGGTGCTGAAAATCTTGTTGCGGATCATCTAAGTCGATTAGTCGTGAGTGAGGAACCACTGCCCCTACGAGATGAATTTCCTGACGAGCATCTCTTTGCTACTCAACTAACAAATCCATGGTATGCCGATATAGTGAATTACTTAGTTACTAAGACCCTACCTGACGATTTGTCTAGAGCTCAAAAGAATAAGGTAAAGAGTGATGCTAAGTATTATGTGTGGGATGACCCTTATTTGTGGAAACATGGTTCGGATCAAGTCATCCGAAGGTGCGTACCTGAGACTGAAATTCCTTCAATCCTTAAATTTTGCCATTCATATGCATGTGGAGGACATTTTGGCCCCAAACGCACTGCTCTTAAGGTGCTTGAAAGTGGTTTATTTTGGCCGACTTTGTTTCATGATTCTTACATGTTTTGCAAATCTTGTGAAAATTGTCAAAAAACGGGTAACTTAGGACATAGAGATCAAATGCCCCTTAATCCTATACATGTGTGTGAAATTTTTGATGTGTGGGGAATTGATTTTATGGGCCCCTTCCCCTCTTCTTTTGGCAATAATTACATACTACTTGCTGTGGATTATGTTTCAAAATGGGTTGAAGCCAAAGCTACTCGAACTGACTGTGCTAAAGTTGTTGTAGATTTTGTCAAGTCTCATATATTCGTTAGGTTCGGAACACCAAGAGCCATAATAAGCGATCGTGGAACTCACTTCTGCAACCGAGTGATGGAGGCCCTACTCAAGAAATATGATGTTACTCATCGAGTTTCAACCGCTTACCATCCACAAACAAACGGGCAAGCCGAAATCTCTAACCGAGAAATCAAGTCTATACTCGAGAAGACAGTCAATCCAAGTAGGAAAGATTGGAGTACGCGACTCGACGATGCTCTATGGGCATATCGTACGGCCTACAAAACGCCCATTGGTATGTCCCCGTTTCGTTTAGTTTTCGGTAAGCCTTGCCATCTTCCTGTTGAGTTGGAACATAGAGCATATTGGGCGATTAAGCACTTCAACATGAAATTGGATGATGCTGGTGTCACAAGGAAGCTACAATTGCAAGAGTTGGAAGAAATCCGGAATGATGCATATGAAAGCTCGAGAATCTATAAAGAGAAGACGAAAGCATTTCGTGATAAGATGAACTCAAGAAAGAATTTTGTTGTTGGACAGAAAGTTCTTCTTTTCCATTCTCGACTTAAATTATTTCCAGGTAAGTTACGTTCACGTTGGGTTGGACCTTTTATTGTCATTAAAGTTTTTCCCCATGGTGCAGTTGATATCCAAAGTCCGACTACTGGGAAGATGTTTAAAGTGAATGGACATCGCTTAAAGCCTTTCTACGAAGGATTTCAAACGCATAATGTGGAAGAAATGGACCTCGAACCTCCCAATTACACCACTTGAGCGTGACTTTGTCTAGCCAAAGACGTTAAAGAAAGGCGCTACTTGGGAGGCAACCCAAGATTTTACCTTTTCTAGTTCTTAAATTTTCTGTTTTTGTTTATTTTATTTTTTTTCTTTGAGGTAAACCACATCACAAGGCCACACGGGGGTACGTTTTAAACTTAGAAATTTTTCGAAAAAAAAAAAAAAATTTTTGATTTTTTTATTGACAGATTACAACTTCAAATAAGGCGTGCCCACGCTTTATCCAAAGTTGCAATCTGTTTAACTGTGCACAAGGGTGATAATTCATGACTTAAACTAAGGCGTGCCCACGCTTAATTATAAGTCACACTCTGCCTTAACAAACACAAAGCCACGCTTCACCCTTTATTCTTAAAAAAAAAAAAAAAAAAATTAATTAAAATTTTCGATTTTTTTCAACACAATTCTTTTCCTTCTTTTCTTTCTCATTACACCTCATTCTTCCCCAATTTCTTTTCTTAGCAGCAAACTCACACATAACAATCATCTTCCACACCACCATTGAAGCTTCTTCAAACTATCACAACCACCACCATGGGAAGGAAGCCGCCGCCTCCGACATCCCAACCCGACGCCGCCGTGAGAGCCACCGCTCCCACAACCGACGCGCCGCCTCCTCGAACGACACGGGCTCCCCGTCGCGTCGCCACCCCAGCGCTGCCGTGCCACCGGACCCCGATTCAAAAGATCCGCCGCCGCTCAGCCACGCCGTCGGTCCCTTCAAAAGATCCGACCGCCGCGTCACCACCACCAACCAGATCTGAAGCCCGAGGAGCTCCTTCAACCGCCGTGCCACCAACATTGCCGCTCGTCGTTGCGTTTTCCGCCGAGCAACCGACCACCACCTCCAAATCACCGCCGGCTGCTGAACAAATAGACCCTCCTCAGTCGTCTTCCCCGACAATTTCTTCGGGTTTTAGTTCTTGTAGGCAAAGTCCCGGTGCGTCACCATCACAGCGGTCTCGTCTCGGTAAGGGTAAGAGTGTATTACCACCGAGTTCAAAACTCGGCGGTTTTACTACTTTCAAATCGAAAGTTCAACAAACGAGGTATTATGAATTGTGTCGTTATCCAATTATTCCCGGTAAATATGTTGATTATGATGCGCTCAATGCTTTGAATATTTGTGATGAATTTGTTGCATTGGTTGATGGAATTGGGTGGGGTGGATTTTTTCATGTTAAACTCCCGGCGTTTATCGAACTTACGAGGGAGTTTTACACCACATTTAAGTTCAATAAAACGAAGGATTTAACTCTAACTAGCCCCGGTGTTGTTAAATTTAGATTGATGGGCAAAGAGTTTTCTTATTCGATTAATCAGTTTAATGTGGCTTTGGGCTTTGTTGATAACGATTATGTTCAAACTGACGAGTATAAAAACTCTTGTTGTGATTATTTGCGTGATTTTTGCCCTTATCAAATTTGGAAAACTATTTCAACCGATACTACTTGCTATCACCCAAGTCAATCTAAAAGTTCTTATTTGCGTGAATAAATTCTCTGTCGTGATGTGTTTTATAATTCTCTTAGTGTGCAACGAGTTAAGTTAGTGTAAATTTTTTTTTTTTTCGAAATATCAATTCTTTTGATTTGAGAAATTTGATGAAATTCATGAGAGAAGTCAAGCATGCTTATATTGTTACAATTGTTGAAGTACATGCTTCTTTGAGAAGTTTACGTAAGTTTGTAATTTGGAATAATTGTGTATGTGATATTTGACTCGCAAAGTTCGTTGATATTTTCTTAGGTTTAAATTTTGGTGAAATTAAATTGATGATGAATTGAATATATGGGTATTAAAACCCTATGAAGTAATTTGTGCTTAAAATGAGTATGATATAACCTCTTGTAGCGCCTGGGGCTAACTACACTGAAGGGATTAAGCCTGAGGAGTTTTCAAGCTTGGTAACCTAAGGCCAACTGGTCTGGGATCTATCGGCCCAAACCTGCTACTGTGTTAGTATCCTGATAGGGCTATAAGAGGGTATCAAATGATAAATGATAAACTTGTTGAGTAACCGGGTGCATTCATGACCAATGTTTGTATTCGCGTCAAAAGACAAGTAATTGCTTAAAGTAAATAAAAGTATGATATTGGTGCTAAATTGGTTATAAAATGCTTGAGGAGATAGAAATGGATAATGCGAGTTGAATGTTGTATACGTGATTTTGCAATCATGGATTTTTGTGAATTTTTGAAGAGTATGTATGGATACGAAAGTTATAGTTGAGGCATGATGGATATCTTTAAAGAATTTTTGTTAAAATTTTTGATGATAAGGGTTGATGTTTGGAAAAATAAGTTTCTTTAACTTGCTTGTTGTACACTGAGAGATCGATTTTGTGGGTATATCATCTGCAAACCCTCACGAGACACAACTCGTCCACTAGGGTAACCTAGGGGTTTAAAGGCTTGTTGCATACGCTAAATGCAATCGTGATACCTACGAAAATGGTTAGTTTTAGTTGTTTTGTTATTTTTCTTTTTCTAGATTTTTGAGTCTTTTGTCTTTGCACGAGGACGTGCAAGAGTTAAAGTGTGGGGGAATTTGTTAGTGTGCATTTTATGCATATTTTACATATATTTCCTTTATTCTTTTATTAGTATTTGAGTTTAAATTATAGATATTTATTATGGTTTTTATATTTGATAGGTGAAACTCTAAAGAAGATGGAAAATGAAGAAAAAAAGATGAAGAAAAGAAAGAAAGAGAAGAAGACACATAAAGTAGTAGGAATCTTCCTATTTTTTAGGAGCTTTCCTATTTCTTTTAGGAGTCTTATTAGTATTTTATTCTAGTAATTAATTAATTTCCTTCTTCCATTAGAATTAGAGTTTTATTTAGTTAGGAGTCTTTTGGCTAGGCATATAGAATAGATATTGCTGGAATTTATTCTCTCTGCTAGATTTTGGATCACTATTCACGTTTTTACATGGAGAGGAGAAATAATTCCTGCGTTTTTCTTTCATTGGAGATGTATTGCTAAAAACTCAAGTTCTAGCCGAGGATATTTGAAGTTTTAATTCTACAAAAATTTGTGAGATCGAATTTATTCTTATTCTTTCTTTATTCTTGTGTATTTACATATTCTTTATGTTTGTTGATATTATTGTTTCAATTAATTGAGTAATTCGGCCGGTTATTTAATTGTTGGAATAATATATAGCTAGTTAGAATCCCAAATCCGTAATTGTTTGGTTAATTCTAATATTGGTAGCAATTAATAACATTGATTATGGACAAGTTTTCAATTGTTATTATGGGAATATGTAATCTAATTTAAATGAACCGAGCTTGTGAGTTCGTTAATTAGAATTGGTGTTTCTCTAATTCTTAAAGCTATTATTGAATTAAATCTTAAGAGCTTGTTTAGGGTTATTCAATCAATAAGAGAAATAATCAAAGAGCTTATTTTGATTATCGATAAAATAAGGAGAAACGAGGTTGTTAGAGCTTGTTAACGGCTATAGCCAATTTATTCAAGAATATTGAATTGTCTTTGCATCGATGATCAAATTATAGAATTAAAACGGATAAAATTCCTTAGGTTAGAATCTCACTACATATTGATTTATTCTACTTGTTTAATTTTGCATCTCTTGAATTTAATACTTTTTGTTATTTATTTTAAGTTTAGTTTAATCGATTATTAAAAATCCCCCCTATTTTATTTTAATATTAGCAATTTGAGAAATAATCTGAACCAATCCCTGTGGATTCGACCCTACTTATCGCTATCTGCAAATTTAGGAGTAGGAAATATTTTTGTAGGTTCGACAACCTATCATCTATCAGTTGTAATTTTTGTTTTTGGTTTTATAACTATTAATTTAAATTTTTTTATGTTATTTACTCTATTTTTGCTTTTCCATGGACATCAAAATATCTTGTTCATTACTAATTAGATTTTCATAATTTTTTCTTTATTTTTTGAAGTTTTATAATTATTTTAGCTTTCGAAGAAATATAAGAATTATATTTACCACAATCGAGTTAATAGACTCAATTTGAAATTTCTTTTGATTTTTAAATTTGAGTGGTACCAATGAATCTATCCTAGTAAGCAGTTGGTTATAAAACGGCAGTCAAGATTTTGGTCAAAGACGTCATCCCTCATATGTTCCATCTCATATGTCCTTTATGCTTTATTAATCATTACTTTTTTTAGTTCAAAGGCACATGTTTTCTTGCATCTCTTTGTAGGACATAAGTTGCTCCTTTATCACCAAACAATGAATGCCCCTTTATTTAAAAAAAAAACACATTTTATTAAAAACTCCATGGCTTCGAATTGGAAAAATCTATAGTGAATCGAGAGCACTGCTCTCGGTCTTCTATCCACCACATATTCACATGTGGTTGGTGATTTTGATTAAAACCACCGCAACACTTGTGAACATGTAGTGGATCGGGAGCAATAATCTCGGTCCACTATAGAATTTTCCGAGCTTGGAATTGGTGTGGATTTTGGGGGCCAATCCATAACAAAACTTTTATCCTTTTTTGTTTGACCTTTTTTTCTGCAATCCAACTCTATGATGTAGGATGAAAAGTACTGATGTAGGCTATGACAAGCCCCCAAATTTGGAAATGTGCATAATAGAATCAAGTCTTAAATTTCGGTTTCGGTATAAATATCGGAGTAGTAAATCTATGGAATTCGAAATTTCGATTTTAAAGAAATTACGAAAATTTATAAAAATATTTGAAAATTTTCAAATATAGTAGAATGAGAGAATCCCATAAATCTCGGTGACACCCACCCCCCACAGTCTTGGCTCTTGCTTTCAGTGAATACACCCAGAAAACACGTACACATGAAGTGAAATTAAAGGGGGTGAGAAAGTAAAGTTCAAAGCAACTTTCTCTCATCCTTTTTTCTAAAGAAACAATGTTAGCCGTGGAGAGTGTTTTGACTGAGAGAAGAGGAGATTAGGTGAATGATGAGAGACAAGTGCATGTGCTCATAAAAGTTTTTTATTAAAAATAATTTTAATAAATAGTTACTTTTATTTGAAAATAGGTATAGCAAATAATATATTAAAGGGAAAATTACTAAAACCTCCCTAAAAAGATTTTTCATATCCAGAAACGGCGTAAAAAATATTTTTCAATTTCAAAAAGTCATTCTAAAAACTCCAAAAATAAAGATTAACAACTTATTGGACTAAACTATTCTTCATTTATTAAGTTAATCATTGATCAATTGTTTTTCTTATTGGAATCGTTTTGTTTTAATTCTTTCAAATTGATGAATCATAAAATACGGATTTTACTTTGTAATATAAATTTTTTAAATATTTATATATAATTTATTTTAACTTTAATATGGTAATTATCTATAATTATATGTTTTAAATTTTTTGAAAAGATTAAAAAATCTAAAAAATTAAAATGAAAATTAGAATTAGTATCAATTATCAATATAAATTTTTTAAATAAATAAATTTCATTACAAAACTATAATTGATTAAATTTTAATCTAGAAAGCTAAGGGCGATTAAGTCCGTAAATTTGTTTACCCTAAATGTTGGCTTTTTTGGAATGAAAAATTGATGGAGTGGGTTTTTTGGATTAACAAATATTATCATGGATTTTTTGGATGTAAAAGCTTATTTTCAGGGTAGTAATTTTCCCTTTATTAAATTTATTTTAGATAAACTTAAACATGTTTTTACAATTTCCTTAGAGTTGTTCTTAAATTATATTTTTTTAATGTTTTAAACATTTCTTTGATAAATTAATTAATAGTGCTTTATTATTTTATAAACAATAAAAAGTTTATTATTGCTCATTGTAATATGGGTATTTGTAATGGAAAAAAATACTGTTATGAATTTTTTGGATATGAAAATCTATTTTAAGGGGATTTGGTAATTTTTCCATTAGTATATTGTTTGTTATAATTATTCCTAATTAAAAATAAATATTAATTAGAACTATTTTAATTAAGAGTTTTCAATGAGCGTAAATTAAATTTATTCCTTTGTTCTATTTAATAAGAAATGGAAAGGAATGAAAAGCAAAATCGAAATTAGGGTAAAAATATAACCTAAGGGTAAAAAGTCGTTTACATAATTTTTTACACATAAGGGTGGTGATTATTAAATTTTAATACATGAGAGAAAGTTCTTGCTAAAGCACAATATCTCATGGGAGTTGGATGCAAATAACCTCATATTTATGTGTATCTATCTATTCTATACTATATTGTAAAAGTGTGAATTTTCTATATTGTTTCTTCCAATTATAGAAAGACTAACTAGCTCTTAATTAAATAAGATACTTAATTAGATATCTTCAACTATTTAATTACATGTGGAAACTTAAGAGTTTAATTACTTGATCACATTCACCCACTTATATTCTTTTCAGTTGCTACGAGAGTTTAAGGAAAATTCTATGCTACACCGAATTCAATGGTCCTAGTATATATTTTTTTCACACAGTTAGGTGTACTATGTGTGGCCTCACACACAGTTATGTGAAAAAAATAGACAAAGATTATACACACCATTAAACTCGATTTAGCATAGAATTACCCAGAGTTTAACATTCTATTGAAGTTAAAGAGTCTAATTAAATAACTTGTAACTGATTTTCAGTTACTATGTTGGTGTGTTATTGCAATTATAGAGTACATTAATAATTCAAAGAGTCACGATTCATACTTCTATATAAGGTTCAGGTAATGAGCAAGAAAAAGTGGGTTCAAATAATTGTGGGGATACGTATATGTCCTCTTGAGTCCACCACTAATTGACATGCTTTCTCCATTGGAAGATAAACTTTTGTTATACCTATATCATTTTTCCCCCTTTGGTAAGTGCTTTTTTGATTAGTCTATGCTTGAAAGTCAGCATTCAACGCTTATAATGTGCCACCATAATGCTTATTTGGATAGCTTTATGGTTTGTATTTTATTACACATAAATTTTTTATTTTTAAAATTAATCAATATTTGGTTGTTGCATATGTTCCCTGTTCATTAAATTTTTAAATTCTTGAATTTCATAACTCAGTGAGTACATAAATCATATATGATATTGATATGGGGTAAAATACCCCATAATGACCTCTTTACCAAAAAGACCTCCGCAGAAGCTCATAATTACAGGTCATCCAAGGATCCGCATATTCTTACCGTAGACCTCGCCTAATCCGGATCCGACCGAGCTAGACCCGACAATCCAGCCGTTCATTAAGGACACGTGGAGGTCTAAGATCTCTTAGACCATAATGACCCCTGCGGCTCTTCGTAATTACGAAATAACCAGGAAGCGAGGTCTAAAACACGCGGACCTTGCATGACCCGATCCGACCAGGTCGGAGCCTTTGATCTAGCAGTCCATTGAGGACACGTGGAGGTCTCAGATTGCGCCACCTGCCCCATCCCTTGTCAGGTCCGTACAACCCCTAAAAACTCTATAAATACCACACCATTTCCCCCTACATGGTATCACTTTCTCCCCTCCTTTACACCTTTACTATGTGTTTCTTAGACCTCAATACTAACTTGAGCGTAGGAGAGTCTTTGCCGGGGGTGACCCCGGCTAGGCTAACCAACTTTGTGATTTCAGGACGGATCCAGATCAACTTAGAGCTCAAGGTGGACTTGACTTCAAGGACCTCAAGCTTTGAGATATGACCTAGGTTTTAGACCCGGATCATTTGGCGCCGTCTGTGGGAAACTCCTGAAATTACGAATAAAGTTGTCATAGACCTCCCCAGAAAGCGGTGATCGATGGACGTGGAGAGCTCTAAATGAAGAAGTCCTCAAGAAGATATGGTAGGCGAGAAGGCACCAAGGACGAATGGTCATCCATTTTCATTCTGAAATGACCCCCCAGAGCCCATGTTGAGAAAGACCTTGATCGAAGCCCGTGGTCCAAATGACCAGAGTCGAGCTCAGAAAGATGATGATCGATGGAGGTTGAGAGCTCTAAATGGAGAGGAGGTCGAGAACCAACCCATCCATGAGATAAAATCAAGCTTATAGCCCTCAACAAACTTGACCTCGAGTTGTAGTAGTACTAATGGAGGAATAGCCCTCCACCTCTCCTATTATTTCCAGAAAAGGAGTGGACCGATGATGATCTAAAAGAGGAGCACCACCATGAGAAGGAGAAGGTCCTTCCAACAAGGAGGCCACCACATCAACAATGTGAGGTCTAAAGTAGCGCATGGCTCAATGAAGCAGAGAGTAGATCTCCAACACTTATACCTCTTCCGAGGAACTTTAACCTAGTTCGATCTGGAGCGACCCCGCAAAGTTCTTGTGAGGAAGAACCTTCATCACAGCCTGCAGTTCAAACGGCAGAGCCACGCTCATAGAGATGATGATCAACGGAGGTTGAGAGCTCTGAATGTGGAGGACCTTGAAAGAAAATCCATCCTGAAGAGGAAGTTAGACTCACGGCCCTCAACAAACTCGACCTTGAGTTAGAGTAATTCCAATGGAGGATATGTCCCTACTTTGACGATTGTTTCCCGGAGAGGAGTCGGCCAATGATGATTTAGAAGAGTAGTTCCGTCATGAGTAGACAGGTCCTACCTCGCCAGTAGTTTCCCGAAGAGGAGTTGACCGTTGACGACCTAAAAGAGGAGGTCCATCACGAAAGAGAGTCGGTCCACCGCCAAGAGTAGATCTCCAGCGCGGACATCCTTCCCGAAGAGAAATGACTACCTACTTCGGTCTGGAGTGACCTCACAGAGCCCATGTTGAGGAGGACCATCAAAATACCTGCGACCCAGGTGCCCCAGATGAAGCTCAGAAATACAATAATTGATGGGGCACGAGGGAGAATAATCAAGCTCACAACCTCTCTCCAGCTCGACTTTAATTCAGAAGGGTGCCGAGAAGGAACATACCCTGATTATCCAGTTATTCCCTAAAGAGGGTAATGAGCGATTACGATTGAGTGATCTTGTTCACGAGTAAAACTCCAGAGGCCTATCCCGAAAGAGAAGGGCAAGATGGACCTATGGATAGAGCAATCCCAAGAGATGTAATGTCCCACCACAATTGTTGTTTCCATTAGAAAATCCCACATAGTGAAGTAGAGGAAGAAGGCCATGAAGAAGGAGAGCCGACCTAGAGAAATCCCACGTGGGCGCTAAGAGATGTATAGTAGTGAGAGGTCAAATGAGGCTAAGAGCTGAACTGACCATCCCTTTTTAGAAGCACGAAAGAAAACAAAAGGACAATGATGTCCTAGTCATTATCACATAGCGCTGAACAGGTCCCCAGATTCAGTGGAGAATGAGAGGAGAAATCTCGAGCATCGATTGAGATATGTCATAATTATCCCCAAGAAGAGGTCTCCTTTCACGAATGCACCTTGGCCGAAATGGTGTTGCCCAACTTTAGAAGCTCGAGCCTACTTCAATGAGACGGGATCAAAAATCCAGATGAGCAGGTCATAGTCTTAGAGCGCATAATGACGTCCCGCGATAAGACGAATGATGAAAATCCAAATATTCATTAAAGCAGATGAGTCCAGGAGAGGTTCACATCTTTACCTCCTAAGTACGATGGTCTCATATGAACGATTAGCCCGAGAAGTCAAGTACCATTTTGCCAAAACGAGAAACACAAAGAAATCCGAAACTCACCCCCTTCGAGTCAAGGCAAAATAGAGAAATATGTATCATTTTGGCGGTGAGCATTTTAAAGTAATGGGCTTTAACAGGTCTTTTGGCACCTTGCTTATCTCAGGAGCACCTGTGAACTTGGAGGAACCAGCTCATAAATATGCCCAGAGGAAGCCCGATCCGAAGAGTCGAACACCATAAAAAATGGCTACAATCTAGTCGATCGAGCCTTGACTCGAGGGATATCCAATAAGGTCTCTTTATAGAAATCATAATGACTAAACTATATTAATGACCACAAGAGATCGAGCCCTTTCGAGTATACAGAGCTCCAACATGCTGAATCAGTCTAGAGAAGTGAGAGAGACCTCAAACCAAAAAAGTCTCTAGCAAGTATATATTATCGTTTTCACGACAGTGAAGATCACGATCTCGATGAGTATTTTCAATTGAGGTGCAAAAAGTTGATCTACTAATGAAGCTACACTTTCTGAAGCAATTTGTGGCTAAAAATCGGAGAGAATGAGGTCCTAGCCGAAAAATGACCAGGAGCACCAACCAAGTCAGTGAATTGGTCCAAGAACAAGGACGAATTCAAGAGATCAAGATGAAAATGTTGGGAATACCCATAGTCATGTCGAGCCCGCATCCAAGGCAAACAATCTACCCCGGAGGTGAGTCATCCATATAATTGCAAGAGGTCTAAACAAGGGAGATTTAACCCAAAGAAGAGGAGATGGTTGATCAACATAGTTAAGTAGCTCCGCCAAGTGATTCTAAAGTGGTGACTATTGATATAGCAAACCTTGTTGAACAAAAAACACTAGTAGACAAAGGTGGGCTCTACAGACATCTCATTTGTGGAGGCATTAAGAAGACTGGAGCTCAATTTAATCATCTTAGAGTTAGTTAGTACGCCGCTAAGGATCTGTGGAAGAATAGAGGTCATGAAAGTGGGAGCTAGGGACCACCCGACATCTATGATAACAGAACCTAACAGAAAAGCTATCATGGCCAGCTATCGAAGGCATAGACCCCAATGTTGATGATCCATCGTTTAAATGACAAGGACGGGGGTTAAAAAAAATCTCTTTGCAGTAGAGCAGAAAAATATTATAATGGTAGAAGGCAACAAGCTCTCGGAAGCCAGATAGATAATAAAGATCCAGTCCATGAAATGACTCTCAAATGTGGTCATGATCACGGAAGATGAAGGACAATGGAGGGTGTGTGCAAATCTCACCAGAGTAGAGTGTGTCTCAATGACCCTCTCTCCTTGCAAAAAATGATATTTTGATAGGTTCAACGACTAGACATGCATTGATAAGCTTAATGAATATGTTCCTGATGTACAAGAGCAATAAATAAAAATATGGTGAACATGATGTTCCGCGAGCAGATGGGAAAAACCATGAAGGTTAATGAAGATATGTTATTCATAAAGAGTTCGAGAGAGGAAGATCATGTGAAACATCTAAATGAAGCTTCCCAAGTCACAAGAAAGTTGAGCGTGAAGTTGAGCCCTAACAAGTGCACTTCTGCGATCAAATGAGAAACATTCTTGTGTTATAAACTCACTCCAAAGTTAAGAAATTGGGGGACTAGATGATACTCCGCAATGGCCTCCCCACCGCTATTGCTTGAACGAGTTGGGGGAGAGAAACTTTTTATATCTAGCAATTTCAACGAAGGCGGTCGAGCTCGACTTTGATAAAAGCATAGAAAGATGAGTATAAACATGTCCACTACATAAGTAGGATGTTGTGATAGATATTTGTGAGCACCAAATCAGCTCATGAAGAAGATACTAACTACGCCGGAAGTCTCGTGAAGACCTTCTAAAGAAGCAAGGAAGTTCGGTGTGCTCTATGGAGTATCAAGCTCGACCAGTGACCTCAAGGTCCAGGCCATTACGAATTTTATGATGAAAATATTGGATCTCAAAGGAGGTCTTCATGAAGAGCTCAGAGGCGTAAAAGGTTTAGCGAGGGAGCTTCATCTAATAAACAAAAAGAAGTAATTGGAGTTTAATTACAAGGGCCCGCCGAAGGAGGCCAAGAATTTTGAGATCAAGGTAGATTTTGAGGATACTAACAATAAAGCGGAGTATGAAGCACCCATTTCCGGCCTGGAGATGATTAAGAAAATGAACATAAAACATTTGGTGAAGGAACGAGATCGTGAAGTATTTAAGCTCTAAATAATAATAATCCGACGATAGGATCGAGGCAAGAAGGTCATGAATAAAACTGATTGATCAATGTTCATAGAGGAGGAAATTAAAGGTGAGCTTAAGGGGTTTACTGTACGACCTCAAGAGCTAGCACAAACGAGATGCCACTTGATCTTATGAGAAAATTAAAGGCGGACATACCCCCATAAATGACTACCAAACAAAGGTGAGCACATGTAAGTCAAAATCAAACCAATGGCGGAAGCTTATCAACAACAAGATTTGGATGGAGAGGATCTCATACGATCTCGGAAGGCTTAGAACCTCAAAAGGTTTTATTCTTACTTTCTTATCAAATTTAATTTCTCTTTTGTATCTTTAATTATTGTGAAAGTTCAAAGATAATTATTGTCGAGGAAAAAGAGTCTAACATGTAATGACCCCATGAGGTCTAACATGCATGACCACCAAAAAGATCTAAAGAAAGATCAAAGAGTTTAACATGTAATGACCCCATGAGGTCTAAACATGCATGACCACCAAAACGATCTAAAGAAAGATCAAAGAGTCTAGCATGTAATGACCCCATGAGGTCTAACATGCATGACCACCAAAAAGATCTAAAGAAAGATCAAAGAGTCTAACATGTAATGACCCCATGAGGTCTAAACATGCATGACCACCAAAACGATCTAAAGAAAGATCAAAGAGTCTAACATGTAATGACCCCATGAGGTCTAACATGCATGACCAACAAAACGATCTAAAGAAAGATCAAAGAGTCTAACATGTAATGACCCCATGAGGTCTAACATGCATGACCATCGAAAATATCTAAAGAAAGATCAAAAGAGTCTAACATGTAATGACTCCATGAGGTCTAACATGCATGACCATTGAAAAGATCTAAAGAAAGATCAACAGAGTCTAACATGTAATGACCCCATGAGGTCTAACATGCATGACCATCAAAAAAGATCTAAAGAGTCTAACATGTTATGACCCCATGAGGTCTAACATCAATGACCAAAAAAAGGATCTACATAAAGATTAGAATGCAATGAGTCTAACATGCATGACCATCAAAAAAGATCTAAAGAGTCTAACATGTTATGACCCCATGAGGTCTAACATCAATGACCAAAAAAAAAAAAAGGATCTACATAAAGATTAGAATGCAATATGAGTCTAACATGCATGACCCTAAGAGTCTAGCATTCACTAACCTCAAGAGGCACGACATGTAGGACTCTCAAAGCGACTTGAAGAAGATTAACACTCAAGATCTGGCATGCATGACCTTAAGGTCTAATACGCAAAATCTCTTGAGCGATCTGGAGAAGATCCACGTTCAAGGCCTGATGAACATGACCCCAAGGTCTAGCACACACGATCTCAAAAGTGATCTGAAAAAGAGGTCTAACATGAGGAGGCCAAGGCCGAACATGCATGACCTCAAGAAGATGTCAAGAAGCAAGTTCGGGAATTTGCGTGACCTTCAGATAATATGAAAAAGACCCAATTCAAGGTCTAAATGCGACATTTAGAAAAGGTCAAAGCTCAAGGTCTTACATGCATGACCTCAAAATTGAGGACCTCTTCACAAAATGGAGAAGGGATCAAAGACAATCCATGTTTAAGGTCAAATTACAACAACACTCTCAAAGATGGTTTAATATGGACCAATCACTGTCTGCATAAGAGTTATGATATTAAAAGATTTTATCCCAACATATTGTTAGAACCGCATAAGTAAGCAACAAAATGTGAGCTCTACCATTCTAATAATGTGGTGTAGATACATCCATCTAATGGAAGTGCAAAAACCGACTAGATTGTAGCCATTTAACGAGTAAATTCACTATTAATTTCCCTAACTCTTGAAGCTCATAAACTCACTCCAAAAGTTAAGAAATTAGGGGACTAGATGATATGGGGTAGAATACCCCATAATGACCTCTTTACCAAAAAGACCTCCACAGAAGCTCATAATCACAGGTCACCCAAGGATCCGCGTATTCTTACCGTGGACCTCGCCTAACCCGGATCCGACCCAGCTAGACCCGACAATCCAGCCGTTCATTAAGGACACGTGGAGGTCTAAGATCTCTTAGACCATAATGACCCCTGCGGCTCTTCATAATTACGAAATAACCAGGAAGCGAGGTCTAAAACACGCGGACCTTGCATGACCCGACCCGACCCGGTCGGAGCCTTTGATCTAGCCGTCCATTGAGGACATGTGGAGGTCTCAGATTGCGCCACCTGCCCCATCCCTTGTCAGGTCCGTACGACCCCTAAAAACTCTATAAATACCACACCATTTCCCCTTACAAGGTATCACTTTCTCCCCTCATTTACACCTTTACTATGTGTTTCTTAGACCTCAATACTAACTTGAGCGTCGGAGAGTCTTCGCCGGGGCTTACCCCGGCTAGGCTAACCAACTTTGTGATTTCAGGACGGATCCAGATCAACTTAGAGCTCAAGGTGGACTTGACTTCAAGGACCTCAAGCTTTGAGATATGACCTAGATTTTAGACCCGGATCAATATGTATGCGAAATGTAAGGCAATTGACTATGCAAAGCAGGTGTTTGATGAAATGCCTAAGAAGGACCTTCTTAGTTATACTGTGATGATTGGGGCGTTTACTGAATGTGGGAATCGGCAAGATTCACTGGATTTGTTTGATCGAATGAGAGAAAAAGGCGTTCACAGAAGAGGAAATTTTCCTTGGATAATATTCGGGACTGCTATGATTGATATGCACGCAAAATATGGGAATATTGAGTTTTTAGGAAAATTCTTGTATAAATCGGGGTTTGGGCCCCACCTGTGGACTTTGTGGATGTGATTAATCCACATCATTTGTTTTTTAATTCCAAAAAAACAAAATAAGTGATGTGCATTAATCACATCCATAAGGTGCATAGGTGGGGCGCAAGACCCGGTGTATACAAGTGTTTTCCGAGTTTTTATTGTCTGTTGTTCTGACACTTCATTTGTGTTTTTATTTCGGATTCAAAATAAAATTAAAGATATGTGTATGTATGTATGTATGTATGTATTATTACGAAATTAAAAAGAGAAACCATGTAAAACAAAAATATATTTAGACATGTAGAATAATCATAATTGCACATTTGGGATGGGTGATTTGTTTCTTTGATTTGTTCAATAAAATTTCAGCCAAATTTCTTCGTTGCACATTTGGGGTCCTTGGTCATTATAAAATATTTTAGGATATGTTTGATTATATTTTGGGATGATATTTCGGTGAGAATTATTGGTGAGAAATTTATGGGGACACGTGCGTGTTTGATGATATTGTGTTTGGTTTTATTTTGGGAGTTGGTTTTTGGGTATTTTTTTTTTTTTGTGAGATAATGTTTGATTTTGTTTCCAGAAGGAACAAAAATTATTGTAGCAGTCAAATCATGAAACTTTTGTCTGTTAGAGAGGAGAAAGGAGAGAGAAGAGAGAGAGAGCACATAGAGAGGAGTGTAGGGACAAAGTAGGTGTAGAAAGATGAAAAATAATTATTATATTTTTTTTGAACCAAAAAAGTAGTGTATTTTTGACCAAATATTTTGTGAATCAAACATGATATGGAAACATAACCAAACATTGCCTAAGATTTTGGCCAAATTAGAAGATTTTAGACTTTGACTATTTGACTTGATTATAATTGTGTTGGATTTTTTAGTTCACTCACAAATATAGAAAACAAGAAAAAATGAAAAGATATATATTGTATAATATTTTTTTTTGGCCCGGTCCTCTCAATGCTATGCACCAGGTGCAGCAGAGGGGAGGACCGGGCCAAAGAAAAATATGATACACCAGGTGCAGCAGAGGTGACACATGTCACCTCTTTATTTCATTTTTTTTTTGAGTTTTTGTTTTTTCTCTTTCTCTTTTATGTTTTTTCTTTCAATTTTATGTTTTAAAAATTTTAAAAATTGTTTCTTGCTCATCTATATTTATAATAGTTGGTTTGCTTATGCGATTGGATTCGGATACTTTAATATTATAAATTCAACAAACTCGATATGTACAATTAGTAGTCTAAATTTATCCGACACCAAATAATTATATCTTTAAATTAAGTGGTTCGTGTGGGTCGAACTGAATTATATTTTAATCAGAAGCGCTCATAACTCAAATTATTTGATGATTAAAATAAAATTAGATAATGATAGCAAAATATTAAACATATTAATATTATTCACTCACAAGTCACAACTCAATTTATTTGATGTTGTAAATAATATTAGGTAATTTTACACTTTATTATCAATTTTTTTTTTGGTTAAAACATCAAATAATTTAAGTTGTTAACGAGTATAAGTAAAATATAATCCAACTCAATCTAATCGAATCGCTTGATCTGAAGATATAAATCATTTGATTGTGAATAATTTTTTACCTATGTACGAATTGAATTACTAATATGAATTTGCCTAAATCCAATTGTACACTAATACAAATAAAAATGAGGAAGACAAATTTTTTTTTTCAATTTCAAACATAAAACCTCAAAATAGAAAAGAAAAGGTCAAAAGAAATGGAAGATGAAGTAAAAGAAAGATTTTAGAAAAAATAAAAAAACAAAAAAAAAATGAAGCACCATGTGCATTATCGAGAGGACCCCTTGGAAGCTTATAAGAGCTTGGCCCTTTGCAAAAAGTAGAAGACCCCTACGGTTGTAGGGGTTGTTTAGATGGCTAGGGGACAAATGAGCTTCTATAAAAGGAGCTCATTTGTTTAGAAAGAATGCAAATCACCGGCCAACAAAATGAAGAGAGAAGCAAAGCATAAGTGTGCGTAGCGGAGCAATTGTATCGAGTGATACATTGTGTAGCACAAGACACACTTGTGGAATTTTTTTTTTTGGAGCAATATAAAAGGGTTGGGAAAGTGTTCTATATAATTTGGAAAGTGGTGATTTTTTTAAATTTGTTTATAAACTCAAGTGTGTAATTTTTGGCCTATAAATTTCTCTCATAGTGAAAAATAGAAATTCTCGTAGATGTAGGTGGATTTTTGCCGAACCACGTAATCTTGTGTGCATTATAATTATATTTTTTCAGATAATATTTTATTATTAATTTGTTGGTGAAATTAAATTTCGAGCCTAAATTTCCTCTGCGGCCAACATGGTGTACACGCATCGAACTCAATCCAATGATATCACGTGTCTTTATATAATATTACTAAATACTCTTAGTCACTGTATGTCTTTCAATATTCTCAATGATCATATTACTGCGGTCAAAGTTTTTTCTCCTTTCCCAAAGTAACTTTTTCTTATCTTTTTTCTGAAAGAAACATATTCAGCCGTGGAGAGTGTTTTGACTGAGAGAAAAGGAGATTAGGTGAATGATGAGAGGTCAGAGGAGTGCATGGACTCGTGAAAATAAAGAAACAATGTGTATATATTTTTTTTGGTAATAAAATTTTTTGGTAGGATCGGCTCCGATTCTCTACTCAGATCAAGACATACCATATTAAACCAATCAAAGACAAAGGCCAGCCAGTCTACCTGAGAATTACAGATAGCCCACCAACACTGCCCTCACATCGGCAGAGGGAATCGAACACACAACCTTTTGAGGGGAAGTGGCCCGTTCTTACCAGCTGAGCCAACGGGTGTTGGTAGAAACAATGTATATGAAAATCAGAGGAGTATTGAATGTGCTCATAACAGTTTTTTATTAAAAATAATTCTAGTAAATAATTACTTTTATTTGAAAATAGGTATAGCAAACAATATATTAAACTTATTTTAGATAAACTTAAACATGTGTTTTCAATTTCCTTTGAGTAGTTCTTAAATTATATATTTTAATTTTCTAAACATTTCTTTCATAAATTAATTTGTAGTGCTTTATTATTTTATAAACAATAAAAAGTTTATCATTGCTCATTGTAACAAAAATTGAAACTGATAGAAAAATTTTGTTTTAACTTCAAACTCTTATTCTATATTCTCATTTTTTTCCTTTTTTAATCGTGTTACCCTTCTTTTCTGTTTTAAGTAGAGGGAAGATGAATAAGAAATAAAATAAGTATATGGAAAATTTAAAGATTCACTAGAAAAATATATTATGATTTAAAATATTTAATATGATAGTAAAAATTAACAATGAGATACCTAATTTATCAAATAATATGTAGGAACTCTTTAGTTACTACTTCAAAGTCATCTACATGTCCTTAAACAAGGATTAAAAACGAAGCTGCACTTTCAATTTTTGGATTTTTGTTTATTGTTTTGAATGAAAAGATTGTAATATGGGTATTTGTGATGGAAAAAAATACTGTTATGGATTTTTTGGATATGAAAATCTATTTTAAGGGGGATTTGGTAATTTTTCCTTTAATATATTGTCTGTTATAATTATTCCTAATTAAAAATAAATATCAATTAGAATTATTTTAATTAAGAATTTTCATGAGCTTAACTTAAATTTCTTTCTTTTTCTTTTTCTTTTTCTTTTTAATAAGAAATGGAAAGGAATGAAAAGCAAAATAGAAAATAGGCTAAAAATAGGAAATTACATTTTTGGTCCTATATGTTTGGTCTTTTTCGATTTTGGTCTCATTCATTACGAGATTCTCACATTATATCCCATAACTTTCAATTTTTCTCACATTTGGTCGCATTGAAGGATTCCGTCCAATACTTAACGGTCAACTCCGTTAGTCAACATTTTGACTGGTTCTTTGAGGAGATTTTGTGCGTGAGTGACACGTGATATTGAATTAAAACATTGTGATATTGAATATAATCCGTGTGTGAGTGCATTCATGCACGAAATTTGCCCAAAAAATTTGGTCAAAATGTTGACTAACGGAGTTGACCGTTGAATATTGGACGGAATCCTTCAATGAGACCAAATGTGAGAAAAATTGAAAGTTGTGGGATATAATGAATGAGACCAATATCGAAAAAGACCAAAGTTATGGGACCAAAAATGCAATTTTCCCGGTGAAAATATAAACTAAGAGTAAAAAATAGTTTATATAATTTTACCCATAAGGGCGGTGAATATTAAATTTTAATAAATAAGAGGAGGTTCTTGCCAAAGCGTAATACCTCAGGGGAGGTGGATGCAAATAACTTTATATTTATGTATATCTATAGGTATACTATATTATAAAATTATGGATCTTATATGTTGTTTTAAATTATAGAAAGACTAAATTGCCCTTAGTTAAATAACATACTTAATTAGATACCTTCAATTCTTTAATTACATGTGAAAACTTAAGAATATAATTAATTGATCACATCCACCCACTCATACTCTTTTCAGTTGCTATGAGAGTTTAAGAAAAATACTATGTTAAATCGAATTCATGGTCTATTTTTTCCACACAGTTGGTCAAATCAGGTTCCGGCCAATCCAAAAATAAGTACTTATAAAATATATCTATTTATAATTCTCATGGTGACAGTGACATGAAATTATTAAATAAACCGTGATAGACAGTGACTTCTTTCTTAGGCTTGAAATTTCCTCACATTTCGGCTACACAAGAATAAAATTAAATGAGAGGACTTGATTTGCTGCAACTTGCAATTGGGTTGTGTTGACGTGCCCCACCTGCATCCACTTTAATTTTACAATCAGTCAATAAAATTGGAACCAAATCTTTCCTAAGCTGCTCTTTGTATATGGTACATGTTTAAATTGAATGTTCATCTATACTATTAAGAATTGAAGATGGGTTTCGAGAAACGGTGTTGATCTCTTTTGGTAAGTGTACATTCATCATGCAGAATATTATAGTAACAATTGATATATTTTGATGAACTGACACTACAAAAAATTATGATATTAGTGACAAAATGTCAAGTGACAATTTCAAAGTTGTCATTAATTATAAATTTTTTGTGACAAGAAATTTTGTTTTGTCACAAAAATATGTTTTGCATATTTAATAGTGACAAGATTTCCATAAAAGTTGTCACTCTTGGTGATTAATGACAAGGAAGTTGTTGTCACTATTGACAATTAGTGACACACCTTTAGTGACAACTTAGTAACAACAATTATAGTTGTCACTCTATTTGTGTTGTCACTATACATGTGTCACTAATTGTAAATAGTGACAACTTTAAAAAAGCTCTTGTCACTAAAAATTCTTATTGTGACAAAACAAAAATTATTGTCACTTATTATGTGCATATAGTGACAAATGTAACATTGTCACTTCAAATGTTGTTACTAATATTACCTTTTGTTGTAGTGTGACTCAATAACATTCACATGATTCATAGAACTTGATATATGGAGACTATAATAACCTAAGTTAGATCATCATAATATACATAATATATGAATTCTCACTTAATTTTATGATTTCAAAGAAATGCGTTATGTTCTTTTTTCGACATTTAAAAAAATTATCTCATCACTAAATTAGGTTGCATTGGGATGTATTTTAATCGATTATGTGTGCAGAAGCAATAAGGTGGTGTTTTCATGCATTAATTTTCTTAAATCTTATGTCACTCAAATGCAATATCCTTCCATTAATTGTCATGTTCTTCTAGTAGCTTTTTTCAAATTTTTCCATTTTACTTTTTATGTGTCTTAATCGAATACTATCTTCATAGCAAAAAACACGTTAACAATATCACAAATGTATCTTAAATAATGACATTTTTGGAATTTATATAAAATAAAGTTTCTTCCTAGTTGTAGAAGGTTTGATGAGTTTAAGACCTAAATCCTTCCTATGTGGCTTTTAGATTTCAAAAACTTGCATGCTATTTCGACAAGTAGTTATTATCTTTATCTTAATATTATCATTTTATACATTTTTTCCTTGCAAACTCATTTTAAGAATTTTTGTAGAAGTAAAACCACTAAAAAAAAATAAGACATTAATGACGAAATGTCAAATGATAATTTCAAAGTTGCCACTAATTGCTAATTTTTTGCGATAATAATTTTTTGTTTTGTCACAAAAATAAGTTTTACATGTTTAATAGCATAGTTATCATGAGTTTTTTCAATCACACTATTGCAAGGATTGGTTAGTGTAAAGAAAGCATTAAAAGTTGAAATCAAATTACAGTTTATAATCGAATCTATTTTGGGTAATTCTATGATGGACACCATATAATTACATGGGGTGAATGGTTTTCATTTCATCAACCACCCTCATGTGATCCAATGGATTCAGTGCACTAGGACTAATGCACTTATAGAAGCAAATCAGTAAAGGATTGGATGTGCCTGATTATGTTTTGAATATATTGGGCAAAATTAATTTCTTCATACATTAATTTAGTGTGTTAGTCATTTGGTACTTTAATGTGGGGAATGACAATTTAGGTATAGTAATGACACAAAAATTGGCACATTGAGTACAAATTTGACAGGAAATTATGCACTTGACATCAAAATTTGTTGATTTTGAGAGTAAATTGATGTTGTGGCATCCACTAGAGAATAAATTGGTGACATGTCGGCCAATTGGACAAGGTTTAAAATTTTTGCTTCAAATGAGATTTGATCACATGACCTTTAAGTTAAAATTTAGCACTCTCAGCACTACATCACATGCGTTTTTATTTGCTTTCATTTAGTTACTTACAAGAGTATATCAATCTATAACATATATTATCAATATTCTTCTCCAAGGTAATTTTCTTTTTAAGATAAAATATATCCTTAAAAATATTGTAATAAATATATTAAAATTAGAAATACATATAAATATTTCAAAATTAATTATTTGTATACGTTAATTATTATTAATAATATGTTTTAGTTGATAAATTATCATATAACTGAATCTTCTAATGTGTAATTTATCAACATTATTTTTTCAGAAAAATATTTTATGTTTAGAATGCATACGAAAAATGGGAGTTTTTTTTTGTTATATATATGTACATGTATTATACGAGTATTATATGGCTATGCATGCCAATGTGGTTCCAAAATCCATAATTCCAACCTACCTCAACTAGTTTTGGGTTGAGTTAGATTGGGTTCTAAGGGTTTTGTTTGGAGTCTAATCTAGTTCCAAATTGGGCTCAACTTGGTTCCAAATTGGTTTTCACATGGATTCAAATTAGGTCCAATTTAGTTTCAACCCATTTTTTTTATTTAGTACTTTATAATTCATTTTAATATATATAATTTTAAATAAAATCTTAAAAATAATTGTCGAAAATTAAAAACAAAAACCAGAAAATATAAAAACATAAATACTACGAAGGCTAAAAAAAAGAAAACAAAGAAATCTGGTTCACAATGTAAGATACTCTAATAATTAGCTAACTTATATATCTTTATGAAATACGAAAAATATTTTATGCAACAAATCGAAAACCTTATTAAATAAGTTTGGTTTTGATTCGTATTGTTTTGTAGGATATGTATGGCAGTTGATGATGCAAAGAAACTGTTTGATGAAATGCCAAAGAGAAACCTTGTTAGTTGGATTGTGATGATTGGGGCGTGTACTGAATGTGGGAACCCTCAAGATTCACTGGATTACATGTCAAACGTGATATACGACACCCAAGATCTGTTGGTCTAGTGTACCTACGTGACATTGTGCTACATGACATGGAGGGGGAATTGAAGCTAGAACTCTTATACACCCACAGTGCAATGTTGGCTATATTGCTGTTGGACTAATTGGCACGCCCGATGGAACGCCTATTAAAATTACGAAAAATCTTAAAGAGTTTGTGGTGATTGTCACACGTTTATCAAATTTGTGTCTTTGATCGAAAACAGGGTGATTGTTGTTCGTGATGCTAACCGGTTTCACCATTTCAAGGACGGGGCTTGTTTGTGCAGAGATTACTGGTGAACGGTTTACTATTGTTCGGGTAAGTAAAAACGTACTCTTTCTTCGTTCTTCAGTTTTTTCTGCTTTGTTGCAACTGTTATTATAGTTCTTGTGATTAAGTTGAGCAGTAGACTTTTATCCTATTCAAAAATGGTTTCTTATGATAAATGAGGATAAATTTAAGGGTTAATTACACTCACTGCCCCCTCTTATCTATTTAGTATAATTACTTTCCAAACCACTTAGAATCGCCCTGTTCTGTTAGTTTCTAACAGTGGCGGATCTAGGAATTGAGTTCAGTGGGGGCACTACGAATTTTACCGAGGGGGTGCCCCCGCGGTACGGTACGCTATATTTATGGGAGAAAATATAATAACTAATTAGGTTCAATTACAACTTTTGATATAATTTATACTTTTATATCTCTTTTGTTATAACCAGAATTTTGGGTTTTGGGGGGTGAACTCAAAGTAAAGGGAGAAAACGTGATATTTTTTTATTTTGAGGGGGGCGAAATTCAAATATAAAAATTTTTGTAAAGTAAAAAAATAATTTTTCAAAATTGAGGGGGAACACTTAATAATTTGAGGGTGGGGCACAAATGTAATTTACAATTAAAAATTAAAAAAATAATGTATATATTATAAAGAAAAAAATTAATCCAGTGGGGGCACTGCCCCCCCTTGGCAAAGCATAGATCCGCCACTGGTTTCTAACAGAATTTGTTAGCGTCATAAAAAAGATCGTGTACACTTTCTGTTTTGCCCAAAACAACCCTTAGGGGGTATGTGTAAGTATTCAAGTTAAAATGAATGTAATACATAATTTTGTAACATCAAAAATTTTAACAATGAAGAATTCATGATAGGTGAGCAGGCTATGTTGTAAGTACACTCAACAAGAGATGTATTTAGTGTAATTAACTCTAAATTTAAAAGCATGATAACACAACACTAATGGTAGACAGTAATTCATACGATTTCTGCAAATTTGAATTTGGATTGAAATTTATCCTTCTATCTGAATAAGGAAAATGAGAAACAGCAAAAAGGAAATAGTTTCGAGTTTCAATGTCTCGGTCTCTTTCTCTATCTTCTATATTAGTTGACTCTCATTGGTTCATCTGCTCAGGTCTATTCATGCTCCACGCCTTCAAACTGTCAATTTTAACAGTCTCAATGCCATTGTTGAATGCATATAAATGTGCATTGTCATCTATTGCTAGAGTTGGGTAAACCCTTGATGTAATGCAAGTCTTTCCTCCAGCTGCGAAACTCTCCACAACTGAATGATCAATCTACAAGAAAATAACTAAAATTACAACGTGTTCTCGAAAACGAATAAATTAATCAAATTTACGAAATATGCATACCAAGCTCCTAAGAGAAATCTTCTTTCCTGTCAAGTCTACGTCTACAAATCCTGCAAATGATGGTCTATATGCACCCGTCCCGTCCTTTAAGGTCGACCTATAAAAAAGAGATTTAAATAAGAAAAAAGTTGATACGACTATAGTTATTCTTATGCACTTTGTGTGTGATAATTGTTTCAATAATAATTTACTTATAAGTTCTTGTAAGCATAATTAATATTTGTTACCCATTGTTTAGGCAAAAATAGTAAATTTCTTCTTTTGCAAAAAAATTTGATAGGTTTTTGACTTATTATATAAATTTTGATTGCTCTTAGACCTTAGTTCATGACAAAAACAAAAAATATTATAATTCTTTGAGATTGAATATAGAACCTACGAAAAAATTAAGCAGCTAAAATTTAAAGAATAACAAACCTTGATGCATCAGAGCACATAAGAACTAGATGTTTGTTTTGAGCTTCGAAAACTCTGAAAAAAACAGGTGTGTACTCTTCCAGGTTTTGTGAAGCCAATGTCAACAGCCCGAACGGTCCTAATCCACCTTCAACCGTTGATCCCTTTTGGCTGCAAATGTTTTGTGCATCATATTTGTCCCATCTGGGATCAAACGGCTCAGCTTTGTCCAAGCTATTAAAGGAGAAAGTCACTTCTACGTCGGCCTGCCATCAAAGCATACAGGGATAGAATTTAGAATTCTTAGTTCATGGGTCAAGAGATATTTTGGCTTACATGAAAAGGGCATTTTAGGAATTTGAAGGGACGGGTAAATTTTTGAATTCGATTTAATTTACTTATAAATCTTATGCATATGTTTATATTGCATAATTTGTGTGGGGAAAAGCATACCTGTGCAGCTGTGATTCCTTTGATTTCGATCTTTTCGCCCTTCACAAGCATCTTATCACTCAATTTGACCTTCTTTCCTCTTACAGTTTCTACTTCTACAATAGGCCATAGTAGTAATTGCTTTCCATTGGGATCAAGCACAATTGTGCGCGGGATTAGCTGAAAATATTCCAAAAAGAAGAAACTAATATGAGATCAATAAGTATAATAATCCCAAAAATATTCCAAAAAGAAGAAACGAATATGAGATTAATAAGTATAATTGTGTGTGGTTGATAAGTATAAATGTAAGTTACACAGCCACCCCTCAGGCCCTAGTTACAAAAAACACCCTACTGTTTGAAAAATCATCGTAAGTTCCCATATGAGTAAAAAGATATTATAATTTCACCACCAGACCAAAGTTTGACCTACTTGTCAAGATCTGACTAGGGGTGTTTTGGTAATTTGCAAAACGTGAGGGGACTCATGGTAATTATTGAATAAGTGAGGGACTGCGCATATAATTAACCCTCAGTATAAATAAATGTATAATACCTGGATGCCGGCCCAACCCTTCTTAACACGATCCGCCTTACTATCCGACTCGTTCGCCCAAGCCCACAAGATCCGCCTAGTTTTGCTCGGATCGAAGAACGATTTCGAGGCATAAAAGTTGCCATAATCATATCTCAATCCATTCCATCCATCAACCATCTCTTCATCAGGAGTGTACACATCTTTCTCGAGAGAATATATACCTAAGGTGTAATATTCATGTCTAGTCTCATCAAGGCTAACCTTTAACACATGCTTAACACTTGACCCCATAACGGATGTATCCAACCCGTTTTTATCGGAAACGGATACCGGGTAAAAATCCAGGCATTCCCAATTACCCGTCCCGTTTCTTGAATGCAATGGATTGTTGGCCTTAACCCAATGCATGAAATCCTTACTCCTGTATAAATATGCAATCCCCGTTGTACCCCACCTGCCCCCTATGGATATCCTCCAATGACCGTCTCGCCCTAACCAAGCTGTCGTTGGGTCGCGAAAAGCAGTTTTGTTAATGGATTGGTCCGCCACTAGCAACGGGTTGTTATCGGGTTTGATCCATTTTTGAAGAAATGGGTCGGACAGGTTGGCGGGTATAGCGTAGTTCTGGACTTGAGTTTTGTTTTTATCGATGATACCCGTGTACAGGATAATGGGCTTGTTTCCAGGTAGGATTGTGGCTGACCCGGACCAACAACCGTATTGATCAAATGGCTTTGATGGGTAAATTGCATTTGGTAATCTTTTCCAGTTAATTAGATCTTTTGATACTGAATGTGCCCAAACTATGTCGCCCCAAACAGCTCCTTTTGGGTTGTCCTGATAGAAGAGGTGATAGATTCCATTGTAGTACAATGGTCCTATTGAAAAGTGCGTATATTAGGAGTGGAAATAGGCATAATTAAGATAAGTAAAAGAAAATAACAAGAAGAGGATCACTACTCACCATTTGGATCTGATGTTGGTTTATTAAATCATTCACCAGGACACATGAAAAGGGACATTTAAACTCACCAGTTAGAAAAAATAATCAAAGATAAACAATATAAACTAAACTACATATAGATATAAATATATAATAACATTTTCCAGTCGTATTAAAACTATTAAATGTAATGTGATATGTTTTTTGTTTTTTTGAGAAATTGTTATGAAAGAGTTTTTATTTATAAAAAAATCTAGACGTATCTAAATAAAACACATGGATTAAGACATCCAAAAAATATGCAAAGTGAATCTTGTTTCGCACCTTGCATAATTTCGAATCAAAATATGTGATAATTAAGGCTTAGATTTTGAGATCTCTTGAAATAATTCATAGACAAGAAGAGAAATTTGAATTCAACATGCTACAGAGTTTTGATTTTTCGTATTATTTGATACAAAACCCCAAGCATTCACTCAGTTTCATTGCACCAATAATGCTCTGATACTTCTACAATTAAGTCGTATCAAGACATACAACACTTTGAGCATTAAGTCAAACAATTCTTTATTTTATGTTAAAAATACCATATGTATATGTTATATTTTACTACACCTAATAAGTGGGTTCAAGTGCCTATGCACTGCTACAGTGATTCTTCGTCGTCCACTGCTGATGTGCCTATTATACTATCCCAGTTGCGATGTTTCGCTTCCTTGATATCTCTGTTTCTTTTACATAATAATTTTTGTGGATTTTTCATTCTACACTCTAAAATAAGTTGATTAGTGTGTTATTAAGTACTAACAAGTCGCTTCCACAGATTGAGAATGAATACGGACCACAAGCAAAAGCCCTTGGTGCTCCCAGCCATCCATATGCTACTTGGGCTGCAAATATGCTCCTAAGATTTCATTGTGGGCTCATAAAATTTTTGTTTTAGACATGTGATACTGGAAAATGTTTACCTGTATTTTTCTGTTGAGTTGCAAGATGCTGGGATCGGGAACAGTATAGACGCTTTCTATGTGCATCTAATTAAGGTGAATTCTCATCAGTTGAAATATGATGGGCTGCATTTTGATAGGTAGGGTTGATGTGGTGTTATATATTTGTTATAATCGCATTTGAAACATCTACATTCTTCGCTATTTAAGTATTACATACAGATAATTTCTTGATATTTGTTTTTTTGGTCTAAGTTTTCAAATCTTATTCCCTTTTACATTCATCTTGTGAATTTCTATTTTATATGTTAATGGCACTTTTTTTATTCTTTTGCTTGTATATATTTCAAGACCATGACAGAGCCTCCAATTTGTTACATTTTGCCAAACCTCCTGATCAAGAAATTTGGCCTCAGCAGCAGAAAACCTATGTCAAAGGAAAGTAAGTTTTCTTTTCTGTTCATGGTTTTTTAAATTTAGATTTTTTTTTTTTGTATTTCAAGTACGTGTTGCTCGAATGATTATCATTTTGATTCATATTTGAGGTCTTCTAGTTTAGTGTTCATTTGATGAGTTTGGATTTATGTTTTGTTTTGTTTTCATTGTTAGTTTTTGGGATTTAGGAGAGCAAGTTTTGTAATGATATATATCATATTGCATTTTATTTTAAAGTGATTTTCTAAAAAGTTACCTATCTTTCTATAGATAAGCAATGTTCTTGTTTTTTATTGTACTTGGAAGAGAAATTACTGAAGGGAGAATTAAAATGCTGAATTATTCTGAGGTTTTTGTTCTTTTTGTTCCTAACATAATGTGGTAGCAGGCCTGAAAGTTAATTGATGACCATTTCATCTGTTTACTGAGTTTGATGGGATTTTGATATCAACCTCTGTTGAAATGTTCGGTTTGAAGTTATGGGAATTGCATTAATTAAGATTTTAATCCTGCTAATAGCTTGTTATAGTAGAAAGCAGGAAAAATAGTGTTGTTCATGTACAAGGTGTCTTGATGGTTCTAACTGGGAGTCCATATCTAGATATAGTTTAGAAACTACTGTGTAGATTGTTTGTTTCGTACTGTCCTTTTGAATTTATTTTTTATTTCAAGATTATATAGAATGAATTATGTATATGCAATTTGTATAGTTTAATATATGCAATCTGTATAGTTTAATTGGAAGGTCGTCCTTTCAAAATCTGAGTAAATTATCCTATGTGTTTGCAAATCAGTATATCAATAAGTAGCTTGTCCAGCTTAACTTTTGGTGGATGGCTTCAGTAAATGGATTTTACTCTCTGTAACCTACGTAAAATGCTTTTCTTGCGGTTTTCAGTTCGTTCTGGGGTAAATTAAATTGCACTACGCAATTTGTGCAGTTGTTTGCAGATGGTTTATTATAATTTATAATTAGAATCTATAATAGGAAAATTATTTTGGGATATGATTTCATTATTTAGAAAGAAATTCAAAATAGGAACAATCACCCAAAAGAATATAATACTATTATGACATTAGTCTGGTTAAAAAAGAAGGTTTAACATTTTAATGACTTAGAATCCTATACAAAGGCCATCTAGAACCTGGACCTGTGCATTTGGAATGAAAAAGTTCTGCCCTTTTTTGTTTGTTTTTTTTTTAGTTTTTGGTTTCCTGTTAGTAGGCTAAAGTTGTTGCTTACAAAAGGAGAAAGAGGAGGAGGAGTAGGCACAGGCTAGATTGAAGGAATTTGTCTCGAGAAGGATGTGGCCTTGGAAAAGATGGTGACAACAACTAAAAAAGAAGCAGAAGAACGTGAAAGAGGAACAACTTGGATTAGCAAGAACAACTTCGTGAGCTCAATCATGCGTTGGCTATATTAGAATCGGCATCGGTAAGAATCCAATATGACTTGTTCATGATGTTAAAATTTCACATTTCATAAATATTGACTTTCTTTGCTGCTTTCAGTCTGTGAGCAGGGAGGTGGAAGAGTTCTTAAAACTTGTCAACAAAGAGATGTATAGGTAGTCTTTTGTTATAGCCAATTTGCTTATAAAAACTTGAGGCTGTGGTTGGTGAAGAATGCTCTTGTATGCAATGTAAACAGTTTTGATGAGACTGATAATGGACTAAACTGCTACTTAAAAATTGATTTAGGACGAGCTTGAATGGATGATGTTGCGTTTCTCATGTTTGTATGTAATTACATTTTAAGGTGCTTTCTCGATATTAATTTAGGAGTCGATGTGTTTATGACAATGGTTCATTGTCTAATTTGAAGATAGAATTGTACAATAATGAGCGTTTTTTTACTTTTCAGTGCACATTCTGAGTCTCAATCTGTCTTCCAGATTTATAATGGACAAGTTCCTTTCTTTTAGCCTCTGTCTAAGCTTTCTTTAGATATATACTTTTGCGGATATGTAATGTTGGACTTCATGAATACTTTTGCGGATAAGATATTTGCTTTTGGAATAAGGAAGTAGGTAACCAGATATTCACCTTCTTAATTCATTAACTTCTAATTTTTTTACAAATTTTGCCCCCACCGCTTAAAAAATTGTTTCCATGTTTGCTCAAAATACGATTGGTTTAAATTAAAAAAAAAAATGGTTATTTTAATTTATTTTTATGAGACTACACCTCCACTGAGGGGTAATTCTATGGGGGATCGGGAGTGTTGCTCTTGGTTCATTTTTCACTAAACAAATACTTGGGGTAGGGTAGGTGTGAAAACCACCCTACTCATTTTGAATGTGCGGTGTAAAATGGATCAGGAGTGTTACTTAGAATTTTCCCTCCACTGACTTGTTGAGTGCGGGCAAATGGGAGTGTGTACTAGTTTATATATATACACATATATGTATACATTCTGATTTCTATCAAAAAAATATATATATATTCTGATAGTATGTATATATTTCATTGCAAGTTGCAACATTCCAAAAGACCAAAACAAATATTATAAAAAAATATAATATTTGTTTTGGTCTTTTGGAATGTTGCAATGAAATATATGCATATAACTATCGACTATCAGAATATATATATATATATATATATATATATATATACACACACGCGTATACATACAGTATGCATAAAAAGTAATGCCTATATATAGTTTAGAATATTTAACATTTTCTGCATAAAAGTCCAGATTGGGTCTTTACACGACACTTTTACACTAGATTTGACCACCTATGATAGAGACACCAACCCTCTGCCTCACCACGAGCAACGTAGCGCCGCAGCCGGCGGAGCACGGCGGCGACGGTAGATCGGCAGCCGGCTCTGGAGATTTCTTATTTGAGTTTTAATTTCACCATAAAAGAAACCATGAAACCAAACATCATAAATTCACCATATTTTACTAATCAATCAATATTGTATTTGAGTTTTAATTTCAATTTCTTGGCTTTTGATTTGAAGGATATATACGTTACTTTTACCTCGAAAGTAGTATTCATTCTTCAACTTCTGATTTATCAGCGCAATTGTTATTTTGGGCAATTTTGAAGATTTCTTCAGTTGATTATATTTTTATTGGGTAGAAATTATAAGAGATCTCTATATTTAGATTCATCTCCGGCGGCGCGACGGCGGTGGGAAGAAAGAAGAGTACATTCTTTTATTCTGATTTTTAAAGAAAATAGAAAATGTACTGCCGACCTGACACGCGTCAGCCTGTTATTAGAAACTTTTTTAGTTGTTCTCCATGCCATAAAACACGTCACTCTCAATGGGAAATTCTAGCCCGCCCCAGCTCGACCACACTGTATATTTTTTAAAATAACTTATCAAATATATGATAACTGTAATACAATCTCCTTGTAAAATACATTTGGGTGTGACCAAGCCGGATCTGAGCTAGAATTTTCCCACTCTCAATAATAACAAAATCTTACTTAAATAGGGATTGGTGGATGATGGCATCCATATTTTTCTTAAAAAGCAACATAAATAAAACAACTCAAACTAAATGATGCTTACGGTTAATTAACCCTAATAATCAACACTGACCAGGCGGTGGGACCCACATATGATCACTTCTAAATGAGTAAGAGTGTCGAAAGCTTACCGTGAATCCAATTTCTGGGGGGTTGGAAATGATATGCAGTTCTATGAAGTTGAGACACATCATCAAGTACAGCAGAAGCCGCCGATGATTGCCAATGCATGTAAACTCCTCCATAATCAGATGCTTCGCCGCCGAAGCCGATGGCTCCGCCTACGCCGACGCCGATGGCTCCGTCTCCGTCGACGCCGATGGCTCCGTCTCCGCCTCCGCGGACGCCGACGTCGATGGCTCCGCCTCCGCGGACGCCGCCGCTGATGGCTCCGCCTCCGCCTCTGAATCCTGGCTCTTTGGGCACGTACCCAAGTGGGTAGGATGAAATTAACCAATCAGTTCTCACTACACGAATGATTATGATTATCTTACAATTAGAAGTTAAGAGTGTCGAAGGCTTACCATAAATCCAGTTTTTCGAGGGTTGGAAATGATATGCAGTTCTATGAAGTTGAGACACATCATCAAGTACAGCAGAACAAATTGATGATTGCCAATGCATGTAAACTCCTCCATAATCAGATGCTTCGCCGCCGAAGCCGATGGCTCCGCCTACGCCAACACCGACGCCGATGGCTCCCCCTCCGCGGACCCTGACGCCGACGGCCCCGCCTCCGCCGATGGCTCCGTCTCCGCCTACGCCGACGCCGATGGCTCCGCCTCCGCGGACGCCGACGCCGACGTCGATGGCTCCGCCTCCTCGGACGCCGCCGCTGATGGCTCCGCCTCCGCCTCTGAATCCTGGCTCTTTGGGCACGTACCCAAGTGGGTAGGATGAAATTAACCGATCAGTTCTCACTACACGAATGATTATGATTATCTTATAATTAGAAGTTAAGAGTGTCTAAGGCTTACCATAAATCCAGTTTTTCGGGGGTTGGAAATGATATGCAGTTCTATGAAGTTGAGACACATCAACAGCAGGACAAACTGGTTGGAAATGCATGTAAACTCCTCCATGATCAGATGCTTCGCCGCCGATGACTCCGCCTATGGCTCCGCCTCCACCGTCGCCTCCGCCGCGTAAAGCAGCTCTTAAAGAACATGAAAGGCATAGCATTACTAAAACTTGCAAACCCCAAACAGAAAATATTGAAAAATCCATATTGGGTTATTAATTAAAAGAAAAAATAGAAAGAAACAAATACACACTGATATTGTTGAAGAAGATGAAGAAGAAGGAGGACTGAGGAATGAAATGAGGGTGAAAAATGAGGAAATATTTATAGGGAAAATGATGCGTTTAGGTAGGGGTCTTGATGAGTTGGTAGATAATAAAATAAATAAAAATGTTTTGTTTCACAAATATTGTTAGGACGTAATATATATATATATATAGTAAGGGCCACAGCCTCGATCCCACGTACCCCTTTAGTTTTTCCTTTTTGTGTTTTTCTTCTGTATGAAAAGGGTGTCATTTTCCTTTTTGCCCTTTCTTGCATATCGACTTGGATTCATCTCCTGCCAACATGATGCTCGGATCCGACGACGGAAAAGCTCATCACAGGTACGGTAATTTTTGAGAATATCTTCTTCTCGTTTATCCAAATTTTTGCTTTTGTATGTTCATTTCTGAGTTTTTTTTTTTATTAGATTTCCACTGTGTTTTGGGTTTTTTGATTTTCTTCACTGGGTTTTTTTAATTGTGTTTGACCATTTTGTAATTTGAAAAAAGAGAATGAATTATGTTTTTTTTTTTTAATAGGATTGACATTTTGAGTTTTCTAAAAACTTCAATTCTAAAATGTTTGACTACTGAAACTCTTTGGTCTCTATCTTTCTATGGTTTAGATTTGTTGATAAAGTGTGATAACTTTAAATCTTTAGTAATTGCTGAAAAGTAATTGCAAAATTTATACTTGGTTCTATTTTTCATTTTTCCGGTAATTACTTCAATTCAAATACACTCTCATATGGTGTGACAAAATGCTAACATGACAATATTTAGGAACATGAACATTTTCGAACTGAGAAAATACGGAGAGTTCAGATTGCATTTTGTTTTCGATATGAAGTTTGGCTTCACATGTGGATGTGTACAAGAAATGTATGGCAGTTGATGATGCAAAGAAAGTGTTTGATGAAATGCCAAAGAGATACCTTGTTAGTTGGATTGCGATGATTGGGGCGTGCACTGAATGTAGGAACCCTCAAGATTCACTGGATTACATGTCAAAGGCGATACACGACGAACTTAAAGTGTTTGAGAGAGCAACTCGAGCTGGCTGGTTACGTCCCGGATACAAATTTTGTGCTACATGACATTGAGGGAGAATTGAAGCTGGAACTCTTATACACCCACAGTGAAAATGTTGGCTATTGCTGTTCGACTAATTGGCACGCCCGACTGAACGCCTATTAAAATTACGAAAAATCTTGAGAGTTTGTGGTGATTGTCACACGTTTATCAAATTTGTGTCTTTGGTCAAAAACAGGCTAATTGTTGTTAGTGATGCACTACGCAATTTGTGCAGTTGTTTGCAGATGGTTTATTATAATTTATAATTAGAATTTATAATAGGAAAATTATTTTGGGATATGATTTCATTATTTAGAAAGAAATTCAAAATAGGAACAATCACCCAAAGAATATAATATTATTAGGACATTAGTCTGGTTAAAAAAGAAGGTTAACATTTTAATGACTTGGAATCCTATACAAAGGCCATCTAGAACCTGGACCTGTGCATTTGAAATGAAGAAGTTCTGCCCTTTTTTTTTTCTTTTTTTTTTTTGATGATTAGAAAGTTTAGAATTTTTTGATTGATGTATTCTGAAATTTTATTGAAGGAATACGAAAAAAATGTTGTTTAGATTACATAATAAGATTTATACTTAAAATGGCACTTATCAGTTGGCTTTTAAGAGCAGGTTCCTGATTGGAAGGCATTAAAGTAATTTAGGGATTTTTTGGGTCTAAATTGCAAAATTATGTATATTATTTTCTAACATTTTTTGTGCGGTTGACGTAGCGATACAGCCGAGGGAGCCACGGTTTAGAGGGGGGTATAATTTGGTGCAGGGATGAGATTACGGGTATTACTTATTTAATTCATGATATGTATACTTATCGAAAGTTATGCGAATACAGAAAATAGTGATTTCTGATGAGTTTTGATACCTAATTGATATATCGTGTTCATTATTCTTGGATGCCTTTGTTAATACAGATTCGCCATTATTTTAAATGAAAAAGTCATAGCAACTGAAAAAGGAAGAGTGTGTTGAAGTAATAGAATCATGTGACTAAGAATCAGCATGAAGTTCTGAATATTGTCTCATATCTTTCCCTTTTCTCCCAGTTGTTAGAAATTTTTAGTATTTAGCTTCATCTTACCAGTATTTTCTGATGAATTTCATGATTTTGAGTTTATTAAAATATTCTATGTAGTTCTGAGTTCTTAAATATGACCATTTTGCTTTTGTTATCCCATCCCTGATATGTGTGAGGATGTTTTTTCTTACTTTTTTTGTATGTTGTAGGCTATAAGTTTGATGGAGAGGACCCCGTTAAAACAGTCAATTGAATCCTGGAGAAAGGGGTCTTCCAATTGCAGTCCTAATTGGCCCGATAGATCTAGGTTTGGCTTTTTTAGACTTTTGAGCCTTCGCATGTAAATTTGAAGTTTCTTAAATTTACCGTGCTTCAGCTCTACTTGTGTAGCCTATGCAAAAGTTTTAAGATTTTTGATTTGCATGATCAACTTTTAATTTTTTCTGATTTTGGTAAAGATTATTCATGTGTTGAAATTCTTGCTTTTTTCTTTTTCTTTCCCCATTTTTTTTAGTGTTTGGTTTCCTGTTAGTAAGCTAAAGAGGAGGAGGAGTAGGCACTGGCTAGATTGAAGGAATTTGTCTCGCAGTGCAGAAGGATGTGGCCTTGGAAAAGATGGTGACAACAACTAAAAAAGAAGCAGAAGAACGCGAAAGAGGAACAACTTCGGACTAGCAAGAGCAACTTCGTGAGCTCAATCATGCGTTGGCTATATTGGAATCGGCATCGGTAAGAATCCAATATGACTTGTTCATGATGTTAAAATTTACATGTTGATAGATATCACATTTCATAAATATTGACTTTCTTTACTGCTTTCAGTCTGTGAGCAGGGAGTTGGAAGAGTTCTTAACACTTGTCAACAAAGAGGGATGTATAAGTGGTCTTTCGTTATAGCCAGTTTGCTTATAGAAACTTGAGGCTATGGTTGGTGAAGAATGCTCTTGTATGCAATGTAAACAGTTTTGATGAGACTGATAATAGACTAAACTGCTACTTAAAAATTGATTTAGGACGAGCTTGAATGGATGATGTTGCGTTTCTCATGTTTGTATGTAATTACATTATAAGGTGCTTTCTCGATATTAATTTAGGAGTCGATGTGTTTATGACAATGGTTCAAAATCATCGTCTAATTTGAAGATAGAATTGTACAATAATGAGCGTTCTTTTATTTTCAATGCACATTCTCAGTCTCAATCTCAGTCTTTGAAATTTATAATGAACAAGTTCCTTTCTTTTGGCATCTGTCTAAGCTTTCTTTAGATATATGACAAAGTTAAAATCTTTTTAGAATATGTAATGTTGGACTTCATGAATACTTCTGCGGATAAGAAATTTGCTTTTGGAATAAGGAAGTAGGCAACCATATATTCACCTTCTTAATTCATTAACTTTTAACTTTTTACAATTTTTGCCCCCACCACTTCAAAAATTGTTTCCATGCTTGTTCAAAATATGATTGGTTCAAATTAAAAAAAAATGGTTATTTTAATTTATTTTTATGAGACTACACCTTTATTGAGTGGCAATTTTATGGTGGATCGGTAGTGTTGTTTTCGAACCATTTTTCACGAAACAAACATTTGGGGTGGGGTGGTTTACACAGGTTAAGTGGGTGTAAAAACCACCCCACTCATTTTGAATGTGTGGTGTAAAATGGATCGGGAGTGTTACTTAGAATTTTCCCTCCATTGAGTTGTTGAGTACGGGCAAATCGGAGTGTGTACTAGTTTATATATATATATATATATATTCTGATAGTTATATGTATATATTTCATTGCAAAATGGTCCGACATACATTTCGTGGGTTATATTTGGATTTTGGATGTAGTCCAAAAGACCAAAACAAATATTATAATATAAATACATATATATTTATATACATACAGACAATATATAGATAGATAGATATATATATATATATATATAAAGTTATGCATATATAGTTTAGAATATTTTACATTTTCTGCATAAAAAGTCTGAACTCTGAAGTATCCATTGAAAAGTGAGAATTTTAAATAAATAATACAAAAATAAATCAAAATTAAGAAAATAATACACAAAAAATTGGATATCAGGAAATAATACATTCCGCGCTGATGTGGCGCGGAATCAAGCTGATTCCGCGCCACGTCAGCACGGAATCAATAAAAAAAAAAATTAATTTTCGGCCATTCCGCGCTGACGTGGCGCGGAATGGCCGAATTTTTTTTTTTTTTTTTAATATTAAATGGCATTCCGCTCCACGTAAGCGCGGAATGCTGCCATTCCGCGCTGATGTGGCGCGGAATGGCAGGCCTCTTTTTCTCTTTCCAGTTTTTCTCTTTCCCCCTTTTTTTTCGACTCATTTTTCTCCATTTTTCGTGCGTTTTCAGGTTTCGACTTGAACATAAAAAATGTAGACTTGAGCATAAACTACTTTTTGAAACAAGAATTGGGTCGTTTCGATGCTCGAGTAAAGAAATATGGCAAGACGAAAAAAAATAATACCAATTTTTTTAATGAATCATTATTTTTTTTCCGACTCATTTTTCTCCATTTTTCGTGCGTTTTCGGGTTTCGACTTGAACATAAAAAATGTAGACTTGAGCATAAACTACTTTTTGAAACAAAAATTGGGTCGTTTCGATGCTCGAGTAAAGAAATATGGCAAGACGAAAAAAAATAATACCAGTTTTTTTTAATGAATCATTATTTTTTTTCCGACTCATTTTTCTCCATTTTTCGTGCGTTTTCGGGTTTCGACTTGAACATAAAAAATGTAGACTTGAGCATAAACTACTTTTTGAAACAAAAATTGGGTCGTTTCGATGCTCGAGTAAAGAAATATGGCAAGACGAAAAAAATAATACCAGTTTTTTTTAATGAATAATGACTTTTTATTTTTTTCCGACTCATTTTTCGTGCGTTTTCGGGTTTCGACTTGAACATAAAAAATGTAGACTTGAGCATAAACTACTTTTTGAAACAAGAATTGGGTCGTTTCGATGCTCGAGTAAAGAAATATGGCAAGACGAAAAAAATAATACCAGTTTTTTTTAATGAATAATGACTTTTTATTTTTTTCCGACTCATTTTTCGTGCGTTTTCGGGTTTCGACTTGAACATAAAAAATGTAGACTTGAGCATAAACTACTTTTTGAAACAAGAATTGGGTCGTTTTGATGCTCGAGTAAAGAACTATGGCAAGACGAAAAAAAAAATACCAGTTTTTTTTAATGAATAATGACTTTTTATTTTTTCCGACTCATTTTTCGTGCGTTTTCGGGTTTCGACTTGAACATAAAAAATGTAGACTTGAGCATAAACTACTTTTTGAAACAGAAATTGGGTCGTTTCGATGCTCGAGTAAAGAAATATGGGTCTTGATAGCAATCCTCGCTCTTCTCCGATCTTGGATTGATTTTCTCAAGACTCTTGCCATATTTCTTTACTCGAGCATCGAAACGACCCAATTTTTGTTTCAAAAAGTAGTTTATGCTCAAGTCTACATTTTTTATGTTCAAGTCAAAACCCGAAAACGCACGAAAAATGGAGAAAAATGAGTCGGAAAAAAATAAAAAGTCATTATTCATTAAAAAAAACTGGTATTATTTTTTTCGTCTTGACATATTTCTTTACTCGAGCATCGAAACGACCCAATTCTTGTTTCAAAAAGTAGTTTATGCTCAAGTCTACATTTTTTATGTTCAAGTCGAAACCCGAAAACGCACGAAAAATGAGTCGGAAAAAAATAAAAAGTCATTATTCATTAAAAAAAACTGGTATTATTTTTTTCGTCTTGCCATATTTCTTTACTCGAGCATCGAAACGACCCAATTCTTGTTTCAAAAAGTAGTTTATGCTCAAGTCTACATTTTTTATGTTCAAGTCGAAACCCGAAAACGCACGAAAAATGAGTCGGAAAAAAATAAAAAGTCATTATTCATTAAAAAAAACTGGTATTATTTTTTTTCGTCTTGCCATATTTCTTTACTCGAGCATCGAAACGACCCAATTTTTGTTTCAAAAAGTAGTTTATGCTCAAGTCTACATTTTTTATGTTCAAGTCGAAACCCGAAAACGCACGAAAAATGGAGAAAAATGAGTCGGAAAAAATAAAAAGTTTCATTAAAAAAATTGGTATTATTTTTTTTCGTCTTGCCATATTTCTTTACTCGAGCATCGAAACGACCCAATTCTTGTTTCAAAAAGTAGTTTATGCTCAAGTCTACATTTTTTATGTTCAAGTCGAAACCCGAAAACGCACGAAAAATGGAGAAAAATGAGTCGAAAAAAAAGGGGGAAAGAGAAAAACTGGAAAGAGAAAAAGAGGCCTACCATTCCGCGCCACATCAGCGCGGAATGGCAGCATTCCGCGCTTACGTGGCGCGGAATGCCATTTAATATTAAAAAAAAAAAAATTCGGCCATTCCGCGCCACGTCAGAGCGGAATGGCCGAAAATTTTTAAAAAAAAATTTTTTTTATTGATTCCGCGCTGACGTGGCGCGGAATCAGCTTGATTCCGCGCCACGTCAGCGCGGAATGTATTATTTCCTGATGTCCAATTTTTTATGTATTATTTTCTTAATTTGGATTTATTTTTGTATTATTTATTTAAAAGTCTCATTGAAAAGTACAGCCCATATTGGGCTTTACACGAGATTTGACCACCTAGGATAGAGACACCAACCCTCCCCTCTGCCTCACCACCAGCAACATAGCGCCGCGGCGGCGGAGCACGGCGGCGATGGTAGATCGGTTGCTCATATAGAAGAAAGAAACCATGAAACCAAAAATCATAAATTTCACCATATTTTAGCAATCAATCAAGATTGTATTTGAGTTTTAATTTCAATTTCTTGGGTTTTGAATTGAAGGATATATACGTTACTTTTATCAGCGCAATTCTTTTTTTTTGGGGCAATTTTGAAGATTTCAGTTGATTATATTATTATTGCTTAGAAATTGTAAAAGATCTATATTTAGATTCTATCTCCGGCGGCGCAACTGCGGTGGAGCGGCGACCGGAAAATTGCTGAAAATGGTACGGTGGGAAGAAAGAAGAGTACCTTTCATTATGATTTTTGTAAGAAAATAGAAAATGAACAGCCCACATGACACGTGTCAGCCTCTTATTCGAAACTTTTTAAGTTGTTGTCTAATTGAAATTAGTGAATTGAGTTCACCCACACAACTACAGAACACATCAATCTCAATAATAACAAAATCTTTCTTTAAATAGGGATTGATGGAATCAATTAATTATGGATAACTTTGGGGGAATTATATTGTACATCATTATTATGATTGGCTTAAATTCTGCAAAACTACGCATACATATTTTCTTAAAAACCAACATGAATAAAACAACTCAAACTTATCACATAATCTCGATATTCAAAGAATCAAAATAATCACGACGGATCATGCGGTGGGACGCACGTATGATCAGTTCTCACTACACGAATGATTATGATTATCGTATAATTAGAAGTTAAGAGTGTCGAATGCATACATACCGTGAATCCAGTTTCTGGGGGGTTGGAAATGATAGGCAGTTCCATGAAGTTGAGACACATCAACGGCAGAACAAACTGATTCCCAATGCATGTAAACTCCTCCATGATCAGATGCACCGCCGCCGCCATGTAAACCCGCTCTTAAAGAACATGAAAGGCACAGCATTATTAAAAATTGCATCATACCCCAAACAGAAAATCTTGAAAAATCCATATTGGGCTATTAATTAGAAGAAAAAATAGAAAGAAACAAATACACACAGTTCTTGAAGAAGAAGAAGAAGAATGAGGAAAGAAATGAGGGTGAAAACGAGGATTATTTATGGGGACAAATATGGGTTTAGGTGGGGCCCCCACCGTGGGGTTTGTGAGTTGGTAGATAAAAGAAATACAAATGGGTGCACAAATATATTTGGGACCTCACAAATTTACAATAGGAATGAGCAGATTATTATTTACCAGATTATAACACACTACAAATTGTAGGCCCCACTTACTTACTTTCTCACGGAGTCACGGTAGCATGAACCTCCTTCTCTCGGTTTCCTCGATATCGGGTGAGATGCACTGGGTGCGACAGAAGGCGACATCTGTCTTTAATATTTTATTGTTTTTTTCTTTTCTTTCTTTTTCATTTGTTTTACTTGTCAAATCTGTTTGTCAATTTTTTTCTACATTCTTTCTCTGACCTTTTTCATTTATTTCTGTTTTCAATTTCGTTTTGTTTCTTTATTTTGAAAATTTTATAGGGCCTTTTGTATTAGTTATCTATATTTGTATTAGTTTAGAATAAACGCGGTTCAATTTCGACTACATTTCCTACTTCGTATCTCTTTTAATTTAAAATTTAAGAGAGTTTTTCTTCAAATTGGAAATTCAAGCAGATTGTTATTGAAAATTCAGCCCAAACTATACGCACGAGTAATAATTGATTGAATCATATTTAGAATGAGCAGTTCTAATATAATCGACTTAATCATATGTTAATAATAATTGCTTACTAATTATTTAATGTTTAAACTAAAAAGATTAATTGTAATAAAATATTAAATAACTTAGTATTATTCCAAATATAATATACAAATATAAATGTGTAAAAAGAAAAGGCACTACCAAATATAAATGAGTAAGAAGAAAACAAGAGAAGAAAATAAAAAACAAACAATCTTATATATATTTTCTCTCTATATATATATATTTTCTCTCTCACCAATCTTCTTTTTCCAAATCATCAATCTTTTCTCTCCACAGAATCACTTACTATCAACTTTAAGATACCGAGATTTTAAACCTATAGGAGTTAAGTATGGATTTAGGACGTGGCAAATTAACAAAGAAATTTCAATAAAATTTTATTTATGTCAATGAATTTATTCAATCAAATTTATTTTTAAATATTATACATGAATATACATATATATATCCTCAACATATTGTATCTTAAAATTTGAATTTGTCATTTTTCGTATCATGTCCATATTCCGTATCCGTATATCATAGTTTATGCTATTCCCACTTTTAGAAATTAGAAGCTGAGGCTGAAGTATAGAATTTTAGATTATACATGGAGCTGATTATGAAATATAAGAAATATTGTGTGGCCTAATTGTAGAAGAATTAAACAACACCGGACAACTTACTGTGCAAGTTGCCGGTTTGTTCCAAACCCTTATGGACCGTAAGATATGCTTTTCATATATATATATATCAACGACAAGGAATCAATCCAGTTAAGGCACACAGTCAAAAATTTGCATAAAAAAAAATTAAAGGTACACAATAGTCAACCTGATACCAGTTATATTATGGGAAACTAGTGGAAAGAACTCTTGTGCAGTGCAGTTTAGGTAGGAATGTCACATTGTAGCATTAAGGCCACAAAAAGTGTGATAAAAACTATATTAGATCGAGTTCAATGATTCTAGTGTCTTCATCTCTCACACAATAAGATGTATTGTGTACGGTCTCCACACACATTTGTGTAAGAGAGATAGACACAGAATTCACACTCGGACCATTGAACTCGACCTGACATAGAATTACCCAGAAAGTATCTAATTAATTTTATCTATTATAGCTAGCCCAGAAGAAATAAGAGACCGTCTAATTATGTCATTTACCCAATTTAAACATATAAAGACGAGTGACTTTTTGAGAGTTTTGGTGTGGCCTTCGTAAGTTTTGCAACTTTATCTTGAATGTAATTAATGATAACTATTTATTAGATTTTCAGATGGGATTCTGATAAATTAAGATTCACAATTTGAGATCTCTTGAAAATAACTCTGTCATCGTGGCCCTATGATATTTATCAAGGGGCAAAATTGGCCATTAAGATGAAAAAGAATATGAGTGAGGAGAGAGCAAATTAAAAGCATGAAAGCCCCCACCTGAAATTGCTATATGGTTCCCAAAATACCCCGGCCTACGGCACATGACATTGTCCATCATCAGATTTTTTTAAATTTTTTGGTGATGGTGATGGTGACGGGGAGGGTTTCCTGAGTTGACCAGCTTTCCAAGGTGGAGACATAGTCAAACTCTCGGTATGGTCGCATCTCAAATGTATTTTATAAAATAAGTGGATTACATTTGTTTTGTAATTGTAAATACATTTGGATGTGATTGAGGCAGGAGTAGATTAAGGGTGAGTTTGGCATAGCTTTTGTATAATTGATTTTGGGATAATTGATTCTTACAAAATTGATTACGGCAAAAACTATGATTTTCAACTTTTCCAAAACGTGATTTTGTCACACAAAAATATCCAAAATAGATCATAGAAAAAGGGGTCAAACAGTCATCAAAATAGCATTTGGATTCCAAACACAAATTTTAATTTTTCAATCGTTGGGCCAAACGCACCGCGCCCTAAATGAGAGGACTGCTCCTATCCATGCTTACCTCTTTACCTTTTACCTTTTGAGGTGTTTTGTGATGAGGAATATGTACTCTCCAACTCTTGTGATTTTTTATTTGAAGCTGTGGTTGAATGAAGTTTGTTTATCAATAATAAAGAAAAAGAACTGTGCGGTTGTCTAGCAAAAGAATTCAATTTTTAGATATTATTTTAGGAAAATTCTAGCTTAAATCTATTTTACGTCGAACTAAATATTAATTCATTAAATGACTGAATTATATTTGCAATATGAATTCATTTAATGTTGAACTTGATTTGACCCATTTATAAATATAATTATTTATAAGGCGAATGATCATTCAATTTATTTAATGTTGAACCTGATTTGACCCATTTATAAATAGAATTATTTATAAGGCGAATGATCATTCGCCTTATAAATAATTCTATTTTTAATTAGGTCAAATCAAGCTCACATCGACCCAAATCTTTTATTACACGAGTGGGTAACACCCAACTTTTGTTGCAGAAGAAAGTTGTTGGAAATAAGTTTTAAAATTTTAGGAAAAAATATTAAAACCTCCTAAAAATAAGTTTTTATATTTAAAAAACCCGTGAAAATATTTTCAATCTCAAAAATCCACTCTACAAACTTTTTATTCAAAACCCCAAAAGTTAAGAATAAGAACTTTTTTGACTAAACTACCATTCATTTATTATGTTAATAATTGATCTATTCATCTTTTTATAGAATTTTTTTTGTTTTAAAATTTTCAAATTGATAAGTTGAATGATATATATTTTTATTTTTAGTATTAAATATTTTTATATAATTTATTTTTTATTTTATTGTGATAATTATCTAAAAAATATATTTTTAAATTTTTTTAAGAATATTAAAATTATAAAATAAAAATAAAAATATATGTTTAGTGTATTAGCAATATAAATTTTTTAAATAAATAATCTCTATACAAACTACAACTGATTAATTTTTTAGTCAAGAAGGCTAAGAGCAATTAAGTCCATAAATTTATTAACACTAAATCTTGAGCTTTTTGGAATGAAAAGTTGGTGGAATAGGTTTTGTGGATTGAAAATTTTTATCATGAGTTTTTTGGATATAAAAATTTATTTCAAGGGGTTTTTAGTAATTTTCTCAAAATTTCATTAAATTATTGTTTTTACAATATTTTTAATTCATTATAATTAGCCTGTACTTTTAATTTTCATTTATTTTGACTCATGGCCTCATTATGGATTTGATACCATTTTATTACAATATTATTCTGCCTAATCTATGGATTTGACTTTAACACACCAATTTTGAATTAATTTTATGCAATAAGAAAATCTTATTGGTTGTTTCTTTTATATCCATCTTATAAAATTTTGAAAATCATATTCAAACAGTTGCATTTTTCCAAAATGTATAGAACTATGTTACTTGCCCACATTCATTCAATATTTCACAAAAATCCAGCAGACATTGCATGTTTCCAAAAATAAGTAATTATGAAATCGATACTTTAAGTTAAAAGGATATCCAGAATTCTCATGGTTTAGTTCCACTTTTCTTCATTGTTTTCATGGTGATAGCTATTACTATTAACTCATTTTGTATTCTATTTCTAAGTAATGTATCCTCGACGTTTATGTTTTGATTATAAATTTATAATTAAATCGAATGAATATTTTCGTTATTGTGTATTTGTGTCAATTCTAGCTAACACATATATTGATTAGCTTTCACTTTTTCCGTTATGTTTGTATTTTTCTAAAATATATTGACAATGACAAATCACAGTGACGGTGATAAGATTGGAGCAAGCCCCACCTGCATCCACCTTAATTTTGTAATGAGCTAAATATATATGGCCCACGCTCCTTATTACACAAATGGGTTGCAAAGATTTGAAGATTTGTAATCGCCCCTCTCTCTCTCTCTCTATATATATATATATATTGATGTGCACCAAAAATATTTAAAGACATTACGATAATTACACGTATTCCCAATTTGGGTCGGGGCTCCACCCGTGGACTAATGTCCGCATATAACATTCTAGACAAGCTCAAAAAGAACTGACGACCCATTGAGAGTACTTTGGTTATTATATTAGTCTAAGGATAATATTATTAAGTCTGGTGAACCACTGGCAAAGTGAAGCACATAGCCCACTGACCAGCTTCCTATAAATACTTGAGAGGAGCTGGAAAAGACTCATTATATGCTCTCTCCAGAAAAATCAACTGACAAGAATTGAGATTAAAACCAATACAGAACTACGAACTGACTTGATCACACATACATCGGGTACGTAGGCAATTCACTACATTCAAGTGCAGTCTATACATTAATCAACCCCCAACCTAATTTGTCGTGCATTGGATCGATTCCACTACCCCACATGGTCAACACGTGACATTCAACGTCTGACGATTTTTACCATCATATATATATATATATATATTTTCAAATCCAATTGCAAATAGGGACACGACATGGGCCGGCGGTAGCGAAGGAAGAGTGGCGGCGGTGGCGAACGGTGGTAGGGGGGTTGCCGTTTGGTTTATATATATTTGCAGATACATATGTATATATACAGTATACTTATATATATTATATATATATACATATTATTGTATATATTAATCTACTTTTTATAATTTCAAAATATTGAAAACATATGTTTTATATGAATATAAGTAAATTAATATGGGCAGTTGATCTTTTAAGATCTATGGATATGATAAATTATATTTAAGAAATATATATGTGTTTAATACCATTGATTCTAACATATTTGATCATGTTGTAAAATTAAGGGCAAAATTGTTTGACCAATTTAAAATATACATTTTATGATATCACTTTTTGAATATATCATTTTCAGTACTGAGATGAATTCCAAAATTAATTATGGCCATCACACGAAGTTTAATCCCATCAACTGGATACACCATTCTCAATAATAACAAAATCCTAATTTAATTAAGATTGATCGAATTGATTTATAATATTTTATTGTAGGATTGATAACTTTCTGAATTATACATCAAAGTGTCATTTGATTGGGAGGTTGTGTTTAGACGTGTACCAATTGTCAATGGGATTGAAATCATAGAGTATTGACCCAATGATTTAGGTGGGTTCTAAAAGTTGTTTTTGTTTGGTTGGGTGGTTTATGTAGGTTGGGTTAATAGTAAAATCCTAGTTCGTCCCGGATTTATGCTATTCCCACCTTTGGAAATTAGAAGTTGAAGCTGCATTATAGAATTTTAGATTATACAGGGAGTTGATTATGAAATATAAAAAATATTGTATGGCCTAATTATAGAAGAATTAATCAACACCTGACAACTTACTTTGCCAGTTGCCGGTTTGTTTCAAACCCTTAACGGACAGTAAGATATGCTTTTTCATATATATATATATATATATATATAATATATATATATATATATATATATATCAACCAGTCCACAAGGAATCAATTCAGTTAAAAGGCACACAGTCAAAAACTTGGAAAAAAAAAAAAAAAGGTACACAAAAGTCAAACTGGATACCAGTTATATTATAGTAAAATAGTGGAAAGCAACTCTTGTGCAGTGTAGTTTTGGTTGGAATGTCACATTGTAGCATTAAGGCCACAAAAAGTATCTAATTAATTTTATCTACTGTTTAAGAGTATTGGTGTGGCCTTCGCAAGTTTTGCAACTTTATCTTGAATGTAATTAATGATATTTTCACATGGGATTCTGATAAATTAAGGTTTAGATTTTTAGATCTCTTGATAATAACTCTGTCATGACCCTATCATTTATCAAGGGGCAAAATTGGCAATTAAAATGAAAAAGAACATCAGCGAAGAGAGAGCAAAAGGCATGAAAGCCCAAGTAATTCTAGCACGCTCCTAACTTGGCTAAATTCATGTGTATTTTATAAAATTACTTACCAATTATATGATAAATGTAATATATTTTTTTTGTGAAATACATTTAAGTACAACCAACTAGGCCTGGGCAAGAATTTTCATGAAAGCCCCCACCTGAAATTGCTAAATGGTTTTACTTTTATTGCATTTACTTATTCTGGATAACTAGAGTTAAATGTAATTTGACCCAAAATACCCCTGCCTACAGCACATGACATTGTCCATCATCAGATCTTTTTATTTTTTGGTGATGGTGACGGTGGGGAGGGTTTCCTGAGTTGACCAGCTTTCCAAGGTGGAGACATTGTCAAACTCTTCGGAATATATAGGAATCTGCCCTAGATGGAAAAATAAGTATGTTGGTAGGCAATGCGATAGTGAAAATTCCTAGTCGACTCTCTCCTTGATCGCATCTCAAATGTATTTCATAAACTAAGTTAATTATACTTGTTAAGTGATTCTAAATACATTTGAATGTGGCCGAGGCAGGAACAAATTAAGGGTAAGTTTTGCATAACTTTTGTATAATTCATTTTGGGATAATTGATTCTTGCAGAATCGATTACAGCAAAAACTTTGGCTCTGTTTGGATGTATTTTCATTTTATTTTCAACCGTCATTTTTTAAAACGTATAGCAAAATGAGTTTTTTGATATTTGTGTAAAATGACGGCATGTTTGGTTGTGTTTCTAGAAATGATTGGAACTTGATGATTTGATGATATGTGAAATGATTTAATTAGTTAAAGATAATAATTATGTATAAAGTATAAATAAAATAACAAATAATATAATATTGATTAAATATACTTATAAATAAAAATAATAAAAATTGTCCCAAAAAAGCACTAAAAGCACTTAAAATGGTCTTAAAATGTGCATAAGCATGTGAAGATAAATAATGTCTGGCATCTAGTTTTGGAACCTTTTTGAGAATTTCGTAAATTGTGGGACTAAAACTAGAATCACGAGATCCTATGGGACTAAAATTATACACTTCAATTTGAGCCCAAATAAGGATTTAATGGGGAAGTGACGTGCAAGCGCTAGATTCCGTGAAAAATTAACGGAAAAAATCTTGTGAGACTAATTTTAGTTTAAAAAGGAACCAAATTTGGAAAAAGTGAAATATTTTGGGACTTTTTTTAGAATTTCGTAAACTGTGGGACTAAAACTAGAATCACGAAATCTTATGAGACTAACATTAGAATTTTGCCACACTAAATACAATTGGATATAGTTGCAATATAGTTCATAATAGGGTAATTCTGTGTCAAACCAAATTCAATGATTTGAGTGCAAATTCTATGTATATTTTTTGTACAAGTGTATATGAGGACCACAAATAATATAACTCTGTGTAAAATCGATTTTGCATAGAATTATCTAAATTTTTCATGAATAAAAAATTTGCCATTTGGATGGGTTTCTAATTTTCTACTCCCTTTAATCTTTTGCTCCTCTCTCACAGACTGACACGCGCATAAAGTGAAATTGGTGGAAAAAATAGCCTTTTTGGCTCATCTCTCAAAGCGCGTTTCAGAAATCCACGAATGTTAGTGATAGGGATTAGGGACCTCAGATCTCATGTTACAACTTTAGATCAATTGGTAACAATTAAAAGTGTAATAAGTTCTCACTGATTACACTTTTAATTATTACGAAAAGATATATTACACTTTATAAATACATTTGAATGTGGCCGAGGGAGTAAATTAAGGGTAAATTTGGCATAACTTTTGTATAATTCATTTTGGGATAATTGATTCTTGTAGAATCGATTACAACAAAAGCTTTGGCTCTGTTTGGATGTGTTTTCATTTTATTTTCAACCTTCATTTTTTAAAACGTATAGCAAAATGAGTTTTTTGATATTTGTGTAAAATGACGGCATGTTTGGTTGTGTTTCTGGAAATGATTGGAACTTGATGATTTGATGATATGTGAAATGATTGAGTTAGTTAAAAATAATGATTATATATATAGTATAGATAAAATAACAAATAATATTATATTGATTAAATATACTTGTAAGTAAAAATAATAAAAATTGTCCCAAAAAAAGCACTAAAAGTACTTAAAATGGTCTTAAAATGTGCATAAGCATATGAAGATTAATACTATGTATTTTATTATATTATAGTACCACTATTGTTGCCGAAAAAATGGATTTATAAAAGGAGATGTGAGAGAAAGAAAAAAGTGAGTGTGAATTGTTAAAGTAAAAAGTAATTATTGAAGAATGTGCAAGTAAAAATGAAAATAAGTGTAATTTCAGTTGAAAATAGTGTAATCTGTGTATTTTTATTTTCAAATGAAAATGAAAATAAGGTAATAAAAACACAAACACACATAGCCTATTATTTTCAGTTTTTCCTAAATGTGATTTTGTCACGCAAAAATGTCCAAAATAGATCATTGAAAAAGAAAAAAAAGAAAGAAAAGAAATCATCTGAAATAATTAGATTCATATATGTGAGTAGTGGGACGTGGCCTGGCGTGTGGTTGAGGAGAGTGCCGTGATTAGTTTGAGAAGTTGTAAGTTGTAATGCATGAACATATTGCTCACACAAATGCACACATGGATTTGTATGCATCATTTACCGATCTTAAAATATGTTCTTTTGCTTTTTTTCAAAAAAACATAGCAATGACAAGGTCATACGTTGCGTTTATTATTTTGAACAGACAATTATGCTATGAAAAAATACATAAGAAAATATTCATCATTTTTATTAAATTTTCGTGACAAACATGTGTAGAGAAAAGATGGAAAAGTTGGAGATTTAATGTGTGAGCGAAGGAGATATTTACCGTAAGTTTGGGGTTTTAGTGGTATAATTCATTACATCTGATATCCTTTTCTTTTGTCATATATTTTAAACGTACAGGCGTAACATGGAGTGTAAGTGTAACAGAGGATTTCATTTGCATTGGAAAGTTTTATATGACAACTTATTTTAAGTAATAAGCTGGAGGAAGGGCTCAAAATTTTGAACATGGGTTCAGGCTCAACTCGAACTTGAAACAACCATAAATTTTAATGTGCGAATTTGGCTCGAACTACTCTTACGAGCTATTCGGCTTGGCTAGAACAAATTGGCTTTAACCTTCTAGAAACATTCCGACATAAAGCATTCTAGAGGCTTCTCTTATGTAACAGTGCTATTCTCTCCCATAAATTAAGAAAAGTCAACATGGTTCTAGAATATTAATATCCATTTCAATTGTTTTTGAGATATATAGAGATGGCAACATGGTTTCAAATTGGTTTTCACAGGATTCAAATTGGGTCCAATTTAGTTTCAACTCATTTTTTATTTTGTACTTTATAATTAATTTTTATATACTTCTTAATAAAATCTTTAAAAAAAAAATTCAAAAAAAAAAACTCTGAAACATAAAAACTTAAATACTAAGAAAGCGAAAAAAGAAAGCACAGAAATCTGGTTCACAAGGTAAGATATTCTAATAATTAGCTAAAGCATATATTCTTATGAAGTGAAAAATATTTTATGCAACAAATCGAAAACCTATACTAAATAATATTTGAATTAGAAAGGAATTGTATAAGCTTTTCTCCCCCCATTGAAATTACACAGTCGAACACCTAGTTAGTTAAATACGAGATAGGAAAAATTCATCATTTAATACATACGAGTATATTACGGAATTTTCTTGAGAGTTAAGATGAAAAAATCGGTTAAAAACTACGGGAACGAGAAATAAAAAGATTCGTAGACCTATGAGTATAATACAGATATAAATAAATTATTGGGAGTGAAAATACGACTTATTTTCATATAGAAAATAATATATTGCTTGTACTCATTTTTATTTAATAAAAATAAATGTTTATATGAGTCTTTAGTTGACAATAATTAATATTTTGATATATTATCGACGTTCGTAGGTTTTTAATTGTGTAATTCTCAATTAGTACTTATAAAAATTAATTATAATTTTCAAATTCTAAATTAAAAAATATATTTTTTGCCAAAATTAGAGTATCATTCGTCAAGTTTAATACGTGATATTCTAAACGGGTGAACTCAAAAATATGAGTATTATTCATTATGTTCAGCATGTATACAAGAAACAAAAATATTTTTCAATTACATATACGCTCGCATATTATATGAGTATAATACGAATTTTTACTAACAGAGGTCGAACATATCTCTGGTTGGAAGCTGACCCGAAGTGATTTCATATGTTATATCAAATGCAAATGATTGACACAAAAGAAACAAATAAAAAGAAAAATGTTGAATATCTTTGGCTAAACTTATTTTAAAGAAATTATAAACTCTTAGTGCTTACTCTATGGTCTTCTAACATTTTCAGCTTTTCTATAATTAATTGTCACGCTTAACAGTTAACTATTCATGTGTGATACCAAATAAAACACGAGTGTGATAATTCTTGTTATGCTTGTATTATCACCACGTTCTTTATCTATAATTATCAGCTACTATTATATTAGTATACACAATTTTTGTCACATAAATTTTTAATAATGACAACTACGCGAATCTTATCATAGGTTAAGCTTATGATGACTATAATTTTTATATTATAAATTATTTGCAATAACTTTACTTTGTCAATTGTTATGAAGGTTTGTAGGAATAGGTAGATTGATACACAATGTAGTTTATAAGTTTGATTTTGATTCGTATTGTTTGTAGCTGCAGCACTTGTGGATATGATGGCAGTTGATGATGCAAAGAAAGTGTTTGATGAAATGCCAAAGAGAGACCTTGTTGATTGCATTGTGATGATTAGGGCGTGCACTGAAGGTAGGAACCCTCAAGATTACATGTCAAAGGAGATACACGACGAAATCAAGTGTTTGAGAGAGCAACTTGAGCTGGCTGGTTACGTCCCGGATACTAATTTTGTGCTACATGACATTGAGGGAGAATTGAAGCTGGAACTCTTAGACACCCACAGTGAAATGTTGGCTATTGCTTTTGGACTAATTGGCACGCCCGCCTATTAAAATTACGAAAAATCTTAAGAGTTTGTGGTGATTGTCACACGTTTATCAATTTCGTATCTTTGGTCGAAACAGGGTAATTGTTGTTCGTTATGCTGACCGGTTTCACCATTTCAAGGATGGAGCTTGTTCGTGCAAAGATTACTTTACTGGTGAAGGGTTTACTATTGTTTGGGTAAGCAAAAACGTACTCTTTCTTCCTTCTTCCGTTTTTTCTGCTGTGTTGCAACTGTTATTATAGTTCTTGTGATTCCGTTGAGCAGTAGGCTTTTATCCTATTCAAAAATGGTTTCTTATGATTAATGAGGATAAATTTAAGGGTTAATTACACTCACTGCGCCCTCTTATCTATTTAGTATAATTACATTCCAAACCACTCATAATCGACCTGTTCCGTTAGTTTCTAACAGAATTTGTTAGTGTCATAATCGTGTAGACTTTTTGTTTTGCCCAAAACAACTCTCAGGCCTAGGGGGTAAATGTTATTATTCAAGTTAAAATGGATGTAATACATAATTTTGTAACATCAAACATTTTAACAATGAAGAATTCATGATAGGTGCTCAAAATAACCAGGCTATGCTGTAAGTACACTCAACAAGAGAGGTATTTAGTGTAATTAAATCTAAATTTTAAAAGTAAGATAACACAACACTAATGGCAGACAGTAAATCATAAGATTTTTGGAACTTTGAATTTGGATTGAAAATGAGAAACAGCAAAAATAGTTTCAAATTTTGAGTCTCGGTCTCTTTCTCTATCTTCTATATTAGTTGTCTCTCATTGGTTCATCTGCTCAGGCCTATTCATGCTCCACGCCTTCAAACTGTCAATTTTAACAGTCTCAGTGCCATTGTTGAATGCATATAAATGTGCATTGTCATATATTGCTAGAGTTGGATAAACCCTTGATGTAATGCAAATTTTTCCTCCAGCTCCGAAACTCTCCACAACCGAATGATCAATCTACAAGAAAATAACTAAAATTACAACGTGTTTTCGAAAACGAATAAATTAATCAAATTTAGGAAATATGCATACCAAGCTCCTAAGAGAAATCTTCTTTCCTGTCAAGTCTACGTCTGCAAATCCTGCAAATGATGGTCTATATGCACCTGTCCCGTCCTTTAAGGTCGACCTATAAAAAAGAGATTTAAATAAGAAAAAAGTTGATTCGACTATAGTTATTCTGATGCACTTTGTGTGTGATAATTGTTTCAATAATAATTTACTTATAAGTTCTTGTAAGCATAATTAATATTTGTTACCTATTGTTTATGCAAAAAATGTAAATTTCTTCTTTTGCAAAAATTTTGATAGGTTTTTGACTTATTATATAAATTTTGATTGCTCTTAGACCTTAGTTCATGAAAAAAACGAAAAATATTATAATTCTTCAAGGTTGAATATTGAACCTACGAAAAAATTAAGCAGCTAAAATCTAAAGAATAACAGACCTTGATGCATCGGAGCACATAAGAACTAGATGCTTGTTTTGAGCATTGAAAACTCTGAAAAAAATAGCAGTGTATTCTTCCAGGTTTCGTGAAGCCAATGTCAACAGCCCGAATGGTCCTAATCCACCTTCAACCGTTGATCCCTTTTGGCTGCAAATGTTTTGTGCATCATATATGTCCCATCTTGGATCAAATGGCTCAGATTTGTCCAAGCTATCAAAGGAGAAAGTCACTTCTACGTCGGCCTGCCATCAAAACATATAGGGACAGAATCAGAATTCTTAGTTCGTGGGCCGAGAGATATTTTTGCTTACACGAGAAGGGCAAATTAGGAATTCGAAGGGACATGTTAATTTTTGAAGTTGATTTAATTTACTTATAAATCTTATGCATATGTTTATATTGCATAATTTGTGTGGCGAAAAGTGTACCTGTGCAGCTGTGATTCCTTTAATTTCGAACTTTTTGCTCTTCATAAGCATCTTATTACTCAATTTGACCTTCTTTCCTCTTAGAGTTTCTACTTCTACAACAGGCCATTGTATTAATTGCTTTCCGTTGGGATCGAGCACAATTGTGCGTGGGATTAGCTGAAAATATTCCAAAAAGAAAAATGAATATGAGATTAATAAGTATAATTGTGTGTTGTTGATTAGTATAAGGGTAAGTTACATGGGCACCCCCTCAAATCCTAGTTACAAAAAATGCCCCAATGTTCGAAAAATCACCATATGTTCCTTATCAGTAAAAATATATTACAATTTCACCACTTGTCAGTATAAAAGTTTGGCCGAGTTGTCAAAATCTAACTAGGGTTGTTTTGGTAATTTGCAAAACATGAGGGTACTCATGGTAATTATCGAATAAGTGAGGGAGTGTGCATGCAATTAACCCTTAGTATAAATAAACATATAATACCTGGATGCCGGCCCAACTCTTATTATCACGATCTGCTTTAATATCCGACTCATTCGCCCAAGCCCACAAGATCCTTCTATTCTTGCTCGGATCGAAGAACGATTTCGAGGCGTAAAAGTTTCCGTAATCATATCTCAAGCCATGCCATCCATCTACCATATCTTCATCAGGAATGTACACATCTTTCTCAAGAGAATATGTACCTAAGGTGTAATACTCATATCTAGTCACATCAAGGCTGACCTTTAACACATGCTTAACATTTGACCCCATAACCGAAGTATCCAACCCGTTTTTACCTGAGACGGATACGGGGTAGAAATCCAGGCTTTCCCAATTACCCGTCCCGTTTCTAGAATGCAACGGTTGGTTGGCCTTAACCCAGTGCATGAAATCCTTACTCCTATATAAATATGCAATCCCCGTTGTACCCCAACTGCCCCCTATGGATATCCTCCAATGACCGTCTTGGCCTAACCAAGCTGTCGTTGGGTCGCGAAAAGCGGTTTTGTTGATGGATCGGTCCGCCACTACCAACGGGTTGTTCTCGGGTTTTATCCATTCTTGAAGAAACGGGTCGGATAGGTTGGCGGGTATAGCGTAGTTCTGGACTTGAGTTTTGTTTTCGTCGATGATACCCGTGTAGAGGATAATGGGCTTGTTTCCTGGTAGGATTGTGGCTGACCCGGACCAACAACCGTATTGATCAAATGGTTTTGATGGATAAATTGCATTTGGTAATCTTTTCCAGTTAATTAAATCTTTTGCTACTGAATGTGCCCAAACTATTTTGCCCCAGACAGGTCCTTCTGGATTGTCCTGATAGAAGAGGTGATAGATTCCATTGTAGTACAATGGTCCTATTGAAAAGAGGGTAAGTATTAGGAGTGGAATTCTAGCCCTCATTAGGAGTGGAAATAAGCATAATTAAGATAAATAAAAGAAAATAAAAAGAAGAGGATCACTACTCACCATTTGGATCTGATGTTGGTTTGTTAAATCATTCACCGGGGCACATGAAAAAGGGACATTTAAACTCATCAATTAGAAAAAATAATCAAAGATAAATAATATTTTGAGGTATGCATATATAGTTTAGAATATTTTACATGTTCTGCATGAGACAAGTACCTGATCACTTGACCAGATAAATAAAAAGTCTGAAGACCCATTGAAACGGGTGATACGTGATGGATTCGGGAGTTCAAATCCCGGAAAATGTCTACCACAGTGTTAAAACATAATAAAATTTATATATTTTTTGGCAGACCCCACACATGTTTTATCACTGTGTGTGGTGGATATTTGCGCGCGAGTTGGACTCCCGAAGCCAACAAGTATCACCCGATTGAAACGTACAACCTAGAGGTGGCAAATGGGTTGATTGGGTTGGGTTGGGTTGGGTTTGGGTTGAATTGGGTTGGTTCCAAAATGGATCTGTTCCAATATGGGTTTAATTGAAGTGGGTCCAATATGGGTTAGGTTTGGATTGGATCAGATCGGTTCCAACTGGTTCCTATGTAAAGAAGCAAGATTGACCATGATGAATCCAAAAGGAACCAATGTGAATCCAAAAACCCATTCAACTTTTTAAGCTTAGTAAAAATTATTCACATGGGACTTGGGCGAGAACATCGTTGAAGAACTTGGTCCATCTTGGAACACACACACACACATATATATATATATATATATATAAAACTTGTTTTTGTAACAAAAAATTTGGAATATTTTTTTGGCAAAAGAATTTGAATTACCGCATATATCAGTAAATTTTATTAAGTAATTGAACCCAGTTACAAACCTAGGTGACATTTAAGGGGTAATTTTAATTTACCTTCAGAAAGGTAGTGTTCACATTTTTCTCTAATAATAATTTAATTTACATATACCTAGTAATATATATAAATAGGAAAAATAATCAGTTATTGTAAATCAGTGTATTACTAAGTTTTTTATAACCTGATACTCCTATTAAAATAATAGAAAACTTAAATTATTTTTAAAGTTTTAAATTTCTGTATCCTTATTGATTAATCTAAAAAAAAATTAAAAACTAATCTCAAATTGATTTAGAGTGAGATTTTAGGTACAAAGAACCTAATCTACTGAAATCAAATAATTACTATTTTGTGGTTATTGAATTAAGATGCAAAATAGGGGACTTCTAAAAAGGTGTCGACTTTCTTTGTTGTTTTGTTTTGTCTTCTGTTAGCTAGTGTTATGTAGAATTTGTTGAAATTTGAATTAGTGATGAAAATGTTATTAAATTACAAAACCAACATCATCATATATATAAAAAGAAAAAAAGTCAATTTGTCTCTTATTAATAAGGAATTTCCTATTTCCTTAAACTTAATTTAGAAGACTTGCCATCTCATTATGGCAGTAACAAATAATAACTGATTGCATCTAACAAAACTAGATATAAGCTTTCAATAAAAAATTATATATATATATATATATATATTTTATACACCAGTAATAATACTTTATTAATTAATATTGTGCGTATTAGCTAATATGCATCTCATCAAAAGTTTGTGTATTAGCTAGTTTCATAAAAACAATTTATCAACACGTGTGTTCCTAAAATAAATGTACATAAATGATATTGAAATTAACTAGTATATATTTAGGAAAAAGATTGGGTTGAAAGTTGAAAGTTGAAACAAAGTTGAATCCGATTTGGAAAAAGAATTGAGTTGTAAAATAGTTGGATCTATTTTGGACCCAACTTGGAACCAAGATGGATCAAATCTGAAAACAAGTTGGGCCCAAGTTAGAACCATGTTGTACCCAGAACCCAATAGGAACCATGAGGAACCAACCCAACTCAAGTAAATCCAAAAGAAAATGTTTGGATCCAACCCAACCCAAAACTAATTGGGTTGGATTGGAACCATGGGTTCAGACCCAATTTGACACCTCTAGCCCATAATGGCCTTTACACGACACCTTTACACTAGATTTGACTACCTATGATAGAGACACCAACCCGGGTGATACTTGATAACTTTCGAGAGTCCAACTCTTCGGAAATATCAACCACAAACAGTGTTAAAATATTTATGGACATATATATTTTTTCTGATAATCATATATATATATATATATATATATATATATATTATTGTGTTAATATATTTTGTACGGTGAATAAATTCTGGAAGTTGAATTACCGGAGCCACCAAGTATCATCCGCACCAACCCTCCCCTCTGTCCCCACCACCAGCAACAACAAAAAGAGGTCTTATTGAAGAAAGAAGCCATGAAACCAAAATTCAAAAATTCACCATATTTTACTAATCAATCAAGATTGTTTTAGAGTTTTAATTTCAATTTCTTGGCTTTTGAATTGAAGGATATATATATACGTTACTTTTACCTCAAAAGTAATATTCATTCTTCAACTTCGGATTTATCAGCGCAATTCTTTTTTTTGGGCAATTTTGAAGATTTCTTCAGTTGATTATATTTTTATTGGGTAGAAATTGTAAGAGATCTCTATATTTAGATTCATCTCCGGCGGCGCGACGGCGGTGGGAAGAAAGAAGAGAACATTCTCTTATTCTGATTTTTAAAGAAAATAGAAAATGTACGGCCGCATGACACGCGTCAGGCTATTATTCGGCCTTTTTTAAGTTTGTTGTCCAATTTTAAAAGATTGATTTTTTTGACTTCATCTGAATAAACACACCACTCTCAATAATAACAAAATTTTACTTAAATAGGCATTGGTAGATGATGGCATATTGTCTCAAAAAGCAACATAAATAAAACAACTCAAACTTATGCTTACAATTAAGCAAGCCTAATAATACTCACATAATCTGGAGAGTCAAAGAATCAAAATAATCAACACTGATGGACCCACTAGAATAATTATAATTATTTCTCGTTACACGAATAATTATGATTATCATATAATTATCATATAATTAGAAGTTAAAGAGTGTCTAAGGCTTACCGTAAATCCAATTTTTGGGGGGTTGGAAATGATATGCAGTTCTATGAAGTTGAGACTCAAAATTAACAGCAGAACAAACTGATTGCTCATGCATGTAAGCTCCTCCACGATCAGATGCTTCGCCGCCGAAGCAGATGGCTCCGTCGATGCCTCCGCCTACGCCTCTGAATTCTGGCTCCATCCCTGCTTGGACATGTACCGAAGTGGGTAGCATAAAATTATCATATAATTAGCAGTTAAGAATGTCGAAGGCTTACCGTAAATCCAATTTCTGGGTGGTTGGAAATGATTTGCAGTTCTATGAAGTTGAGACTCATAATTAACAGCAGAACAAACTGATTGCCAATGTATGTAAACTCCTCCATAATCAGATGCTTCGCCGCCGAAGCCGATGGCTCCGTCTCCGCCTACGCCGACGCCGACGCCGATGGCTCCGCCTCCGCGGACGCCGATGCCGACGTCGATGGCTCCGCCTCCTCGGACGCCGCCGCTGATGGCTTCGTCTCCGCCTACGCCGACGTCGATGACTCCGCCTCCTCGGACGCCGCCGCTGATGGCTCCGTCTCCGCCTACGCCGACGCCGACGTCGATGACTCCGCCTCCTCGGACGCCCCCGCTGATGGCTCCGGCTCCGCCTCCGCCTCCGCCTCCGCCTCCGCCTCTGAATCCTGGCTCTTTGGGCACGTACCCAAGTGGGTAGGATGAAATTAACCGATCAGTTCTCACTACATGAATGATTATGATTATCTTATAATTAGAAGTTAAGAGTGTCTAAGGCTTACCATAAATCCAGTTTTTCGGGGGCTGGAAATGATATGCAGTTCTATGAAGTTGAGACACATCAAGTACAGCAGAACAAACTGATGATTGCCAATGCATGTAAACTCCTCTATGATCAGATGCTTCGCCGCCGACGCCGATGGCTCCGCCTCCGCCTCCACCGTCGCTGACGCCGCGTAAAGCAGCTCTTAAAGAACATGAAAGGCATAGCATTACTAAAACTTGCAAACCCCAAACAGAAAATATTGGAAAATCCATATTGGATTATTAATTGAAAGAAAAAATAGAAAGAAACAAATACACACTGATATTTTTGAAGAAGATAAGAAGAAGGAGGACTGAGGAATGAAATGAGGGTGAAAAATGAGGAAATATTTATAGGGAAAATGATGCGTTTAGGTAGGGGTCTTGATGAGTTGGTAGATAATAAAAGAAATAAAAATGTTTTGTTTCACAAATATAGTTAGGACGTGAATGCGCAGTTCATTTAATGAGATAATTCTTGTACATATATACATATCTATACTCTTTTATATATATATATATATATATATATATATATATATAATATAATAAGGGCCACAGCCTAGATCCCACGTACCCCGTTAGTTTTTCCTTTTTTTGTGTTTTTCTTCTGTACGAAAATGGTGTCATTTTCCTTTTTGCCCTTTCTTGCATATCGACGTGGATTCATCTCCTGCCAACATGATGCTCGGATCCGACGACGGAAAAGCTCATCACAGGTACGATAATTTTTGAGAATATCTTCTTCTCGTTTATCCAAATTTTTGCTTTTTTGTATGTTCATTTCTGAGATTTTTTTTATTTTTATTAGATTTCCTCTGTGTTTTGGGTATTTTCCTCTTCTTCGTCTCTGTTAGTTTAATCTAATTTTTGATTTTCTTCACTGGGTTTTTTTAATTGTGTTTGACCATTTTGTAATTTGAAAAAAGAGAATGAATTATGTTTTTTTTTTTTAATAGGATTGACATTTTGAGTTTTCTAAAAACTTCAATTCTAAAATGTTTGACTACTGAAACTCTTTGGTCTCTATCTTTCTATGGTTTAGATTTGTTGATAAAGTGTGATAACTTTAAATCTTTAGTAATTGCTGAAAAGTAATTGCAAAATTTATACTTGGTTCTATTTTTCATTTTTCTGGTAATGACTTCAATTCAAATGCACTCTCATATGGTGACAAAATGCTAACATGACAATATTTAGGAACATGAACATTTTCGAAATTCGAACTGAGAAACTACGGAGAGTTCAGATTGCATTTTGTTTTCGAGCTATGAAGTTTGGCTTCACATATGAATGTGTACAAGAAATGTATGGCAGTTGATGATGCAAAGAAAGTGTTTGATGAAATGCCAAACAGAGACCTTGTTAGTTGGATTGCGATGATTGGGGCGTGCACTGAATGTAGGAACCCTCAAGATTCACTGGATTACATGTCAAAGGCGATACACGACGAACTTAAAGTGTTTGAGAGAGCAACTCGAGCTGGCTGGTTACGTCCCGGATACAAATTTTGTGCTACATGACATTGAGGGAGAATTGAAGCTGGAACTCTTATACACCCACAGTGAAAATGTTGGTTATTGCTGTTGGACTAATTGGCACGCCCGACTGAACGCCTATTAAAATTACGAAAATCTTGAGAGTTTGTGGTGATTATCACACGTTTATCAAATTTGTGTCTTTGGTCAAAAACAGGGTAATTGTTGTTAGTGATGCTAACCGGTTTCACTATTTCAAGGACGGAGCTTGTTCGTGCAGAGATTACTGGTGAAGGGTTTACTATTGTTAGGGTAAGCAAAAACGTACTCTTTCTTCGTTCTTCAGTTTTTTCTACTTTGTTGCAACTGTTATTATAGTTCTTGTGATTAAGTTGAGCAGTAGACTTTTATCCTATTCAAAAATGGTTTCTTATGATTAATGAGGATAAATTTAAGGGTTAATTACACTCACGGCCCCTCTTATCTATTTAGTATAATTACATTCCAAACCACTCATAATCGACCTGTTCTGTTAGCAGTGGCGGATCTAGGATTTAATGTCAGTGGGGGCACCAAGTATGGCCGAGGGGGCGAGATTGTTGTGATATAGCTATACAATTTGTCTTTTGCCAAATAGATGGAGGATTTAAGAAGGGTGCGGGGGGCAAGTACGCTATATTTATGGGAAAAAATATAATAAGAAACTAGGTTCAATTACAACTTCTAAGTTGAAAATTCCAGATGAAAATTGGAAATTTGGTATTGAGGGGGGGCACTTTAATAATTTGAGGGGAGGCATTCATGTAATTTAAAAATTAAAATTTAAAAATATATCTATATTAGAAAAAAAAAATTCAAGGGGGCACTGCCCCCCCTAAAATACATATAGGTCCGCCCCTGTCTGTTAGTTTCTAACAGAATTTGTTAGCGTCATAAAAAAAGATCGTGTACATTTTTTGTTTTGCCCAAAACAACCCTTAGGTAAATGTAATTATTCAAGTTAAAACATCAAACATTTTAACAATGAAGAATTCATGATAGGTGCTCAAAATAACCAGGCTATGTTGTAAGTACACTGAACAAGAGAGGTATTTAGTGTAATTAACTCTAAATTTAAAAGCAAGATAACACAACACTAATGGTAGACAGTAAATCATAAGATTTTTGCAAATTTGAATTTGGATTGAAATTTATCCTTCTATCTGAATAAGGAAAATTAGAAACAGCAAAAAGGAAATAGTTTCGAGTTTTGAGTCTCGGTCTCTTTCTCTGTCTTCTATAATAGTTGTCTCTCATTGGTTCATCTGCTCAGGCCTATTCATGCTCCACGCCTTCAAACTGTCAATTTTAACAGTCTCAATGCCATTGTTGAATACATATAAATGTGCATTGTCATATATTGCTAGAGTTGGATAAACCCTTGATGTAATGCAAATCTTTCCTCCAGCTCCGAAACTCTCCACAACCGAATGATCAATCTACAAGAAAATAACTAAAATTACAACGTGTCCCCGAAAACGAATAAATTAATCAAATTTAGGAAATATGCATACCAAGCTCCTAAGAGAAAGCTTCTTTCCTGTCAAGTCTACGTCTACAAATCCTGCAAATGATGGTCTATATGCACCCGTCCCGACCTTTAAGGTCGACCTATAAAAAAGAGATTTAAATAAGAAAAACATTGATACGACTATAGTTATTCTGATGCGCTCCGTGTGTGATAATTGTTTCAATAATAATTTACTTATATGTTCTTGTAAGCATCATTAATATTTGTTACCCATTGTTTATGCGAGAAGTGTAAATTTCTTCTTTTGCAAAAAATTTTGATAGGTTATTGACTTATTATGTAAATTTTGATTGCTCTTAGACCTTAGTTCATGAAAAAAACGAAAAATATTATGGTTCTTCGAGGTTGAATATAGGACCTACGAAAAAATTATGCAGCTAAAATCTAAAGAATAACAAACCTTGATGCATCAGAGCACATAAGAACTAGATGGTTGTTTTGAGCCTTGAAAACTCTGAAAAATACAGGGGTGTATTCTTCCAGGTTTCGTGAAGCCAATGTCAAAAGCCCGAACGGTCCTAATCCACCTTGAACCGTTGATCCCTTTTGGCTGCAAATGTTTTGTGCATCATATCTGTCCCATCTTGGATCAAACGGCTCAGATTTGTCCAAGCTATGAAAGGAGAAAGTCACTTCTACGTCGGCCTGCCATCAAAACGTACAGGGACAGAATTTAGAATTTTTAGTTCATGGGCGGAGAGATATTTTGGCTTACACGAAAAGGGCATTTTAGGAATTTGAAGGGACGGGTAAATTTTTTAATTCGATTTAATTTACTTATAAATCTTATGCATATGTTTATATTGTATAATTTTTATGGGGAAAAGCGTACCTGTGCAGCTGTGATTCCTTTAATTTCGATCTGTTTGCCCTTCACAAGCATCTTATTACTCAATTTGACCTTTTTTCCTCTTAGAGTTTCTACTTCTACAACAGGCCATTGTATTAATTGCTTTCCATTGGGATCGAGCACAATTGTGCGCGGGATTAGCTGAAAATATTCCAAAAAGAAGAAACGAATATGAGATTAATAAGTATAATAATCCCAAAAATATTCCAGAATGAAGAAACGAATATGAGATTATTAAGTATAATTGTGTATAATTGTGTGTGGTTGATAAATATAAGGGTAAGTTACACAGCCAGCCACCCCTCAGGCCCTAGTTACAAAAACACCCTACTGTTTGAAAAATCATCGTAAGTTCCCTTATGAGTAAAAATATATTATAATCTCACTACCAGACTAAAGTTTGACCGACTTGTCACAATCTGACTAGGGGTGTTATGGTAATGTGCAAAATGTGAGTGGACGCATGGTAATTGTCGAATAAGTGAGGGAGTGTGCATGTAATTAACCCTTATTATAAATAAATGTATAATACTTGGATGCCGGCCCAACCCTTCTTAACACGATCCGCCTTACTATCCGACTCATTCGCCCAAGCCCACAAGATCCGCCTGTTCTTGCTCGGATCGAAGAACGATTTCGAGGCATAAAAGTTGCCATAATCATATCTCAATCCATTCCATCCATCAACCATCTCTTCATCAGGAGTGTACACATCTTTCTCGAGAGAATATGTACCTAAGGTGTAATATTCATATCTAGTCACATCGAGGCTAACCTTTAACACATGCTTAACACTTGACCCCATAATCGACGTATCCAACCCGTTTTTACCTGAAACGGATACTGGGTAAAAATCCAGGCATTCCCAATTACCCGTCCCATTTCTTGAATGCAATGGATTGTTGGCCTTAACCCAGTTCATGAAATCCTTACTCCTGTATAAATATGCAATCCCCATTGTACCCCACTTGCCCCCTATGGATATCCTCCAATGACCGTCTTGCGCTAACCAAGCTGTCGTTGGGTCTCGAAAAGCGGTTTTGTTAATGGATCGATCCGCCACCACCAACGGGTTGTTATCGGGTTTGATCCATTTTTGAAGAAATGGGTCGGACAGGTTGGCGGGTATAGCGTAGTTCTGGACTTGAGTTTTGTTTTTGTCGATGATACCCGTGTAGAGGATAATGGGCTTGTTTCCGGGTAGGATTGTGGCTGACCCAGACCAACAACCATATTGATCAAATGGCTCTGATGGGTAAATTGCATTTGGTAATCTTTCCCAGTTAATTAAATCTTTTGATACTGAATGTGCCCAAACTATATTGCCCCAAACAGCTCCTTTTGGGTTGTCCTGATAGAAGAGGTGATAGATTCCATTGTAGTACAATGGCCCTATTGGAAAGAGCGTATATTAGGAGCGGAAATAGGCATAATTAAAATAAATAAAAGAAAATAAAAAGAAGAGGACACTGCTCACCATTTGGATCTGATATTGGTTTATGAAATCATTCACCAGGGCACATGAAAAAGGGACATTTAAACTCATCAATTAGAAAAAATAATCAAAGATAAACAATATAAACTACAAAAAGATATATAAATAAAAACTGTTTCGTAACAATTTCTCAATCAAAAAAACAGAAAAGAACATATCACATCACACATAACTATTAAATGTGATGTGATATGTTATTTTATTTTATTTTTGATTGAGAAATTGGTACGAAAGAGTTTTTATTTTATAAGAAAATCTAGACGTATCTAAATAAAACACATGGATTAAGACATCCAAAAAATATGCAGAGTGAATCTTATTTCGCACCTTGTATAATTTCGAATCAAAATACATAATAATTAAGGCTTAGATTTTGAGATATATAATAAACAATTTTCCAGTCGTATAATAAATATTAAGTGTGATGTTTTTTTTTTTTTTTGATTGAGAAATTGTTACGAAAGACTTTTTATTTTATAAGAAAATCTAGACGTATCTAAATAAAACACATGGATTAAGACAGCCAAAAAATATGTAGAGTGAATCTTATTTTGCACCTTGCATAATTTCGAATCAAAAAATGTGATAATTAAGGCTTAGATTTTGAGATCTCTTGAAAATAATTCATAGACAAAAAGAGAAAATTGAATTCAACGTGCTACAAGTTTTGATTTTTCGTATTATTTATACAAAACCCCAAGCATTCACTCAGTTTCATTGCACCAATAATGCTCTGATAGTTCTACAATTAAGTCGTATCAAGACGTACGACACTTTGAGCATTAAGTCAATTCTTTATTTTATGACAAAACTACCATATGTATATGTATATATTATATTTTACTACACCTAATAAGTGGGTTCAAGTGCCTATGCACTGCTACAGTGATTCTTCGTCGTCCACTGCTGATGTGCCTATTATACTATCCCAGTTGCGATGCTTCGCTTCCTTGATATCTCTGTTTCTTTTACATAATAATTTTTGTGGATTTTTCATTCTACACTCTAAAATAAGTTGATTAGTGTGTTATTAAGTACTAACAAGTCGCTTCCACAGATTGAGAATGAATACGGACCACAAGCAAAAGCCCTTGGTGCTCCCAGGCATCAATACGGACCACAAACCTCCTGATCAAGAAATTTGGCCTCAGCAGCAGAAAACCTATGTCAAAGGAAAGTAAGCTTTCTTTTCTGTTCATGGTTTTTTAAATTTAGATTTTTTTTTTTTTTGTATTTCAAGTACGTGTTACTCGAATGATTATCATTTTGATTCATATTTGAGGTCTTCTAGTTTAGTGTTCATTTGATGAGTTTGGATTTATGTTTTGTTTTATCTTTTGTTTTGTTTTCATTGTTAGTTTTTGGGATTTAGGAGAGCAAGTTTTGTAATGATATATATCATATTGCATTTTATTTTAAAGTGATTTTCTAAAAAGTTACCTATCTTTCTATAGATAAACAATGTTCTTGTTTTTTATTGTACTTGGAAGAGAAATTACTGAAGGGAGAATTAAAATGCTGAATTATTCTGAGGTTTTTGTTCTTTTTGTTCCTAACATAATGTGGTAGCAGGCCTGAAAGTTAATTGATGACCATTTCATCTGTTTACTGAGTTTGATGGGATTTTGATATCAACCTCTGTTGAAATGTTCAGTTTGAAGTTATGGGGAATTGCATTAATTAAGATTTTAATCCTGCTAATAGCTTGTTATAGTAGAAAGCAGGAAGAATAGTGTTGTTCGAGTACAAGGTGTCTTGATGGTTCTAACTGGGAGTCCATATCTAGATATAGTTTAGAAACTACTGTGTAGATTGTTGGTTTCGTACTGTCCTTTTGAATTTATTTTTTATTTCAAGAGTATATAGAATGAATTATGTATATGCAATCTGTATAGTTTAATTGGAAGGTCGTCCTTTCAAAATCTGAGTAAATTATCCTATGTGTTTGCAAATCAGTATATCAATAAGTAGCTTGTCCAGCTTAACTTTTGGTGGATGGTTTCAGTAAATGGATTTTACTCTCTGTAACCTACGTAAAAATGCTTTTCTTGCGGCTTTCAGTTCGTTCTGGGGTAAATTAAATTGCACTACGCAATTTGTGCAGTTGTTTGCAGATGGTTTATTATAATTTATAATTAGAATCTATAATAGGAAAATTATTTTGGGATATGATTTCATTATTTAGAAAGAAATTCAAAATAGGAACAATCACCCAAAAGAATATAATACTATTATGACATTAGTCTGGTTAAAAAAGAAGGTTTAACATTTTAATGACTTAGAATCCTATACAAAGGCCATCTAGAACCTGGACCTGTGCATTTGGAATGAAGAAGTTCTGCCCTTTTTTTTTTTGGATGATTAGAAAGTTTAGAATTTTTTGATAGATGTATACTGAAATTTTATTGGAAGGAATACGAAAAAAATGTTGTTTAGATTACATAATAAGATTTATGCTTAAAATGGCACTTATCAGTTGGCTTTTAAGAGCAGGTTCCTGATTGGAAGGTATTAAAGTAATTTAGGGATTTTTTGGCTCTAAATTGCAAAATTATGTATATTATTTTTGAATTTTCTGACATTTTTTGTGCGGTTGACTACAGCCGAGGGAGCCACGGTTTAGAGGGGGGTATAATTTGGTGCAGGGATGAGATTACGGGTATTACTTATTTAATTCATGATATGTATACCTATCTAAAGTTTATGCGAATACAGAAAATAGTGATTTCTGATGAGTTTTGATCCTAATTGATATATCGTGTTCATTATTCTTGGATGGCTTTGTTAATACAGATTCGCCATTATTTTAAATGAAAAAATCATATCAACTGAAAAAGGAAAAGTGTGTTGAAGTAATAGAATCATGTGACTCTAAGAATCAGCATGAAGTTCTGAATATTGTCTCATATCTTTCCCTTTTCTCGCAGTTGTTAGAAATTTTTAGTATTTAGCTTCATCTTACCAGTATTTTCTGATGAATTTCATGATTTTGAGTTTATTAAAATATTCTATGTAGTTCTGAGTTCTTAAATATGACCATTTTGCTTTTTATCCCATCCCTGATATGTGTGAGGATGTTTTTTCTTTTTTTTCTGTTGTAGGCTATAAGTTTGATGGAGAGGACCCTGTTAAAACAGTCAATTGAATCCTGGAGAAAGGGGTCTTCCAATTGCAGTCCTAATCCGCCCGATAGATCTAGGTTTGGCTTTTTTCAGACTTTGGAGCCTTCGCATGTAAATTTGAAGTTTCTTAAATTTACCGTGCTTCAGCTCTACCTGTGTAGCCTATGCAAAAGTTTTAAGATTTTTGATTTGCATGATCGACTTTTAATTTTCCTGATTTTGGTAAAGATTATTCATGTGTTGAAATTCTTGCTTTTTTCTTTTTCTTTCCCCATTTTTTTAAGTTTTTGGTTTCCTGTTAGTAGGCTAAAGTTGTTGCTTACAAAAGGAGAAAGAGGAGGAAGAGTAAGCACAGGCTAGATTGAAGGAAGTTGTCTTGCAGCGCAGAAGAATGTGGCCTTGGAAAAGATGGTGACAACAACTAAAAAAGAAGCGGCATCGGTAAGAATCCAGTATGACTTGTTCATGATGTTAAAATTTACACGTTGCTAGATATCACATTTCGTAAATATTGGCTTTCTTTGCTGCTTTCAGTCTGTGAGCAGGGAGTTGGAAGAGTTCTTAAGACTTGCCAACAAAGATATGTATAGGTAGTCTTTTGTTATAGCCAGTTTGCTTATAAAAACTTGAGGCTGTGTGGTGAAGAATGCTCTTGTATGCAATATAAACAGTTTTGATGAGACTGATAATAGACTAAACTGCTACTTAAAAATTGATTTAGGACGAGCTTGAATGGATGATGTTGCGTTTCTCATGTTTGTATGTAATTACATTATAAGGTGCTTTCTCGATATTAATTTAGGAGTCGATGTGTTTATGACAATGGTTCAAAATCTTCATTGTCTAATTTGAAGATAGAATTGTACAATAATGAGCGTCGTTTTACTTTTCAATGCACATTCTCGGTCTCAATCTGAGTGTTTGAGATTTATAATGAACAAGTTCCTTTCTTTTAGCATCTGTCTAAGCTTTCTTTAGATATATGACAAAGTTAAAATCTTTTTAGAATATGTAATGTTAGACTTCATGAATACTTTTGCAGATAAGATATTTGCTTTTGGAATAAGGAAGTAGGCAACCATATATTCACCTTCTTAATTCATTAACTTTTAACTTTTTACAATTTTTGCCTCCACCACTTCAAAAATTGTTTCCATGCTTGTTCAAAATACGATAGGTTCAAATTAAAAAAAAAATGGTTATTTTAATTTATTTTTATGAGACTACACCTCCACTGAGGGGCAATTTTATGGTGGATTGAGAGTGTTGTTTTCGGGCCATTTTTCACGAAACAAACACTTGGGGTGGGGTGTTTTACACAGGGTAAGTGGGTGTAAAAATCACCCCACTCATTTTGAATGTGTGGTGTAAAATGGATCGGGAGTGTTGCTTAGAATTTTCCCTCCATTGAGTTGTTGAGTACGGGCAAATCGGAGTGTGTACTAGTTTATATATATATATATATATTCTGATAGCTATATGCATATATTTCATTGCAACATTCCAAAAGATCAAAACACTATGTGTTTTGATCTTTTGGAATGTTGCAATGAAATATATGCATATAACTATCGACTATCAGAATATATATATATATATAAACACATACACACATGTATACATATAGTATATATAAAAAGTAAATTAATGGAGGTTGGTCCGAATGGTAAGCAGCTCGATTTCGCTTAAGTAAGGTTTCGGATTCGAGACCCTGTGAATGCAGAAAACCTTCACTGGGAGACTCACCCACCACTGTAAGGTGTGCGACCCGGGTCGAATCCAAATATAGTTGGAGCAAAGATTCAGTGAATTGGGTGAGCAACCAAAAAAAAAGTATATATAAAAAGTAATGCATATATAGTTTAGAATATTTTACATTTTCTGCATAAAAGTCCAGATTGGGGCTTTACACGACACCTTTACACTAGATTTGACTACCTATGATAGAGACACCGTCCCCTCTACCTCACCACCAGCAACATAGCGCCGCCGCCAGGTAGATCGGCAGCTCTTATAGAAGAAAGAAACCAAGAAACCAAAAATCATAAATTCACCATATTTTAGTAATCAATCACGATTGTTTTTGAGTTTTAATTTCAATTTCTTCGCTTTTGATTGAAGGATTTATACGATACTTTTACCTCAAAAGTACTATTCATTCTTTATCTTCGGATTCATCAGCGCAATATTTCTTTTGGGCAATTTTGAAGATTTCAGTTGAAATTGTAAGAGATCTATATTTAGATGAAGAAATTGTAATAGATCTATGTTTAGATGAAGAAATTGTAAAAGATCTATGTTTAGATGAAGAAATTGTAAAAGATCTTTATCTAGATTCATCTCCGGCGGCGCGACGGCGACCGGAAAATTGCTGAAAATGATTTTTGTAAGAAAATAGAAAATGTACAGCCGACATGCACGTGTCAGCCTGTTATTCGAAACTTTTTAAGTTGTTGTCTAATTTAAAAAATTTATTTGACTTCAACATCAATCTCAATTATAACTAAATCATTCTTAAATAGGGATTGATGGAATCAATTAATTATGGATAACTTTCGTGGAATTATATTGTACATCAATATTGACAAATGATTGGCTTAAACTGCGTACACATATTTTCTTAAAAAGCAACATAAATAAAACAACTCAAACTTATGCTTACAGTTAACGAATCTTTATACTCACATAATCTCGATATTCAAAGAATCAAAATAATCACAACCGATCATACAGTGGGATCTACATATGATCAGTTCCCACTACACGAATAGTTATGATTATCATATAATCAGAACTTAAGAGTCTCGAAGGCATACCGTGAATCCAGTTTTTGGGTGGTTGAAAATGATAGCCGGTTCTATGAAGTTGAGACACATAATTAACAGCAGAACAAACTGATTGCCAATGCATGTAAACTCCTCCATGATCGGATCCGCCGCCGCCGCCATTTAAAGCAGCTCTTAAAGAACATGATAAGCATAGCATTATTAAAAGTTGCAAATTCCATACAGAAAATCTTGAAAAATCCATATTTGGGTTATAATTAGAAGAAAAAATAGAAAGAAACAAAAACAGTGAAGGATTATTTATAGGGACAAATGTGGGTTTAGGTGGGGGCCCCCACCGTGGGGGTTGCGAGTTGGTGGATAATATGGGTTAGGTGGGGCCCCCACCGTGGGGAGTTTGTCACTTGCAAGTTACAACAAAACCCCCGGGCCTCCACCCTTTCAAAACTGTCAAACAAATTTGAACAAGAATAATAGCAGGGACATGGCGGTCATTTTCCCATTGTCCCGCGTAAGATATTCCTCCTACCTCATTCATGTATGTTGTTCTTCGCGCGTCGGTCGGCTGAGAGCTGGCGGCAGGTCATTCTAACATATTTGATCAAATCCTTGTAAAATTAAGGGTAAAATTGTTTGACCAATTTAATATATATATATATATATATATATATATATTTTATGATATCACTTTTTGAAAATATCATTTTCAGTACTGAGATGAATTCCAATTTTTTTTTATTTTACTATGATGATTATCTAAAAAATATATTTTTAACTTTTTTTAAGAATATTAAAAATTTGAAAAAAAATTAAAAATATATGTTTAGTCTAATAGCAATATAATTTATTTAAATAAATAATATCTATACAAAACTACAACTGATTAAATTTTTAGTCTAAAAGGGTAAAGGCAATTAAGTTCATAAATTTATTAATCTTAAATCTTGGGCTTTTTGGAATGAAAAGTTGATGGAATGGTACTGTTGAGCTAGGAACATATTAAATGAGAGGATTGCACTCTTTCGGCTGTTGAGGTGTTTTGTGATGAGGCTTATGTACCCTCAAAACTCTTGTGAATTTTTTAAGCTTTGGTTGAATGAAGTTTATTTATCAAACAGGGAGAGAAAAAAAAGAACAGTGCTATTGTTTAGCCAAAGTATTCAATAAATTCTAGTTTAAACTTTAAACCCATTTTACATCGAAACCTAATTCATTAAGAGGGTGTTTGGCTAAGCTTATAAGCTCCTCTAAACATCTTATAAGATGTTTTAGAGCTTATAAGCTCTACAAATTTGTTTGGTAAATTTTTTTAAAAAACAGTTTATAAGACTAAAAAATAAGTTGTTTGGATCTTATAAACTGTTTTTAAAAAAGTAACCTACCCCCACTTTTTTTAAATATCTTATAAGATGTTACATCTTATAAGCTCTTAAAACATCTTATAAGATGTAGTAGTTTATAAGATGTTTTGGACAAGCTTAGCCAAACACCCTCTAAGTGAATGAATATTTGTACTTATTTGTGTAAGCGATTTATGATCCCGGCCTTGGCCCCGGTAGGGTATGGGATCATTAACAAAGCCGACCATATCTTAATTTCTGTCTAAAAAAAAATGGTGACAGTGACGGACAGGACTTCTTTCTTACTGGCTTGAAATTGCCTCACATTTCTGGTACACAAGAATAAAATTAAATGAGAGGCTTGATTTGTTGCAATTCGGTTGTGTTGACGTGCCCCACCTAATGTTATAATCAATCAATCAAATAGAAAAAAAGTATTCCCTAAGCTGCTCTTTGGATATGGTATATGTTTGAATTGATTAATTGAATGTTCATCTATACTTTAAGAATTAAGATGGGGTTCGAGAAACGGTTTTCATCTCTTTTTACGAGTGTAATACACCAAACAGATATTCTAGAGACAACTCAAAAATTTTTGATGAACTGACTCAATAATCCACGTTAGTTTATCAAAATATACGAGTTGTCACTTAATTAACCTTTTATAATTTCAATGGTATGCGTTTTAAGCATGATTATTAGTTTCTCATTGTAGCAGATTATCCAATTATGGTCTTTCAGCGACATTTTAAAAAATTATCCCATCACTAATTTAGGTTGCATGTATTTCAATCGATTATGTGTGCATAAGCAATAAGGTGGGGTGGTATTACTAATTTTCTTAAATTTTATTGTCACTCAATATCCTTCCATTAATTGTCATGTTTTTCTAGAAGCTTATTTCAAACGCGTCCATTTTACTTTTTACGTGTCCAAATCGAATGCTATCTTCCATGCAAAGAACACATCAGCAATATCACATATGTACCTTTAAATAATGACATTTTTGGAATCTATATAAAATAATTTTTCTTCCAATTTGTAGAAGATTTGATGAGTTTTAAGATCTAAATCCTTTCTATGTCACTTTTAGACTTCATACTTTCTCATATAAATAAAGTTTAAGTTTGTGTATAACACGAGATACACACTATATATTAGTAAGACAGATCTTTCACGTGTTAATAGATTTACTCTTATATTTATTTCGCATTGAATTTGTAATGGTATTATTTCAATTGTTAAATATTTCTTTCAGTGTTCATTTCTTACTCTTCAAGTAAATGTCAGTGTTTAAGTTGACTTCTAGCTGGCTAGCTTTCATTTAAGGAAGTCACAGTCATAAATCAGAAACAAAGTCGTACACCACTCATTGTTGTGATAAATTTACATCGTTTGGTGTTTGGTGTATGGAGACCGGATGTACTTAAGAATTTTCCGTTGATTGGTATGACATAGAGGGTCGAAGCAATTTTTTTTTGCCTGTGTCAATTTAGTGGATAAGATGGAAAATTAAAAGAAAAGCAAAAAAGAAAGTACGAGAAAAAATATAAACAAACTTAAATTCTTTGAGAGCCAGAATTAGGAAATTGGCTAATCAATCCAGTTAATTGAGCTAAAATTGGGTGAGTTAACTTGGTATAACACTATAAAAAATGAGTCGCGCCAAAATTGTGCCTGTTAAATATAAGAAGTTGTTAAAAGCACTTCAATTTTTGTTATGTGCACTTCATGACATTTTATTTTACTTTTTTATAAGGACAAAATTATTCTTAATGCCAAAAAAATATAAATTAATGCAAGACACAATTGCATCTTATACTATTACAAATACACATGAAATCCAAAATAAAAATTGTTGAATTTCGAAAAGCTTTGTCCAAAAGAAATAAGTAGGGAAAAATATAAAGCCCTTCAAAAAGAATTAGTTTTTCTTTTTTCCCAACTTTTTGTTGTATATATTTTGATTCTTGGTTGCTTTTGTAATTTAATCAATTAAAATTGTAGTTGTATATATTAAATTAAAATTGTAGCAATGGACAATCTAAACAATGAAAAGATTTGGAGGAGTTGGATGAAATATTAGAGATTGTGAATACTAAAAGTTTCAGGAAAAAATCTTAGAATATTATAAAGTACTTAGCAGTCAATTAATAATACAATTGATAATTTTATTTTTTCATAGTTTTTCGGCCCTTTTTATTTTCTTGAAACATTGTTCACTCATGGAAACAAAGTTAGGGCTTTTGTTCAATTGTTGGTTTGATGAATTATATCTTTCTAAATATTTTAAGATATTACTTTTTGTAAAAAATGAGTTGATTCTTACCTTTTTTTTTTTTTTTACCCTTTGCAACATTATGTTTGTGTGTTTATACTTGATTTATAGAGTATTCAATTAAAATGGATGATAAAGAATAAAATCATTTCAGATTTGTTAGGTAATAAAATAAATATGGAAAATAGATTTTTATTTTATTCAATCAATTTTTTTCTGAGTATTGTAGGATGAAATTATTTTTATTTGTGAGGCCACAATGTAAATGCCAATAACATTTTTCATATTGTCTCTCATCGTGTTTCTAGATATTATAGGTTGAATTGATTTTAACATGTTTACACTAAACATATTTTACAAGAATAAAATAAATTGTCTTCAAGAACTTTCTTTTACACATTGAATGTTTTTTTTTTTTTGTCTTTTTAGAAAAATAAAATAAAAGTTGGAGTGCCTTTAACGACTCCCTAAATATATTGTCTAATATAATTTAATGTTTTTAAAAATATTTTCCAATATTTTGAGCATTTTGTAAAATTAAAAAAATGTGGAACTACCACGATATCGTCCATAGGAATTGGAGCGATGAGCTCCTTGACTACCCCGTGATCTCCTGTGTAAACCATGGACTTGCCTAATTAACTCTTCAATTATTGGGATCCCACCCCACTGGCACTTGTTGTTCTAATAAGTTACGTTTCATTATTCTCTTCCTTGTTAATGAATCCAAATGCATTTGTGAAACGGTGAATGTGGTGGTAGTGTGAAACATTATCTATAAGGGATAACACCATCTTGTCACCTTATAAAGCTTTATCTCTATCAAAATGGACCACACAATTCACAGAAATGGACATGTGACTTTATAAGACCAAGGCACAATGAAATGGGCGAAAAATTCAACCTTTAAACGTGACCAAAAATGGACCTTAACTCCATACCGAGAACTTAAATTACACAGTTTATTGCCCATTATTTGAAGGGATTAATTACACTATCTACCCCTCTTATTTAGTGTAATTACAATCCAGTTCGCTTATTTGGAGCACTTAACAATTACACCTCTCTTATAATAAAACCATACAATCGCCCTCTTCCATAAAAAAACTAACGAGAATTTGCTGACATCATCAACAAATATTTTCTAGATTTCCTATTTTGCCCTTGAGGGGTTTAATGTAATTTTTTATATGAAAGAGGATATTTTAAAAATTAAAAGAAAACATTTTGTTGGAAATATTAAAGAACATTACAAAATATTTGTGAAGAAAAACCCAAAGAAAGATTACAAGAAACTTTCTGCCTATACAAAGAACTAGATTAACAAAACAAATAATAATTCATGAGCCTACAAGAAATAATGAAGGAATTAACTTTGGAGAGTTAAATGAGAGTAAGAAGCAGTAGAGTTTGATGCTAATAATTCAAAGAGGGGCAGAGAATCTGAAAGTTGTTGAATGAATTGGTTTGAGGGCCTATATATCATATATCGCAAATTGGCCCCTCAAGTATTGGTCGACATCAAGTTGACCCCAAAAGGCTTGGGATAGTCAATGGGCTAAATAAGAGACCGAGGCCCAACAACTTGCAACTTGGGCTGAATCACTCGGCCCACCATAGTATATTCTCAGCACCAAATATCCACAGCCCATATATCTTCAACATGATATAAATGTAACTTTCAATTTAGTCATAAATAAATGATTTTGTAAAAAAATTGTTAATATCTTGATAATGAAGTGCAAATTCAAATTTATACCAATTTGAATATGTTTTAGAAAATAAAAACAAATACCGAGTTTCGATTTATTTTAATAATGATATCATAATTCAATGCAGATAAATCTAAATTAGCAAGTTACCAAAAATTATGAAACCACTTAGTAAGTTAAAATAAGTTGAAAAATATATATAAGGTTATAATTTTTTAAATTTTTTTTACAATTTATCATGGAAAAATAAAAAAGAAAATAAAATAAAAAGTAGCAGAATTAAGTTGTAGAGGGTGAATGTTTTGTAATAGGGGGTATCAGTTATATGATCCAATAATAAGGTGGGTTGCATTATAATTACACAAAATAAGAAGGGTGTTAATATAATTAATTATATTTTAAATATATTTTTATTTTTGTAAAATAGGAGTAAGATTGACATTTTATACTTTCCGTTACGCTTGACTAATGACGGTTAGTCAGAGGGGGTCACTGTAATTTTTTATAATAAGAGGAATTATTTGTTATGAGCCCAAAATAAACGAATGGACGGTAATTGCACTAAATATAATGAATAGTTAGTGTAATTAACCCTATTTGAAATTAGGTGCTTAGAGAGAAGTTATTGTCCATTTGTGCTTGTGTATGGGAGGGAAGGGGAGAGTGTGGGCCTGTTACATCAAACATGTGATGGTATGGTCTATGATGCACGAACATGCGATACAGCGACACGATACTAACACGACGCGATACGAACAAGGGACACAATATTTTCCAAAAAATTAAGACACGACACGGCCCTGACACGAATGTCAAATATATATATATTGATTTTAATTTCAATATAATTTGTTAGAAAAATAAACTATGAAAATGTTATTTACTAGTTTATTGTTAAATTTGTATTTTCCTAACTTCTTTGTAAATCTCTATATATTTGAAAAAATTCAACTATTTATCAACAATAAGTCAATAACGAATGCAAAACAAAATTATAAACAACCACAAATTACGAAGTAATTACAAATACAATCAAACTATCAAATACTCAAAAATTAGAATTGGAATTTTTGATTTTTTTTCTATTTACAATTGGAACCCCACACTTTTTAATTTCTTAAAAAAGTTTCCAACCGTGTCATCACCGTGTTGGACATGCATTTGGTCGTGTCCGACACGGTGTCCGAATTGTTTTTTTATTTTTAAACCATGGATACAATTTAGCCATGCCTGACACATGAAGGAGGTGTGTCGTGTTTGACACGTCCGACACCGCCTGAGGATAATTTTCGAAGTGTTCGTGCTGTATAAGTATAGTACCATCAATGGATAGTGTATAGATGACATTGGAGATTATAAAATAGGGATAATTAGACTAACTATCCTTTTAATTCATTGTAATTACTGTGTTTCATGACGTTATAAAAGAAATAATTTCTCAAATAAAAGGAAGGATGTTAAATAAATTTGAGCTCAATCAAAAGACAAGAGATTCCTCAGCCTACTCTGTGATCTTCTAAACTCTTTTATAATTAATTGTCATGTTTAACAATTACGTGCTATACCAAATTAAATACGAGTGTGACAATACTTGTTATGATTGTATTGTCATCACGTTCATTATCTCTAACTATCAGCAAGAATTCTATTGTTGTACACAATTTTTGTTACATAAATTTAATAATGACAACTGCGCAAGTCTTATCATGCATTAAGATTATGAAGACTATTATTTAAATAAAAGTAAGATTATTTTTAGTAACCTTACTTTGCCAATAGTTATAAAGATGATTTGGTAATTAATGGGTAGATTGATGGACAATGTAGTTTATATGTTTGGTTTCCTTTCGTATTGTTTTGTAGCTGCAGCGCTTGTGGATATGACGATGCGAAGAAAGTGTTTGACGAAATGTCAAACAGAGACCTTCTTACAACTGTGATGATTGGGCATTGGGGTGTGTACTGAATGTGGAAACCCGCAAGATTCACTGGATTTGTTTGATCGAATGAGAGGAGGAGTAATTCCAGATAAGATAGCAATGGCGACAAGCAATAGGTCTTGTGTTCGACCTCTCGTGGATGCAAAAAACTTCCTTGGGAGAGGTCCCCACAATTATGCCGAACGGTACCTCGAGAGATTAGTCTTGAGCCTCCGGGCTCGAGGATACCTTTGGAAACCAAAAAAAAAAGATAGCAATGGCGACTGTCGCAAAGGCTTCTGCGAAGTTAGGGGTGATGCACAATGCGAAGAGTGTGGTTGTGGATGATTTCATTCAGAAGATAAGATTTTTGTTGGATGTAATATTAGGTGCTGCTGTGATTGATATGCAAGCAAAATGTGGAAATATTGAGTTTGCTAGGGAAGTCTTTCGTGGACTACCATGATTGCAGCACGCGGGTATCATGGGGAAGGCGATAAAGCTCTTGATTTGTTTCGTGCGATGTTGAGGAACGGGATTTTTGCCAAATTCTAGTACTTTTGTCTCACTCTTGTCTTCTTGTAGTCATTCGGGCCTTGTTGAAGAAGGTCTTCGTCTTTTCTCGTTAATGCAAGAGGGGTATCGCGTGAGACCCGACATGAAGCGTTTTACGAGTGTAGTTGATCTATTTGGTCTTGCTGGAAAACTTGATCAAGTCATGCCTAGAAAATGATTGAGGATATGAATATTGAAAAAGATGCGGGACTTTGGGGGGCACTTCTCGGGGCATGTAGGATTCATGGAAGTGTAGAATTGGCCAAGAAGGCTGCAGAGTCCTTTCCTGAATTACAACCCGAAAATGCAGGCCATTATGTATTACTTTCGAATATATGCTCCAAAGCCGGTAAATGGAAAGAAGTGGCGAAAGTTAGGGATATGATGACCCATCGAAGGTTAAAGAAAATCCCGGGCTGGACTTGGATTGAAGTGGATAATAAGATTCATAATTTAATGTAGGAGACTATACATCCCTTTTCAAAGGAGATACACGATGAACTTATGTGTTTGAGAGAGAAACTCGAGGTGGCTGGTTAAGTCCCGCATACAGATTTTGTGCTCCATGACATTGAGGAAGAATTGAAGCTGGAACTCTTATACACCCACAGTGAAAAGTTGGCTATTGCTTTTGGACTTATTGGCACGCCGACTGAACGCCTATTAGAATTACGAAAAATCTTTGAGTTTGTGGTGATTGTCATACGTTTATCGAATTTGTGTCTTTGGTCAAAAATAGTGTGATCATTGTTTGTGATGCTAACCGGTTTCACCATCTCAACGACGGGGCTTGTTCGTGCAGAGATTACTGGTGAATGGTTTGCTATTGTTCGGGTAAGCAAAAACGTGTTCGTCCTATTCCTCGTTTCTTCATGCTTCATTATTTTCTGCTTTATGCAACTGTTATATTAGTTTTTTTATGATTCCGTTGAGCAGTCAAATTTTATGCTATCTAAAAATGGTTTCTTAAGGTTAATGAATATAAACTTAATAACCATAAAGATAAATTTAAGGATTAATTGCACTAATTACCCTTTTTGTTTAGTAATTACACCTCAACCCGCTTACTTTGGTCACTGTTAGATACTGCTTCTTTAAATAAATCTTACAATTGCCCCATTCCGTTAGAAAACTAACGGAATTTGCTGACGTTATAATTTTTTTATGTAAACTTCCTATTTTACACTTGCATTGGTGAATTGTTTTTCTTTGCCCAGAATACCCCTAAAGGGGTGAATGTATTTATTCATATTTAATGGATGTAATACATGATTTTATAACTTCAAACATCTTAATAATGACGTACAAAATCAGAACTTATGCTAGCTGCCCAACATAAGCGGGCTGAGCTATAATAACACTAAATAAGGGGTAGTTAATGCAAGTAACCCTAAGTTTAATAGCAAGATAACACCAACACTAATGCACAACTGTAAATCATAAGATGTTTGCAAATGTGAATTTGGGTTGAAATTTATTCTTCCATCTCAAGAAGAAAAATGAGAAACAGCAAAACTGAAAGTGTTTCGAGCTTCGGTCTCTTTCTCTGTCTTATACATTAGTTGTATCTCATTGGTTCATCTTGTCAGGCCTATTCATGCTCCATGCACTCAAACTGTCAATTTTAACAGTCTCGGTGCCATTGTTGAACGCATATAGATGTGCATTGTTATATATTGCTAGAGTTGGGTAAACCCTTGATGTAATGCAAGTCTTTCCTCCAGCTCCGAAACTCTCCACAACCGAATGATCAATCTACAAAAAAATATCTAAAATTAATACGTGTTTTGAAAACGAAAACACAAAAAAGATTAATTAAATTTGGAAATATGCATACCAAACTCCTGAGAGAAAGCTTCTTTCCTGTCAAGTCTACGTCTACAAATCCTGCAAATGACGGTCTGTATGCACCCGCCCCATCCTTTAAGGACGACCTGTCGAAAAGGAAAAAGAAAAAATTCGATAAGACTCTACTTATTATAATGCACTCTCTGTGTGATAATTGTTTCAAGTAATTTACTTATAAGTTCATATAAGCATTATTAATATATGTTTGCTATTGTTTATTCCAAAAATTGTAAGTTTTTCCATTTGCAAATAACTTTTATAGGTTATTGACTTATTCTATAAATTCTGATAGTTTTTTGTTCATGGAAAAAACAAAAAATATCTTATATTTTGGGAAGTTTTTTGAGAAAAATAGCATGTGCTTTAAGATAACTATAAAACACTAGAAAATAAACAGATCTCGAAATGAAAACTGAGATTCTTCTCAGTTAGATATAGAACCATCTGAAAAATTAAACAGCTAAAATCCAAACAAGAACAAACCTTGATGCATCAGAGCACATAAGAACTAGATGCTTGTTTTGAGCCTTGAAAACTCTGAAAAAAACAGGTGTGTACTCTTCCAGGTTTTGTGAAGCCAATGTCAAGATCCCGAACGGGCCTAATCCACCTTGAACCGTTGATCCCTTTTGGCTGCAAATGTTTTGTGCGTCATATCTATCCCATCTTGGATCAAACCGCTCAGCTTTGTCCAAACTATTAAATGAGAAAGTCACTTCTACGTCGGCCTGCCATGCATAATAAGCAAGCATGCCAGAATTCTTAATTCAGGGGGGTGAGATATATTTTGGCCACGAAAAGGGCAAATTATGAATCTGAATGGGCAGGTAAATTTTTTACTCCAATTTAGTTTACTTATAAAACTTATGCATATGTTTATATTGCATATTGTGGGGGAAAAGTGTACCTGTGCAGCTGTGATTCCTTTGATTTCAATCTTCTCTCCCTTCACGAGCATCTTATTATTCAATTCGACCTTCTTCCCTCTTAGAGCTTTCACTTCTGCAATAGGCCATTGTAGTAATTGCTTTCCATTGGGATCGAGCACAATTGTGCGTGGAATTAGCTGAAAATATTACAATATGAGATGAATAAGTATAATTATGTGTGAATAATTAGTATAAGGGTAAACTAAAATGGCACCTCCTGTGTGAAACCTAACTATAAAAAACATCCTAATATTTGAAAAATTACTCTATTAGTTAAAATTTTCACCTACTGGTCAGGATCTACATAGGGTATCGTGTTAATTTGCAAAACATGAGGGGCTCTTGATAATTACCCAACAAGTGAGAGAGAGTGTATAATACCTGGATACCGGCCCAACCCTTCTTGACGTCATCATTAGTACTATCCGACTCATTTGCCCAACCCCACAAGATCCTTCTATTCTTACTCGGATCAAAGAACGATTTCGAGGCGTAAAAGTTTCCGTAATCATATCTCAATCCATTCCATCCATCAATCATTTCTTCATCAGGAATGTACATATCCTTTTCAAGAGAATATGTACCTAAGGTATAATACTCATATCTAGTCACATCAAGGCTAACCTTTAACACATGCCTAACCCTTGACCCCATAACTGAAGTATCCAACCCATTTCTACCCGAAACGGATACTGGGTAAAAATCAGGGCATTCCCAATTACCCGTTCCGTTTCTTGAATGCAATGGGTTTTTGGCCTTAACCCAGTGCATGAAATCCTTACTCCTGTATAAATATGCAATCCCCATTGTACCCCTCCTTCCCCCTATAGATATCCTCCAATGACCGTCTCGGCCCAACCAAGCTGTCGTTGGATCACGGAAAGCAGTTTTGTTAATGGCGCGATCAGCCACCACCAGCGGGTTGTTGTTGGGTTTGACCCATTTTTGGAGATACGGGTCGGATAGGTTGGCTGGTATTGCGTAGTTTTGGACTTGAGTGTTGTTTGTGTCAACGATACCTGTGTAGAGGATAATGGGCTTGTTACCGGGTAGGATTGTGGCTGACCCGGACCAACAACCGTATTGATCAAATGGCTTTGATGGATAAATTGCATTTGGCAATCTTTTCCAGTTAATCAAGTCTTTTGATACGGAATGTGCCCAAACAATATTGCCCCAAACAGCACCTTTTGGGTTGTACTGATAGAAGAGGTGATATATTCCACTGTAGTACATTGGCCCTATTAAAAAGTGTAAGTATTAGGAGTGGAACATAGGCAAAATTTAAATAAATAAAAGAAAATGAAGAGAAGAGGCACTACTCACCATTTGGATCTGATGTTGGTTTATTAAGTCATTTACAGGGGGCACATGAAAAAGAAACATTACAACTCATCAGTTAGAAAAAAATAAATATCAAAGATAAATTATATATGCTACAAAACACATATATTGATAAACAATTTACCAAGTCGTATATATACTATAGATAACATATACTTTTATACATAAAAAGGAAAATATAAACTTTTATACATAAATAAAATTGTGCATCAGGAACATTAGAGCAGTACCGGTAATAAAAAACAATATTTTTTATCTTTCCATATTCGAATATGAAATATTCATTCACCTTATCTATTTACATGCATGTTGGAATTGTATTAGCAAATTATGAAGTTACTATTGTCTTGTTTAATAGGAATGTTGACTGATTTGATCACTTCTTTATCAGTAATCGCATTGATGGATTAAACTTACTGTTTCGGGGGACAAAAGTATAAAGTTGATTGCTAGATGCTAATATGTTGTCAAAGCGAAGTGAATTAGGGGTTTAGGTTCAATATTTCTTTTTTGGTATATATATTATACTTGTAATTCTCCGACTTTATATACTATATATATGCTTGTTCTATCAATTGTGCTCAACAGTTTTTATTAGCTGACTTTGGCATAAGGGTGAAGGAAATACATACATAACACCGTAATGGTTTATTTTGATTGCAAAAGGGTATTTGTTAGGATCTAAGAAGATTCTTGTCATATTTAAATATAAAAGTAAAAGAAGCTGTCATAATAATTTGTGAAGTGCTAATATTATTTTTCAATTTTTTTCTCGGAGTTCGGACTTTTCAAGATACAAAAAAGATCTTTTGACCGATCGAGGAAGTAATTCTAAGGTGCGCAATATAATATAGGGAAAAACAACTTGCTATAGATATTATTAAGAAGGAAAATGACCTCACTACTACATTCCTACTGTCAATTATATTTATAGCATTAAACTCTTGTGCATTCCGCTTTGGTGGGACTTGTTACGTTGTTGCTTTAAGGCCACAAAAAGTATCTAAATCAATTTATCTATTTATTGTCAGTGCCCTAAAGAAATAAGAGACCGTCTGAGGGGCATATATGTCATTTACTCAAAGTAAACATATAAAGACGAGTGACTTAAGCCTCGTTTGGATGACGACTATTGTTCGTATATGTTAAATTTTACGTGAATTTTGATCATTAAAATTGTCATAAGGCTTAGAATACGAGATCCCTTAAAAATGATTCATGCAGAAAAAGAGAGGAAAAAAATTTCAACTCAAGCAATATGCATCAAATTAAGTTTTGATTTTTAGTCTTGTTTGATACATGCCCCCAATAATTAATGACAACTATAAATTACAAATTTTTCCAAAGCGTTGACTCAATTTCATTAAGAATGTTATCCTCATTTTGGGAGTTCAATAATGCTCGATATTTCTACAATTAAGTCGTATCAATATATGATACATTGTACATTAAGTCGGACAATTTCTTTATATATGTAGATAACTCCACATATATATATATATATATATATGATCAATAATTGATCAATTGCTGATTTCACTATTTCATTCTATACTATATTTCAATTATATAATTTTGTATACATTTGTTACTAATAAATATCATATTTGTTAATTATAAAAAGAAGTATCATATTTATTTGTATATTTCCTTTCATCGCAGCATGGCTAACATACATTTCATTGGGTAATAATTACAAGTTTTAAGCACATATATTTGGATATATTCCAAAACAAACACAATATTAAATTTTATAATATAATATAATATATATATATATATTATATGTATATATTTTATATTTTCTGTATGAGACAAGTATCTGATCACTGACCATCAATATAAAAGTTGAACATTGAAACAACGCATATTGGCCCCATCACAACCTTATTATATTCCACGGCAATTAAGAAGGTCCAAAACGACACCTTTACACGAGATTTGACTTCTCTGATAGAGACACGGATTGAAATAAAACATTCTTATTTAAATTAAATTTGACCCATCCCATTTAAAATATTTACTTAATTTGTGATTGATCACTTTCTGATCTATGTATCAATATTCGTTCAGCTAAGCCAGTTTCAGGAAAACAGATACTCAAAGCCTATTTGCGAGAGGTTATACTTTTAAAAAAATGTTGAATTTTAGAAAAATATTGTAAAAATTGCTGAAAAGTTAAAATTGAATGTGTTTGTAACACTTACTAAAAAGCAGAAAAAATAAAAGAAGCTGGTAGAAGTACCTAAGGACCTATTTTTAATTTCTGCTTATTTTTAACTTTTTTTCAGTGAAGCAGAATCAGAAGCAGTGAAACCAAACAGCAAAAAGCAGCTTAAATCCAGTAAAAAATTGAAAAGTGCTTTTTTAAAGTTTTAGCAAACAGGCCATCAGTACGAGTGGCATAAAACGACTTAAACTTATATCACATCTCTCATTACAAGAATATGAGATTTGAAATATCGAAATAATCACAACCATGCATGATGAGATTAATTTCATATATAATTATACATTTAGATCAAGTTTGACTCCGATCCAATCACATGGAGACATCAATTTCAATAAAAAAAATAATTTAAATTAGGTTAGATCAGATCCAATTTATAATATTTATATTTTGATTGTTGACTTTGTGAGTTATACATGAACTTAATTATTAGCTTAAATTCTGCCAAACCCGATCCAAACTACATTTTTTCATAAAAACAACATAGAATAACTTAAACTTATATTTACTACACTAATCATAAAATCTCGAGATTCAAAGTACCGAAACAATCACGACCATGCAGTGGGACGTACATGAGCAGTTCCACTATACGAATTGTTACGCTTATAAATATAATCAGAACTTGGAGTCTCGAGACTTTGTTAATTAGCTAAAATGAGGAGTATTACTTACCGTTAATCCAGTTTCTAGGGGGTTGAAAATGGTAGCCAGTTCTATGAACTTGAGACACATTAACAGGAGAAGAAACTGATTGTAATTGCATGTAAACTTCATGAGATGCTTCAACTCCGCCATTAATGTTCAATAAAGCTCCTAATGAACACAGCACTAAAACTTGCAAACCCCAAAGTAAATAAGTTCTTGAAAACTCCATTGAGTTTTGGCAGAAGAAGAAATAAAGAAAGACACAAAAAAACACAAATTCTTGTTGGAAAAGAAGAATATATATTGTAGGGATTTTTAGTTATATAATTATGAAAATGAGGAAGGAATTAGTGGGTATTTATAGGGAAATGATGGGATTAGGGAGGGGGGGGGGGGGGGGGGTAAGTTGATGAGAAAACTCGAGGTCAAATATTGATAGTAAATGAATAGATAAAAGAATAAAACTTGGATAGTGATTGGATGAAGTGTGCGGTTGTTTAGTTAGAAAAGTATTCTATTGTGTAAGTCAAAGATTTTAGTTGAACTGTAATTCACTAGGTGAGTGACGTGTATATGTAATGTGATTAATTATTCGTCTTGATGTCTCGTGTTTAGTTATACTTGAGTTCAGTTGAATTAAGTATGGACTAATCCAAATCGTCCGTTATACGATCTATTACAAATAACAAGTGTATGTGTACACAAGATGTCCAAATGTGAAGAAAAATAGCGAGAAAAAACTGAAAAACCTAAACATTATCTCTTTCATATCATAGTTATCATGTCTACAACTGCGTCAACTTTATAAGTGTAAAAATGAAATCTTTTAGAATTTAAGACACCACGTAGAAGTCAAAGATGATTAACTAAAATAAGACTAACCCCAAAAACAAAAACAAAAAAAAAAGATTAATCTTAATAATATAATTACGAATATTTTGGTGGGGTTTTGCTGGATTTTGTGGATTGTTTATACTTCCCAAGACTATTGTAATGAAATTCCTATTACCTGAGAATCATGATTGAGAAAGACAATGGACTTAAAATTATGCCTTTTTTTGGTATGTTTTGGATCACCTGTTTTTAATATGATGTTTGATCTTATATTTTACATAATATATGCATGACATGCAAGTGTACAGAGTAATTTAGAATGTAAATTTTATACGAATTTTATGTATTTTTGTGCATAGATGAAATAGAATGAAAGATAATAAATATACAACAAATATAAAAGGATGATACAGAGAGGAAATACAAATAAAATAAATGGAAGAATGACCAAATAAAGAAAGAATTTGTAATGTACCAAACTTTTGCAAACTTGGGCAATACTTAGAGTAATTTTTAGGGAGCTCATAAACTTTAAAATTCGATAAAATTACAATTATTTATATATTAACAAATTATGTGCGAATCTGACTACGAAAGTGATAAATAGTAATTTTGCAGAAACTCAAAAAACTCAGGATTTTGTGAGCGTGTGTGGGCAAAATTACAAAATGCTCATGTATAAATTCCGGTAAAAGAATTAAAAAAAAATTATGAAAATCTCATAAATCATGCATAGTTTTCTGGCAAATTCAAATGTATTGAATATTGTCATTAATGCCACAACTTGCTAGTTGCTACTTGCTACTTGCTACTGCAGGAAATTGGACATAAGATTTTGGTGCTTCAAAGTAAAATACAAATAAATAAAATTAAAATGTTGGTGTAGTGGTATCCACCTTCCACTTTATGTGAGAGGTCCTGGATTCAAATTCAGGTTGTCATAAGTTGTAGCTCTCCCCTCCTCCATGGAGCTAGATAGCGTTTTTTGGCTCAAGATTATAACTATCAACCCGGGTTTATTGGGCTAATTATGTAGAGTATTCCCCTTCCTCTTAAATTAAAAATAAAAATAAACAGCATTAATCAGAAGAGAGTGGATATTGTTTCTTTTCAGATGCAGAACCAAACATAGATTAGAGAACAAGTACAAAATTCAATGTAAATGATCAGAAGAGAGTGGATATTGTTTAATGATTGTGTATTAATATTACTTTTATTAATATTATTATTATAAAGTCATTTTTGGACTCAAAATACTTATATTTAGTTATCAAATCAAATTTTCTTAGATCATGACCATAGAAACTATATATGAAGTTAGGCAAGGAGTTATGTAGGGTTAGTTTAACTTTGCTTTCCTTATTGGGCAAGACATATATAACCTAAAGTCCTTCCTAAACGAGATAGTTATGATTTTGTATTTATGATTTTGGTATTTTGTGGGCAATGAACTAATTGCATACCCCTCTTTAGTCTTAAAACACATACTCATTTTCAGTATGATGTTTTATCTCGTATTTTATTTTCATGGGCATACGATACGTGAACAAAATCTACGTGACTTGATGTTTAAAAAAAAAATATTTATATAAATGTTCTGGATAATGAAAATTGAAATAAAATAGAATTTAGGATCGGCTGCTTAAAACTAGGGCTATTTGTTATTTAAGGAATTGATATATTAGAAATCCGGTGATATTGGAATAATCTCCTTAATAGTTATTTAAATTTCGAAACTTGGAAAATGCTTTTCGTGTATAATATATATGTGTGTGTCAATTGATAATTAGCGCAATAATCATGTGATGGTTTTTTAATTATTTAGTCAACAAAATACACGTTCTATTTAATTTAATTTTAAAAAAAATGGGCAGACAAAACTTAGCTGGAAAGATCTTGATGTATGATTATCTTGATTTCGTATCTTTCTAATTAGTTATCATTTATCAACAACACATATTAATCACATACGGGAGTTTTCTATAAATTTGAGTCAACACCTCCAAATAAATAATCTTTAACACAAAATATTTTTATGGGTTTTGATATAAAAGAATATTTTAGAAAGTTTTTAGTAATTTTTCCTTTTTTTTTTTAACTTATGAGTTATTATTACGTATTCCATGACGTTACAAAATAGATAGTATCAGAAATACAAAGTAGGGCGTCAAGGATTAAAATTTCGTTTCGACGATAAGTTTCGGGTTCTTAAATATAAGAAACGTATCGGAAACGTTTCGGAAACGTCATGGAAAACTTGAAAAATGCTAGAAACAAGGTGGAAACCGTGAAAAAAGAAGTAAAGAAGAGTTACTTCCTCTTTTTACTAGCAAAAAATAATAGTTGTGTAAAATGTTTATACATCTACATCAATAATCGATCAAATTATACTAATAAATAAAGTGGTAACGTTTGATTCAAGTTTAACATCCACAGAACATATAACCGACAAAATTTTAGTAACTTAAATTGTGAAATAAAAAAATTCTAAAAGTGTTGTCGTGAAAAAAATGAAAAGTTGTATGCTTGATTCAAATTTAGCATTCACAAAGCATATAATTGAAAAAAAATTAGTGACTTAAATTGTGAAAAGTTAATATGTATGATACCATAATTTCAAACTCATCTGCAAATTATATGAAAAATTACTTTTTAATCGATAATACAATAATCTTCATCTTGAGTCGCATGATAAAAAGTCGCTCCTCGGTGAAATAAATATTTATTTGATTGTTAGATTTACTACTCTTCATTTCTTTTTCTTCTTGTCTTCTTCTTTTTCCTTTTTTTTTTTTTTACATTTTTCCCTAACAACGAGAGATTTGAGAGCTCTGTTGTATTTGCAATCGAACAAATCTTTTTGAAAAAGAATTACTAAACTCTCAATATTTTCATGATTTCCATGAAAATCTTTTTGAAACTCTCAATGCGTTGAGGATAGAGCAAATCTGTTTGAAAGAAATTGCCAAACTCTCTATGTTTCCATGTTCCATGGAAACGAATATGGAAATCATGGAAACATTGAGAGTTTTCATGGAAACATTGAGAGTTTTCATGGAAACATTGGAAACATTAAGAGTTTTCTAGGAAACAATGTAATTTCGAAACTACATGGTGATTTCTTTTCCGTAAGTCGAAAAATAGAAACTTTTCGGACGTTTCGGTGGAAAAGAAAAGAAACTTTGAACCATGGAAGAAAGTGGTGCTCGATGAAAAGAGAAGAGACCCCTTAGCTTACATCTTCTAATGAGGGTGAAAAGACGAAACACGCGGCTCGGTATTCGACTCAAGTTCGGTCGTTAAACGCTCATTTTAGCTCGATTCGTTAACATTTCAAACCAAACTTGAACAACATTTTGTGTTTGAAAAATTTTAAAACTCGGCTCGAGTTCGACTCGATTAATAAAAAATAATAAAATATTTGTAAAAAAATTAAGCTACTAGAGCTCGATTCATGTTCGGCTTGTTTGGCTCGATTAACAGTCAAACCAAACTCAACATAAATTTTGACACTCGATAATAATTCAAACAAGGTTGAACAACACCTTGTTCACCTCGACTCGACTCGTTTACGGCCCTACTTCTAATCTCTTCTATAATTAATTGTGCACTACTAGTTATTCATGTACGTAAATAACATATCGAATATATATAATCACTTATGCTTCTGGAATTTCTTGCTATGATTGTATTGTCACTACGCGCATCTCTAATCAGCAATTATAAATTTTACACATTATTTTTGTCTCATAAATTATTAATATTGACAACTTCACAAACTTTGTCATACGTTAAACTTATGAAGGCTATTATTTTAACAAAAACAAGATTTTGTGTCAACTGACAAGTTTAAGCAACAAATTAATATTATCATTTGACATTTTATAACTTTTATATATTTATATTTGTATATGTGTGTATATATTTGCATTGAAAGTTTAAACCTATATGTCCTAAGATGTATTTTATATATAATTAATTACAGGAACTCCTTAAATCATACTTATCATCTTATAGCTGATGGAGCGCAAACTCGATAAATTTTGGCAAAAATAACACTATTGAATCATTGGATGGTATCATTCAGTATGAAAATACATAAATATGGTTAGTTTACTAGCAAAAGGGTACCGATTAATATTGAACAACCATAAGTTGTTAAGCCACACTAACAAAAATATCCATGTCACTAATTTTTTTTCTTCGAATAAGTTCAAGTAGATCGATACCACACATCGAACGAAAGACATATCCCCAACATATATACTAAGGTTATAAGAAGAAAGTAAGAAGCAAAAATTTCAGGTAGCACCGTGACATCCTCAAAAGTATGCAAACTGCCTACCTTATATATTCTTACATGAAACATTATAAGTGTACTTGTTCAAAAACTTTACAAGATTGATCCTAAGAAAAGCATTATGGGACAAAGGGATAGTTCCTTATCAAAGAAAGGAGATCACTCATTGTTAGGGTAGGCAACACCAAAACCCTCTTATGAGAGATATATGGTTCGATATGTATATTATATGTCTCGATCTTTCATAGACTAAGTAATCGTGAGACACTTGTAATACATCAATTCATCCGGTGTGCATTTGTCAGGTATAGCATAGAAAAAATTGGGAGATGATTTCTTGAAATGGCAAATATGCATGGAGTTATCTATATAGATTCGGAAATGATCACTATCCAACTATTGTTTGATAAACTCTACAATGTAACACTACATAGATAATTATTTCATAATCGACTTGTTGAGGAGGGATGGAAAAATAAATACCAACAACTCTTAATAGTAATCCGTAATAAGGTTGGTTGTCCTTTCCTCACACTTGGCTTCTGATCTAGGTCGAAAATTAACCCTCCCCTTGCAGTCAGGATCACCTCGTAAAACGAACTAAATATCAATAAATAAAGATTATAGACTGCACTCGAGGTATATATCGAGCTGCCTACGTACCACACTGAGATCAAGTCTAACGTAGTTCCAAATTATAATATGATTTGCCTATTGTATAGATAATTCGAATACGATTAATCCCCAATTTATATACGAGATCGTACTGTTAAGTCTTAGTCTAAATAACGAATCAACGAGCAAGCTTACGAGTGTAATAAATGTTGTGTTCTCTCCATTTTTCTCTCATAAATGCGGGTATTTATAGTATTCATCCATGTTGGACAAATACTATTCTGCCAACTGGAAATTCTATTGGGATGATGTCACGTCTCCTTAAGGAACGGCCAAGATTGTACCTCGTAGGGTCGGGTCATGGTCGACCCGAGTAAGAAGAAACATGCGGATCTTGTAGTGTTTTGCAAATATAAAGTTAACGACCTCGTCGTTGGGTTGTTTACCTTGGTTAAGTATAAGCACATTACATTGCACATTAACGATGTAACGAAGTAATAAGGGTATATGTGGGCGCCACTTTTTAGTATATCAACTTCTATTAGTAGTCCGGACCCTCTACTCCAACTTGAGTTAGGTAATATCTCTTATTCCATATATGACACATGAAACTCAATAGACTAAAACATTTCCGCCAATGATGCCTAGCCTAGTTGGTTAAGGTTGAGACCCCATAACCAAGAGGTTGTGGGTTCGACTCCCACTGATATATATGGGTATTTTCTCTACTTATTTGGTAGTTAGTTTGCAATAGTTTATAGCTTATGATAGTATTTGCTGATGATGCTTATTTGTAATAGATTCTCTTGCAACCGATATATTATGATGTTGTAATCGCTCCTTTCAAAAAAAAAAAAGACTAAAACATTTCCTTGATTATTCACACACTTGGCATATATGCATATACACAATGTACATGCGATGAACCCTAAAATGTTTATATCAAGTGATAAGCGAGTTATCATGATTCCAAAAGGCAAATAAATGTCCTAGAGCTAATGGACACACCACCTTAAAACGGACAAGATCTTTTATTACAAATCATGTTGCATATCATATTGCAACGTATTAAGTGAATGGCGTGTCTAATAAAAATTTAACATATATACATATCATTTACTCAATATCCTTGTAATAGGAGATGTAATCGGAATTGATAAAAAAAAAAATCATTTGAGTTAAACTACAGTACATAGTGTCTTATTCATTGGTCTCTAATAGTATTTAGTTTTGTTGCACTATAAAAAATTTTAAAAAGTAGATTTGTTAATTAAGCTGTTTAAAATTAACTAATTTAGATAATATTTCATTCAAGGGATAGCTATAGTTTCCGGCCTGGGAGTCAATTCTGGTGCACTATGTTTCCTTTTTTAGTGTTAAAAAAGGAAAGTGCTTTTTACTTAAATTGTACTACATTTTAACTTAATATATAACAAAAATAGAACGTGTGATATTTTAAAATAATTCAACCCCATGTGTGCAATTTAATAAGATTTTTCATGTATATATATTCCAAAAATGGGAGGGAGAATCGTTGACACTATCATTTTTGTGGAGCAGTCTTTACTGTAATTCAATTATCTAAAAAAAAAGGTGAATTTTCAAACTATTTTTTATTTTATTTTTCCTATTACCATGTGCAAATATTGTACCAGAAATTCGTTGGTTAGGGGGCTCCATATTCATCATGATTCATGACCCAGAAGTCGGTCGACAAAAATTTCCTCAGCTAATTTACACACACTATATGTGATTATATATATATATGAACTTACTTGGAGACTTTTACTTATTCTTTGTACATACTGTACTATGGGAATAAGATCGTGTATGAGAATTAATGCCTGCCCAATGCGGAAAATCAATAAAATTGGTGACTTACAAATAAAAAAATTCGCTAGCAAAAAGCCTCGAGGAATGACTGTCATGACAGAGTCATAAGTATAACAGTCTTCAACTAGTAAAAAAACATTCTTTGTTATAACGAAAGGTGTAATGAATTGGATTGTGACATGGAGAAAAGTTCGATAAAACATACATGATACATGTCATGAAAGATGCGAAGTAATTGCACCTAGACTAAAAGACCCGCGAAGCTTGACTTTAATACTTTTGAAATTATAGTTCCACAACCAAGACTATGATTTATGACTCATAACTATAATGAAGATGGGGATAATTTTGAAATTAGGAATGATAATACCAAAGACATATTGGCCTAGACAGTGGTATCCACCTCCCACTTTATGTGAGAGGTCATTAGTTTGAATTTAGACCGCCATAAGTTGTGGCTCTCCCCCTCTTTTATGGAGCTAGATATATAGAGTTTTTATGACTCAAGATTATAACTATCAACCCGGATTTGTCGGACTAAATATTTAGGCTATCTCCATTCGTCTTGAAAAAAAAAATTGGGGATGATAATGATCATGACACATCCAATCTAACTAATTGACATATGATTTTTACAAACGACTACGTTAGACCTCTCCCTTTTATAAAATTCCCTTTTTTCTTGGAAAATTCCGTTTTTGTGTTTATTTAGTAGAGAATTCATTGAATGAAATCAAATCATAGTTTAGCTTTTGACTATATATGTTTGACACATGATCATAGTATAATTAAATTTGATGAGGATCATCTATGTAATAGTGGAAGAATTGGAGGTTCAATGCAGTATGAAACTACGAATCTATATAAAATTTATGTTTCATCTCGTATTTTTTTAAAAAAAATTACTATGTATATTATATTTTTCAAAATATATGTGTGTTAGAAATGAATTTTATACGAATTTATTTTAAAATGAAATTACGAAATAGAATTAAAAAATTCGGAGTAGAAGGGGATGAACGTGGAAATATTTGTAAAGTCTTCTCACCACTTTCTTATGATAACTATTTGTGGAAAATTGATTTCACTTTTGTGATAAGTCTTGAATTATCTTTTACTAGATATCCATTTTCTAAATGTGTGAAATTTCTACATTGATCTTTGTATCTATACTATAATCTATACTTTATATTTAGAGATGATCTTATAGAACATTTGGTGTCAAATCTATTAGTATTGTATATTCAAGTGGATAATATTAATTAATAAATATATTGACGTGACGATATACCAAGTAAAAGATTATCATTGATCCACTCAAACGCTTTTTCTTGAATTAGTATTTGGATGATGAGTTGACAATTCTTCACAGGTTGGAAGATGGTTTAGTAATCCCATGGTTCAGACTTCAGACTCGATTCGGTTGTATTTGAGTCATTTAGGCTTTGTTTGAATGTATTTTCATTTCATTTTTAATTGTTATTTTTTAAAATGTATTGAAAAATGTGTTTTTTGATTCTCGTGTGAGAAAAGTGGAAAAAAATATGTGTGTTTGATAGTGTTTTTTAAAAATAGTTGAAATTTGTGATTGTGATGTGAGAAATGATTGAAAAGTAATGATTAGATGAATAGTATTGGATTTGATGTTGAATATTGATGAGAGAGGAGAGAGAGGATGATGATGGGTGGATGAGAGGTGAGAGAGAGAGAGGATGGTGATGGGTGGATGAGAGAGAAAATGTGAAATAAGTGATGTGAAATGTAATCGTAAATAAATGATTGAAATTTCTCGGGAACGTAAAGACAAAAATAAAAATAAGAATATGTTCAGTTAAAAACAGTGTATATTTTCATTTTCAGATGAAAATGAAAATGAAAAAAGTATAATAAAAACACAAACAAACAAAGCCTTAGAATTTTAGATTATGAGTAAATTTATATTGTCATATAATTAATCTATAATTCAAGAAAAATTATCAACAAAATAATATTTATCATTTAATTAGTTGCACTTTAGGTCATGTTATTAACGACAATATATTTTGTATATCTTTCTTCTCTTCAGTTTTGTATTTATTCATTAAAAATTTAGCGGTAACAAGATTATACATTTACTTACCCAAAAAATAAAAAAAACAAAGTTATACATCTTATAGCGATCCGCTTTTCAGCATAAACAGTCCGTTTATACCCAAAAAATAAAATAAATCAAGAGTCTGCTCTTGACATCCCGCCTTTAGCGCCAATATGTTTTGTTATATGATGTTTGTGTTATCAATTAATATACATATCGTTTTGATTTACAAAAAATATTGATTATGAAAAAAAGAAAAAAGAAAAAGAAATTAATGTACCACATGATAATAAGTTTCCAAATCTATTTCACTATTATGGAAGTCAATTTGTCAAATTTGCCCACGACAGTGAGCCCGTTAGTTTGTCTCATGCATTTCAATGTTTTCACACTGACTCCATTATTCATTTCAATGCATTTCAATGTTTATTGCAGTCCGAATTTATTATTTAAATTTGCCATTATATTTTATCATACAAGTAACTGGAAATTGGGATACACTCGATGTGTGTGTTTAATTTTTTAAAAATTAAAAATAATATTTTCTAAAATAAATTTATTTCTAGTTATTTTATTTATTTGTATAATGATAATAAATCGTTAATGATCATAAATTGAAAAGAGAAAGAAAAGTGAGATAAGAGAGGCAAAATGAAAACAAAAACAAAAGAAAGAATTGAAGACTAAAACTACTGTCTACTGACATCGTCAAAATTCGAGAGGTGGTTGAAGTGTCATGCCCAAAAATTACAAGTTCAAAAACTATTACCCCCCTCCTTTATATATAGTATATATATAAACGAAATATACAATATTTTCCATAGTATATACAGTTACATATGTTTATACAATTGAACAAAATATGGAACATAAAGTATTACTAGCGACTAAAGTAGACTCGTTGCATGTATTCCTAAAAAGTAAAAACATTACATTCTAAATTTCGTGTGAACATATTAAAATTAGTCGTTCATTTTAATAAAAATGAGAAGAAACACTATCGATTACAAATATGAGAGAGAGAGAGAGAGATAAAATTAGAATAGAGAAATAATGACAGAAATATCTTTTCAATAGTACAAGGCTTTGAGCCTTAATAAATAGCATAATTGGATAGTTAAAAAATTACACATCCTGATTATTCTACAGAGATGTGAATATCATACAATAATGGTTATGATTTTCAAGACTATTCTACGAGAATATGACTACCATAGAATAGCGTTTATAGTTTAAAGACTTAAAGTCTCGTGACCTCACGGTCACACATGAAATATATGAATAGACAGGTTGACTTAGTTATGTTGACTTAAAAGACGGAAAGAAATTTGAAAGAAAAATCAAGTGTGAAGAAAATAAAATTAGAATAATCAAACAATCATGGGGAAATTTTTGAGCCAAACAAAAATACTCGCAGAATTGCGAATTTTCTTAAAGAAAAAGCCGATTTTTTCTTAGAAGAAAATAATAGTAGCTAAAAAGCGTGAAGTAGTCAGTTCAAAAAAAGTATGCGTTGTTTGATGACAATAATATAGAAACTCCCACAAGTTGAAGTATCAAGATAACTAAAACCATTTGCAAGATGGGATAGTTCACTTAGTTCACATAGAGCATATATTCACTTAAAGGAGAAATACTTAGTCGCTCTCGGAATCTGGAATCTCATGTGACCTCCATCCCACATGCCTATATATACATGTAATAATGTGATGAATGAAGATCATTCCGAGACCTCAGTTATTGGGAATTAGGGGGTGTTCATGGTTTTTGTTATTACAATTCACGAAATAAGAGCATAAAGATTAAAGACACAATAATTTACGTGGTTCGGCAGTTGTCTATATTCACGGGAGAAGAGATAGTATTTTACTATTGATGAAAGAGGTACAAATTATTTATAAATGTTAAAAGTACTAAACTAAAACCTAACTCCTGATTTTTCATCGCCCTCTTCAGAATTGGACCTTTTGATAATGGGTCTGCTGCATAATTTTGGGTTTAGGATTTTAAAACATATCACAACAGTTTTTCAAAAACGAACCGTACTGAGCAGTACCAAAGTTATTGTTTTTTTATATAAAAATCTAGATTTTGGTATGAGTCAAGACCATATCGATTATTTTGGTATGATTTTGATTTTAAAAATTCTAAACCAGTAAAAAAACATTGTACCGTATATTATATATGATATATAATTTTATTATTCATGTTATGTATAAGTGATTCTACTAAAGAACCTAATAGAACATATAGGAATAACTATACTAAGAATCAAATTTATTACACGACTAATGTGAGATTTGAGGATTTTAAAAAGTTACGAATTTAAGAATTAGTTAATAGAATTTATCACTCATTTCTTTGTTTAATTCCTATTGAATTTATACTTTTAGCTAAATCCTATTAAATTAGTATTTTTTGTGTTGGTTTCAACTATAATAATAAGAGTTTGATTCTTATTCGATTTTTATCTTTCATTACCTTTATCTTAACACTGATAACTTTCTTATTTTTTAATATATCACGTAAAATTTCACTAACTCAATTCTTTTCGAAGTCCATCAATATTAAATAATGATGTTTACTAAGATATTCATGTGATTTAGAACTAATTTTTTTATATATACTTTTTATTTGATAATATGTCAAATCTAGAAGTCACTTATGTAATAAAATCATAATTAATGAGTATACGGTAAATTTCACTAGACTTTCGTGCATAAAAGGTGGACATAATACTATGTGAATAATTCATAAAAATACTGCAAAATTGTATCATACCGAACCGACACCGCATGATACTGAATGAAGTGGTACTGGTTTCAAAAAGTCCAATTTTGGTTTTAACTATCTAAATGCCGTAATTATTGGTATAGTACAAATTTAGTGAAAAAATTGCAAAACCAAATTGTGTACACCCCTACTGGGAATCCTCCTCATAAAGGATGTAAATCTCCCAAAATTTCAAGTCTCTTAAGTCAACAAGTATCACCCTACAAGATGATAATGATTATATTTTAATTTTACGATTCCAAATTTAGTGATTATGCGTTCGTCAACCCAACAATAGCCGTTGTTGGGCCGAGATGGGCACATGGAATGTCACTAGTAACTATTAACATTTAGGACGGACAAACCAAATTACACGATATTGTTAAGCTTGTTTAAATTATTATTTAGCTTCACAATTTATGTTTGGACTTGATTTAGATGTTAATCGAATCAAGATCAAATAAGTTTTAATCAAATCGAACACGAGCCGAACTCGAATAGCTTTAATTTTTCATACATATTTTATCCTTATTTACTATTCAAGTTGAGCTTCAAACCTACCGAACACACAAAAAATTATTTAACCTTGATTTAATGTCAAGGAAGCGAGCTCAATCGAGCTTTTAGCAAAAGATAACTTGAGTATCGATTATCTAGGTTTATCTTTCATTAAAAAATCTCGTTCAAACTCTATTTGTTCACATTACAAATCAAGCACGAACATCTTTCTTCGCACAACAAATTTCAAAACTCCAATCGAACTCAACTCTGATTCGTAAAAAGAAAATGACTCGAAACTCCAATCGAACTCAACTCTGATTCGTAAAAAGAAAATGACGGAACATTTACGAAAAATCAAATTTCATGAACTCATTGGTTAAAATTAATAAAATAGAAAAAAAAAAAAAAACCTAGCTGCAAAAACTCGATTCAAGTTCAGTTCGAGTAATATTCAGCTGACCTAAGTTTAATTAATAATTAAACCAAACTCAAACACAACAAAATTTAAACTCAATCATAATATGGACAAGCACTTTGTTCAACATTTGATTTATTCACAGCTCTAATAACATTAACTAGTAAACAGCACATCCGGATTTTTTTTTCCTGTAAGTTTGAAGCACAAATACTAACAGCTTAGACTTTACATGTCCGGTGAGAATCAAGAAAACTAATCCAGCTCATTAAACTGAAGAACAGTAGTTAATTACGAAATAATAACACTTCTTAACAATCAATCGCCTTAAACACAACATTTGAAGAGTTAAATGACAAAATACATGAGAAAACCAAACTTCTAAGTTGATTTATCAGTTGCAAATAGTAGATTATGCTTCCATAAGCCATTACACCCAAAGCAAAATTCGATATCCAAAAGGAAGATCATGTAGCAAACTAGAAATCTAACAATTTCCAAATGATGATGATTTTCATAAAAAGCACAAAGTTACTATTGCTTAAGCTCGTCCCAGCAAAACTACTATCTCATAATTCGGCAATAAAACATCAATAATTCATGTTTCAACCACAAATTGTTCGAAACACTAAATTGGAATAACAAAATTTTCGCAACTTCAGAAATATTCCCAAAACAACAATTGCTAGTAAACCTGACCACAAATGACAAATTACAACCTCCTTCCTCTTCTTCCACCCTTTCTACGGGTGCTATCAGTTGGAATTGGAGTCACATCCTCTGAAAAGAGACGAAAAAAACAGCAAAGAAAAATTTAAATTGGTAAGAGTTCACATACACAAACAAATCCAACAATCTCAATAAAATGTCAAAAATATTCAATGACATAGTGGATCCCATACCTATACGACCAATTTTCATGCCTGAACGAGCAAGGGCTCTAAGAGCAGACTGGGCACCTGGACCAGGGGTCTTGGTCTTGTTGCCACCAGTGGCACGGAGCTTAATGTGAAGAGCATTAATACCAAGTTCCTGAAAATTCTATGTATCAGTCGACAATGAAGATTTGTGTAAATTTAAGGTGGCATGTACTTCTTAGGATGGAAGATTCTAGAACCTTGCATCTCTGAGAGACATCTTGTGCAGCAAGCATAGCTGCATATGGAGATGATTCATCCCTATCAGCCTTCACCTTCATACCACCTAATTTCCAAGGGAAAGGTGTTAAAAATCAAACATAAAATAGAAAAGTAATCAAATAATAAAGGCTTAACAAAGAACAACAAAATGTACCACATGAGCCAAGACATCTTTACTCGGAAATAGAAGCAGAAAAGATAAAAATGCGAAGAACAACTATTTCTTTACAGAATCTCAATATAATAATAGTTTGAATCTTAATCTAGCATCTATTATGATTAAATGAAGGATTTTTTATTGAGATCTAAACAGATACAGTAGATATAGAGATTATTATAGGGCATCAGGTCTCCAAGGTGATTTAGCATCAATATAAGGATTCAGACGCAAATTACCCATTTTCACATGAGATTCATCCTTTGCCCAATTAATATACAGATGAGTCTGAGATAACGTAAACAACTACCTAATCACTAAGTTTCACAGATTGCCAAGTACACATTAAGTAAGGCAATAATAAACGTAACAAATTCCAGTAGATTTCAGCAATAATGAATCATAATTTTACATAAAACTCTGATGCCACATTGTCTAGAACATAACACGGAAAAGGTAAAATAATCCAACGGCTAGCATACATCATGAAGTGAATGAAGCTAAACAATACCTGTAATACGAACCATGGTTTCCCGGCCAGATAAATCAGTCACATGCTGCAAGTAAAAGGCCAATACTATTAACAAATATAACTAAGTTTTTAAACAGATTATATTAACATTTTCAAAAGTCATAAAATAGACAAATATAATTCTAACATCCCTATACTCACAATAAAGGTGTCATTGAATGACGCAAAGATGTGGGCCACACCGAACACAATTTCTCCATCCCTTGTGGCAGGTCCAAGAGTGACATTGTCTTCCTTGGGCTCTCTGGTCCTTCTCTTCGACTATAAAAACCAAAAAGGAAGTAGGATGTAAGAAAATAATCCAAAAGTTATACAAAATTAACAAAAAACTAATGTAAACCAATGGCATTATGAAGATTACCCATGTATTACTTGCTAAAGAAAATTTCTGGTACAGAGTTAATCAAAGAAGCTAAAAAACCTTTATGACTTCTTTATACCCAAATCAGCTATTAAAATTTTAAAAACCACGAGCAAGAAATAAAACATTAATATTGGAAAACAACATGGTAAAATTAATATGAAATCGTCAAACGAAGGGTTTTCGTAACTCCACACTATTTTTCCAAGAATAAAATGCAAGCTCAAAACTATTTTGTTCGGTAGTACGAGTGTATGAGTACACATTACAATTTACAATAATCAATTATCTATGTTCAAAGGAATTTCTGCATCATTTTTTTTTACAAAAAATAGCGATCAAAAGGTCAGAACAAGTTAAGCATCATCGAGATCCATAGCATGAGCTTCATAGCAATCCAAAATCGAGTACATATGCAAACCTAATTTCTCATACATAAAACATTAAGGAAAATAGATATAGACTAAAATTTAACAAAACATATAATGAATCCACGCGAATCTCTAGAAGAAAAAGCATCAAAAATCAAAAAACTAAAACAGAAAGAAAGCTAACTAACAAAATCGAAGTAAATAAAACGATCAGAATGAATCTCAAACTAATTACGATGAAACATTCACTCGTTCATATACATATACGCATATAGATATAGATACACAGAACAAACAATGTAAGGGATAAGCGTTTGATTCGAGAGAAATACCATGGCTCCGGCGACTAAGGTAGAAAAGAGTGCTTAGCTGCTTCGCGTGCAAAACCCTAATGGCATCTGGCGGAAATGCGAGGTCAATATTTATAGTGGGATTTAAGCCCAATTAGACAAAGATAGTGGATAATAGGCCCATTTAGTTGATAACTTGATATTGTGTGGGCCTTGGTAGCTTATCCTCTTATCTTGGCCCATTTAGTGACTGGGCCAAGTAAAATACTCTCAAATGCAAACACGTATATCTAGCCACGTACACGGTACATGTACCACTATTTATTTTATCCTCTTTTTCCGACCCATTTATTGACGGGCCTAGTAATATACTCTTAGATGCAAACACATATATCTAGCCACGTACATATATCTACGCCTCGAAGGGAAATAGTCTTCAGCGTTCGGTTAGGGGAAACCCTGGAATATACCAAAAATATATATATATATATATATATATATATAGCCACGTACATGTACCACTATTTATTTGATCTGCGCCTTTTCTAGCATGAATAAGATTAAAAGACTAATACATAAAATAATGCACCTATTAGAATGGGTAAACGTGCGCTAAATTAAATTATATGAATTTGACTCTATCAAAGATTATCTGAGTCAAGTTTAGTTACCAATTAAACAAACTCAAGCACAATTTTTGTGTCTCGACAACAATTCAAATAAGTTTGGACAGTACTTTGTTTGGTTAATTCAATTCGATTAATTTGCAATTCTAATTGAAGGTTTAATACATGTTTTCATAAGAAAGTGTTCAACTGAACTTTTTTATCTCCTTGAAACAACTTATCAAATGTTTAGTAATCTATAAGACGGGCGGGTTAGGAGAGCAAAAATAATAGATGAAATCTTATAGTTTCATTAGGAAGAACAGGGAAGATTATACTTCAAGACTTCAACGAACTCCTTGACCATAGAAATTACAGATTCTCAATTATTATACATGCTTCAATAGTCTTTATATATTTAAAATACTCTAACGGCACATTTGGTACGTAGATTGATTATTCCAGGAACTGTCCAGGGAAAAGGGATTCCACGTGGAATGATCTTTCTCAATCCACTGTTTGACTGCATACATGGACTAAAGTTGTATTGGAGTAGTCCGTCATTTTCCTTTTGTTTGGCTCACTAAATGCACAATTGGACTCAAACAAAATTTTATTTTTCAACTAATATACGCATATTTATACTATGATTTGTATGTGTTGGTTAGATACATAATATGTAAGTTGCTTCTGCAAAAATATATGTTGTATAAAAAATTTATGCATGTATATTTAATATTAATATACATATATTTATAACGTACCATTTATTCTCGATATATAGATACATTGTGAATATACACACATGTATATATATATATATACATATATATTATTTGCATTTATAATATAAATAAGTATACCTATATATATATATAGATAGATTTCTATATTTACTTGCTATTTTTTGTTAATTGCTATTAATAGTTGATACATATCCTAATTCATGATTTTGGGGATATTTGATTGAAATTTTATTTTTTGTTATGATTCCCACTTAATCCTATTTAATTGAGAATAATTATTTTCCATAGCTATATGAGGAATGAGCATTCCTACTTTTAATGAGAATGGATTATCCATGGACACTCCAATCCCACTTATCCTAGTTGTACCAAATAAGAAGTGAAGTATGAAAAAGTGGGAATGCCCTTTTCTTGGCGTCCTTATTCTCTCGTACCAAACGTGCCGTAAGAATATTGTCGTCAAGTAAGATGTAATGTTTTATTAGCTTCAAAAATATGTGATGAAATTATAAAATGGTGTCAATTAGAATGCTTATCTTTAAATCTATAAATCAATTGTTGGTGTCTTGTATAATTTTGATTTCGAATGCTGCCAATATAAGAGAAAAGTCTGAAATAACATTTTATATTCAAGCATCGTATAGAATAAGAAAAAACTTGGTGTCATATAAAATTCCAAATTCTAGATTCAAGGATCGAATTTTCATTTATTCTATACCATGTTTGAATCTAGAATTTATTTTAGCATTTCTTTTTTTCAGTCTTGTAAAAGAGAAAGTTATTAATATGAAAGAGCGAAAATGGAAAAGGAGGTGAAAATAAATATAAAGAAAAAGAAAAAAAGAGTTAACAGCTGTGGGATTTGAACCCACGCCCTTTCGGACCAGAGCCTAAATCTGGCGCCTTAGACCACTCGGCCAAACTGTCTTGATGAGCGAATTAGAATTATTCTATTTAATCAACCATAAAAATTGCAGTTGAACCTTGTTTAAATTATCATGAAGCTTTATAATTTGTCTGAAGAAAATTTGATTGATCTGATCTCGAGTAGTTTTAATTTTTTGCTCATATTTTACCATTTCATACTATAAACCTGATATCAAGTCGTTGACGAAGGAAATGCGAGAGTTGGATGATTTCATTAAAAAAGGGCAACCAAGCTTCTAAACTTAATTCCTCTTCAAAACTCATCATTAAAATAAAAATGTCCAAATTTGATTTGTTATGTTAATGAATCAAGATGTGACAAGCTTTTAGGAAAATCTCGAGTAGCTTGATCCATTTTCAACCCTAAATTCATCTAATGAAAGTTACAATTTATCAAAAATAAGAATCAAATGTAAAGAAATTTATTTTTACTTTCCAACCTTTTCTGTAAAAGAAAAATTAATTGAAAGTACCATATCGGTTTCAAGTCTTGAAGATTAATTTTTTTGGGTAATTTGCAGCAGCACATAAAAAGAATCTCTACATTCTTATATATCTATCTACAGAGGAAACAAAAAAATATTAAGATGCTTTATAGTGATCAAAAGCTCCGAGTCTTGCTGAGACATACAAACTATTGCTTACTGCAAAAATTCTATGTTCAGCTTCACATTATCACATCAAGTTTCTACACTTTCTTCTTGAAAACCCTTTCCTTGAGAGGGTATTAATAACTACAGGCAAGCTCAGCTGCCCTGAGTAAGGGCGGCGTGGCAGGGCGGGGCCCGAAGAAGATACGCCTTTTACTTTCTAATCGAATGGTTCAATTCGGGGATCATGCTCACTTGCCATCAACATCCCGGTGCAAAGGCACGTCGGGCACATTACCTAAACAAAACCGAAAAGATTATGTCAGAAAATACTAATCACTATCTTAGCTGCAAAGGGTTGATAAATATCTCGAGAAAACTAGGGTCAAAAGCTCTCGGGACTCAGATCACAGAAGTGAATTACAATTATTAATGTGATGGGACCCATGTGGGGTCCAATATATTATGCAGGTTTTTGAGTTTGAAACTCCCTAAGAATCACCCTACATGTTTGTTTAAAATCAACTTAAGCAAAGGCTCAAAATACGGGACACTACGAGAAGCTCATCTTAACAACCATTAAGCTCCAACACCGCAACACGTTTTGCCAAAATTCATTGGCTTGGAATAAAATTAAGGGTAAATTATATAGATTTTCCCTGCGTAGGATCCTAATTACAAAAAAACCCCTAAGTTTGAGACATTTCATAACTTACACTGTCAGTAAAAACATATTACAATTTCACCCTCTCCCCATTAAAAGCAAATTACAATTTTGCCACTAGGTATCGAGTTGTCACGACTTTACTCCCTTTGGTAATTTGCAGAACCTCAAGGGGCTCGTGGCAATTACCCAAAAGTGAAATGGTGTCCATGTAAATATCCCTAGAATTAAACATAAGAATTAAGGTCACAAAAAGGAACACGAGATTTCCATATTTCAGCCAAATCGCGATTCAATCCAAAATTTTCCAACTCAAGAAACTTCTTTATGTGCATACCCCGAAGGGATACTGAAAACATATTGGAGTAGAAACTGTAAGGACGATTCCCTGTCTCAAAATATTAAAACCGTGATGAAAATCTCCATTGGCAATATATTAGCACCAAAAGATGTATTATGGATTCGATTGTTTGATGATAAAAATTACATACCTTTCCTGCACCGGAGCAATTTGTACACCTTTTAGTAGTTGGTGCACGCAATGGCTGATCAGAAGCGTTTGTTACTATAGGTTCGATTGACAAACACAAACCACTTGAAGAACAACGAGCGCATGCCAAGTATCCTATCCACATACAATAAGACAAGGATTACATGAAATTAGTCGAGAATAATTATTTGTTGTAAAACTAAAAAGATATAGAAGATGATCGAGTGATATGAATCCAGGGATTTCATGTAATATTTGAGAAGAAAAAAAAGAGCAATTGGTCTACTTGATGGAAGATAAACCCCCGAGTTATCTAAGTTCAGAATGCAAATTGAAAAGAATTTAGCCATCAAGAGGGAAAAGAATGATTGATTCACCATTTAAACATATTTAGTACTAAGCTGCCATGGAAACTCGATGCGTGTGCTTAAAAAGTTAAAGATGTATTCATATTATTTTGCATGATATTATACATCTTTTTATTGCTTCATATTTATTCGGGTTTGTAAGAGAGAGGAAAATACTATGACTTGAACAAAATTGGTAAAAAGAAAGCAAGAACGTTGGAGAGGAAAGAGATGTTGTCTCGGTATTTACTCGAAACCTCTCCTAGTTAATAACAAGTATAGCTCATACATTGCTTAGATCATTAGCAATTTTTAAACGAGAATGTCTGAAGATTGGCCAAGAAAGTCGACACTCGACACAACTATTTATTGTTTTCAGGAAAATAGAAATAATAAATACAATGAAATTTGCAAAACACCCGGGGAAGAACCATCAACTTTATAAATTTATATCTTCTCGATACGACTGTATTATGTTGTTTCGTGAAGAATAATTTTATCAGCATGAAAGCTTGTCATTGAATAATACTCTTGGCAACTTTACGTATTTTAGTAACTTTTAATCTCAATAAATACCAGTTCCATGGCAGTATTTGCATCTTTTCTTTTCTTGTTGCTCAACATTGTTAATCTCCAACAGCATCAACGACGTAATAACCCCCACCGCCCCACCTGAAAACGAGGCCACAATAGGGTCCACCTGACTGGAAAAAAAAAATTAACGCATTATTCATAATTCCATAGCATTAACGATTAAGAAATCATAAATGAGTTTGTGAACCTGAAATTAGAGCTTTTTTGTACCTTAATTGCATAGGCAAATTCATGTTTCGTATGAAATCTTCGTACGAAGTACCTCCTATGCCCAATTTTAGCTCAAGCTGCCATGTGAAAATGATTCAATAGTTAATTCATCCTTTTGAATTTTTTTAAAGGAGCTCCACAGCTTTCATAATATTTTTATTTAGAGTAAGCAATATTCTTATTTTTTAATATTAGGAGCTTACAATTGGTGCAATCAATCCCCCGAAAACAATAATTCCAGATATGAATGAAAAGCTCGTCAAATAAAGCTGCTTCAGTGTCCTCGGTGTCTGTTTCAACAAAACGGAGAATAATGTTAGGTTTCTCTAAAAGAATGTTCAAGAAATTATTATTACTTTTTAAGATTTTCAAGACAAAGATATCATAAAAAGAATCAAATGAATTGAGAGGCCACGTCCAGGACAAGGAGAACTTAATTTCACTATACCAGAAAGAGGTACAAATATTCACCAAAAACAAGAAAAAAGAAAAAAAGAAAGAGGTACAAAGAGACACAAAAATTGTACAGATACTGTCAAAAGTCTAATAACCGTATATCCGTAGATTACTGAACCCGGATTAAGACGTGCAACAACATATCCTACGCTTTGACAAGCAAGGGATATTCCAGCACCGACGAGTTACTTAAAACATTGAAATTACTACTATAATTATATTATCGTATATATATTGAAGGACGGTTGTGAAGTTACCACGTGAGGAAGAAAGGGAATTGATGATGGGATATCGGGCATCTCATTTTCATCTTCGAGACTCTCATTGACAACTTTCATGCCCTTGATACGTTGTTGCACTCTTAGCCTCCTCACCTTCATTTACGGTAAAGAAGAAAAGTAAGTTATGCTAACAACATTTGAAGCATTTTCAATACAGCCCGGATTTAACATGACCACCATAGGCCTCTTGCGCTCCGCCAAAACAAAGGGAAGTGTAAATTACATAGCCACCCCTGTAGCAGACCCTAATTATGAAAAAAACCCAAGTTTGAAAAATTACGATAACTCCCCTTGTCCGTAACATCATATTACAATTTTCACCCCCAGTCAGTAAAAAGTAAAAACAGATTACAATCTCAGCCTCTATTTTTTCGAATTGTCAGATTTGACAAGGAGCGTCTTGATAATTTGCAAAACCTCGAGGGGCACGTGGTAATTATGCAATAGGTGAGGGGGGGTGCATGTAATTATCCCCAAAAAGGAGAAAAAATAGAAAGAAAAAAAAAACTCACTTCTTCCATGAGGAGAAAAATTTTATTGCGTCTGCTTTTGATGTTATCTTGGATTTCCTGAAGCTGCATCTGAACAAAATCCTGAACAGTCTCCGGTCCTTCTATAATGCAGAAATTGCTGCAAAACAAGTAATTCCAACAGAACCCATAAGACTGAAACTAACAACTAACATACACTTCCATGCTCATTTTGGATATGATCACATTTTATACATTGATGTGCAAATTTTAAAAATAATATAAGTACTGTCTTGGGTTGTTTAGTAGGGAGTAGGGACTAGGGATTGGTATTTCTTGTTTCGAAAGAAGCAAACAAGCAAAGAATATTGAAAGAAGAATCAGACACGTAAGATGATTCTGAATTACGGATTACATACAACACATAACGCATTCTAGGACAATCAATAAAATTATGCCATGCACGGAAAAATGAAATGTTCATAAAACACGAAAAAAGTGAAATTGCAACCTCCACCAAGTTATAGGTAAAACCAAATTGGCGACAATATTTTCGAGTTTTAGCCACGTTCAACAACCAAAGGGCTATAGATTACAATAGTTTTCAAATTGTGATGGATCCTCAGGTATCATCAAGGACAATATTAATTTTTTTCCAATCCTGACTAAAACCAATTATGACAATCATTATATGTTGTATTCTACATATAGAAAGAGGTTTATTAAAAACCAAACCGGGAAATTCTAGCCCGCTCCCGGCTTGGCCACAGCTAAGCATATTATAAATACCCCGTCAAGCTATGAAACACGGACACTCCAATAATTATCCCCGGGCGCGTGTCGGACATGACACGCCTCCGACACGTGTCCGGCACGGCTAATCCGTGTCCATGATTAAAAAATAAAAATAGAAATTCGGACACAGTGTCAGACACGGCCAGGTGCGTGTCCCACACGATGGGGACACAGTTGGTAGATTTACCCATATTGAAACCTACATTATTTCAAAATTACTATGCTAATTAGGGATTGTCTTTGCCTAAATTGAACAATAATTTCTTGAGCATTTGATACTTCGATATCTAAGAAAGAGATTTTATTTGTAATTCATTAGTCATTTGAGGCTGTTTATATTTTTGTTTAGCATTTGTTATTAACTTATTGAGTTATTGTTGATAAGTTGTTGAATTTTTTCAAACATATAGAGATTTACAAAGAAGCAAGCAAAATACAAATTTATAAATAAGTTTTCATAGTTTATTTTTCTAACAAACTATATGAAATTTAAAATCAATATCTAATTTATGTGTAATATATATATATATGTATATGTATATATATATATATTTGACAGTCGTGTCAAAACCGTATCGTGTCCTAAATTTTTGGAAAATATCGTGTCCCGTGTCCGTGCATCATAGCCGTGCGTCAAGCCATGTCGAAAAGGTACATTTTCAAGTACCTTTTTTTTATCGTTAAAATCACTCAATTATCTAAGTTTTGATCTTATCCGATCGATATTATCCAAGTGGGCAGGATGAAACTTCCATGAATTCAGGATGTACATAAAATATTCCATACACAAATTAGGCAAGCAAAGCAAAAAAAAAAAATTACGGATAAAAGAGAACTAATCTTTCTACCTTAATCCATCATAAAAATAGAAGAAAAGTTTGAACTTTTATTAACCAATGGTAAATTCAACAGTTCATAAATTAAGATACAAATACCAAAAATTAAACAATATGGAAAAAAAATCTTGAAGAATTTACCTAGCGTTGGTATCTCCAGAAGGCGTACTGGAATCAACGGCGTCGTTTGGAGAAGATGAAGTACGTACAATTAGGTTTTTATTGTTGTTTTTGGAAAATGAATTGTTTGTGAGGAAGCATAAACGTCTTGTGTTGGTGTTGGTGCGAAAGAAAATGAGAGGTGTAGAGGAACAATGGAGCTTCACAGATGGCAGCGGAGAATACAATGACAAAGAACTCATCTTCTCTCTCTTCTCCCTCTCTCTCTCTCTCTCTCTCTCTCTCTATATATATATATATCTGTGTATATGAGGAAGGAGGGTTTGGGGGGGGGGGGGGCATGGAACTATGGATAGAGAGTTGGGGGAAGAGTTGGGTGTTTTTGTCTGGAAGCAGAGTTACTAACTTACTATTAATGGAATATTGGGTGGGAATCTTTACACAGTCTCATGCCTTCTATCTCAACTGAACTCTTTGTATTAAAATATATGTATAATATATAGACATAGGAATAATTACGTATATACCTTTCTCATAGTATGTAATTACGAAAAGAATCTTCCTGTTTTTGAAATTATCAACCCACCCCTAGAGCTAATTGTAAGGTTTTCAAGGGTTATAATAATTTTTAAATATAAGTGGGGGAAATTACAAAAAGTGCTTTACATAAGGGATTTTTTATGTAATTTCAAAAATAGGAGGGAGTGGTTGGGAAATTACATATTACATGAGGAGAGGTTTGTGTAATTTTTCCGAAAAAACATGTTGCAACTTTTCTTCTTTTTCCTCTTACATGGTTCGAAGTGTTCTGCCTGTATTAGTCTTTCCTAGTGTTCCATTTGAATTAAAACTTTTTGGAATTATTGTCACTATTTTCTGAACTTTAATTGTAGCCTTCTGAAATTATTGCAACTATTACAAAAATGGACTTTTATGAGTGAAAAATGTGACGAACTTTTCAAATTTTGATCTATATATAAAAATGAAATAATAGCATCTATAGTTCCCTATCTTTTCTGTTTGTATCACTTAAGTTCCCCAGATAATATTTGTTTCACTTAAGTCCTTTATGTTCTAAATTCTATGTCACTTAAGTCCTCTAGTGGTTTTATAAAAAGATTTTATTTCAATTAAGTCCTTATAGTTTCATTTACTCTCAAACCTAGCCTTTTAAAAGGAAAAATAATCGCTACAGCTCAGGTTTAAGCAAAAGAAGGATCCTGCTTGAAAAATGGTATCAGAGCCTCAGGTTATTAATGAAATACTTAAATAATTTTACATAAGATTAAGTCTAATCCTTATGGAGGAGAATTAAAACAAGAATGGAACCGAACAATAGTTCGATCTATGACGAAAACAAGAAGTATTTCCAGATACTGGAAATTCAAAAAGAAAAGAGGATTAATAAATTTATCCAAAGAAGTAAGAAACTTTCTTACGAAATACGAGAAGTGCTGACAAGAGTACAAACAAGAACTCCTGTAGCATATATACCGGAATCAATTCAGTACTATGAAAGGAGTATGGCCATGGACTACAAATTCCAAGGCAACATCACGAGTGATTTACAACTTGCGGAGATCCAGGGCAAATGGTCCGGGAAAGCTAACACAGGTAACTCTTTCAATCAAAAAATTTCATATGAATTGGAAAGATATTGAACCGGATACATCTAAGATTTCTAAAGATCTTAGAGAAATCCAAAAGACAGTTCAAGATTACGGACATAGGCTAGAACATCTACCTATGAAAATTGAAAACTTGAACCAAAAACTTGAGGAAACCCTCAAGATTATTCCAGATCTACAACGATCCATTACGGATCTAAAGACGGAAATCATAGATCTAAAAACTAGACAAGGTGTAACCGGTACATCCAAACCAAAAAAGGATAGGATCGGTGATGCACTTGGACGAGTACCTCTTCTACATCAGAAGGGAAAGGCTAAGGAAGTTCCTAAGCCTAAAACTCATGATGAACTACTCATTGATATCCTTAGAAGTATTAAATGATATGGATATAACAAGAGTAGATCCATCTGATCTTCAGGAATTAGTTGAGTCCTTCTCACAATTACAGGTTGTGGAACTAGCTACTATAAAAGCTAATGAACTCGCACTGGGGCTTCCAGCACCAGGAGAGAGTTCAACATCTAATAATTCTCCACCGGATGAACCGATGCGAGAAGGTAAAGATTTGCATACAAATGTAGAACCCGCTCTTAGAGGGGTAACGTTTAGAGCAAATCACACGAGAAATCCAATTAGGATACCAGAAAATACACCCTGGGCAAGGACTATGTCACACACCTTGAACCCCTACGGTACTATCCTAAACTTGGATATCATTGATTTCAGAAACATCAAAAAAATAATTGATGAATGAGTAGCCTCTATGAAAATAGCCGCTACTATACTGAAACTTAATAAAGAAAACTTCATAAAATTAATGGAGCTAAGCTTAGAAGGTTCTGTCAAAGTGGGTTGGGAACGCACCTCGGCAGAATCCAAGCAAGAAGTGTTAGCCGGAGAATCTAAAAGCACTATTGCAGATAGATTCGGAAGGATAACCAAATTAAATTTCATCGGAGATGGATACTTCGGTGAAAATAATGCAGAAAGAACCAGAGAGTACACACAGGCACTCTATGGTCTTGAATTAAGAAATATTTGTGCCATTGATGAATATATCTATTGGTTTCGAAAATATTTCTTTCACGCGAATGTGAGTGCAGAAATTGCTGCACCTATGTTCTTTGCAAAAATCTGTAGCCCTTGGAGAGAAATGTTAATACATTCCTACAAGGTTCCAGAAGGATAAGTTGATACGGTCGCAAGACGAATGTCTTTCTTGAAAGACAGATTGAAAGACTGGTGTCGACAAGCAGCTGTTCAAAAGAATATGAAAAAGCTGAGAGGAAAAATGAAGAGAACCCCTCTTTGTTGTGATAATAATGATTTTCCAACAATAATTGGAGAATCAATCGAGCAAAGAAAGAAGAGAAAATATTTTGTTCGCCCTGATAACATTAGCAAATAGCAACAAAAGGTGATCTTCTTTCAGGCACAAGTCTTGGTGGTCTAAATCAAAAGCCCAATCTTATAAATCTAGCCAAAAATCCGGACCAACCAGAGTTTCTTCCCAAGGATCTCGGAAATCCGACGGAAAAAAACTTATAAGACGAACTTTCAGAAAGGCTCACACTAGAGCGAAGGAAAGTTTCAAAGATTGTAACTGTTGGACATGTGGAGCTCGTGGCCACATTTCACCAGATTGTCCACAAAAAAGTGGCAAAATAAAACAATTTGAAGCCACTGCAGACATACTGGATGCAGTTTTCAACGGAGATTTGGTACCAATATACCAATTCGAAAATATCCCCTCAAACGAAAGCGTCTATGAGGAAAGGATAGAAATTAATTCCGATGAAACATCAACCGAATCGGAATAATGCCTGGTATACCTATTTGCATAATTCCACAGCTTAGAACTGTTATCTCTAACTTCAGAGAAAAGATAGAGAGAAGTAGAACTATAATACAACATTATAGATCTATTATTCAATTATTGGGCCAAACACCACTCCGCCTCAGAAAAATAATTGAGCATGAGACCAAGATTCAGATCTGGCCACAAAATATTCATATTCTAGAAACATGGATCGAGAGTATGATTAAAAACAATTGTTCTATATTCCAAGAAAGAAATAATCCTTTCTAATGGAATACTCCACCGAAGGAGATAGGCTTCAAACAACAGATAGCCTAGCTGGTTTCTTTTCCAGGGCATCTATATCAGATAAAACCATGGAAAAGATCATGAGACAAGACTCTAACATTGGTAAATACGACGGTTTTAGAGTCAACGGAGTAAGCAGAATCCTAAATCAAATAGAATTAAATCAAAGGCAGCATAACATCAGATACAAAGTAAGTTCTGGGGAATTTGCAATCCCTATGGAATTAACTGGTAATGTGATGGATATGCAACTTATTCCGAAAGAAGAAATTTTGGAAGAATTAAGTAGGCTAAGAGAGGAAGAAGCTCTTACTATGAAATGGACCCATATCAGAACCATTGAAGTGGTAATCAAAGCTACTTTCAAAGAAGATGTTAATTCGCCGTTACATTTGTCCATAATGGATAAAAGAATTAACAACTTAAGAGACGGTTGTCTTGGTACGATAGTAGGGGATTTATATGCAGGCAAACTTATGTTTGACATTCATCCAAGAATTGCATATAACCTAGCTGACCAAGATTTCAGCCGAGTCTTAACCCTTCATCAGGATTTCAAAAGAACAAATCTAATGAAAGAAGAGAATAGACCATATTCTATTACATATAGAATTGCTTATGCACTTTCCAATGCACATCATTCTGATTTGTTTATCCGGAAAGAGTATATTAAAATTCCAAGAATTTTCAAGGAATTTGCTAAGGTAATGGCACCCGATCCAATTCAAATACCAAGGATTGGTGGTGTGGATATCTTAATCCGAGACCATGCAGTTCTAGATCGTTCAATGAGTTCTAGAACAAATTTTAATAGCAGGATGTCATTTTCGGAAGAAAGGATAAGGAGTTTAAAAGGAAAAGAATTAATCGACGATCCAACTCCTTAGGCCATTCGAGTAGATAATGTAAAAATTAAATGCCCGGAAGGATGGAAAGACGTGCAAGTAATGTTTGATATTACAGAGAAAGATAATTACTTTTCTTGTGATGATCTATATCACTTGCAGCAATCTACGGCACAAAATTTGTTGATTTTTACCACTAATTGTGGTAATGATATACAAGTTTTGCGACGAGCAAAAGCTTTTAATAGGATCATGCCTATTAATTTTCGCAGTCAACGTGGTGATTTTAATCCTGGTTCCAAATTAACCCATCCTAAAATGATGGATAAACGAAGATTTGGAAAAGCTCTTTTGTCTTTTAGACTACATGGTCTAATTGAAAGCATGGACGAAAATTGTTATGAAAATTCGAAAGAAGAAATACAACTTCTTAAAAAGAATTACAGAACAGGTCTATGGATAACATTAACGAAGAAAGTTTACTTTCTTAATTCAAAGGAACTTTAATGAGAATCATTTGGTTTGGTGGGATAAAAACAAGATCGAAGCTACTCTGAAAGTAAAAGAACAATGCAAGTATGAGTATGTTCGATATAAGCCAATCCAGATGAATATGAAAGATAAGAAAGATATGCAAACAATCATAAAAGAGCATATCAATCTTAAACTCATAGAACCTGGAGTCTCTGCTTATAGTAGCCCTGAGTTTCTAGTAAGAAACCATGGCGAGGTAAAAAGAGGAAAGGCAAGACTAGTAATCAATTATCAAGGTATCAATAAGATACTAGAATTTGATGGTTACTATATCCCAAGCAGAGAACACTTAATCGAATGCATTAAAGATGCTAAGGTGTTTTCAAAATTTGATTGTAAATCTGGTTTTTATCAGATTAAGATGGAAAAGGAATCCAGAAAGTATACGGCTTTCTCTACCCCGCAAGGACAATATATCTGGAATGTACTTCCAATGGGATTAGCAAATGCCCCCCAGATATATCAAAGAAAGATGGATAATATATTTAAAGATTATTTCGAGTTTATGTTTGTCTATATTGACGGTGTATTAATTGCATCTATAAATATGGAAGAGCATATTAAACATCTTGAAATATTTTCTCATGTATGTTTTAATGAAGGATTGGTGCTTTCAGAAAAGAAAGCAATAATCGGCGTTAATAAGATTGAATTTCTTGGCATTCTTATTGACGAAACTGGTATTGAATTCCAGGAACATTGTGGAAAAAATACGCAATTTTCCTGATGTTCTAAAAGATGAAAAACAGCTTCAAAGCTTTCTGGGAGTTGTAACTTTGCTGGTATTTTTATCAAAGATCTAGCAAAATACAGAAAGGATTTCCGACCTCTTTTAAAAGAAACGGAAAGCTCGAAATGGAAGTGGGAAGAAATTCACACTCAAAGAATTCGTGAGTTGAAACAAGTTTGCAGTAACTTGCCTAAACTCGCAATACCACAAGACAAGGATGACATGGTAGTCTATACAGACGCCAATGATTATAGATGGGCAGCAGTGCTCATGAAAAGAACAACTACAGGAGAAGAACCTTGTAGATATGCAGGAGGGTTGTTCACTGAACAACAAGCCAGTCTTTGGCATATAAATGAGAAGGAATTTTTTGTTGTTTGGAAGGCCTTTAAAAAATGGTCATTGTTTTTATTAGCCAAAGAATTTACATTAAAGGTTGATAATACGAATGTTAAAGCTTTTTTGAAAAATAAACTTGAATCAAAAATCGAAAAAGCACGTATTCTCAGATGGCAAGCGGAATGTCAATATTATTGTTTTGACATTATTATCGTGAAATCTCACGAAAACATTCTTGCAGATTTCCTAACAAGAGATGGAAGTGTCTGAAGTTAACTCCATCATTACGAGATACAGACATCTCAGGGAAAACCTTGAGGAGCTTGACAAAAAGATTGGACAGTTATCAGTTAACGCTGAGGTATCTGGCCATGTACAACGAGCTGATCTGGGCATAGTCCAGGAAACCCTTAAGGGAACGACGTATGCAATGACAATGTTATGGAATACACTACAAGAACCAATTCGAAAGGCATCATCCTCAGTGATGACTCGCGAATTAAGAGAGCAGGACTCTACACCTACGTTTAGAGAACGGGGCTCTATACCCGGAGCAGTGGATTCAAATACCACTTGCACAAGTCCATTCTCAGATTCTGAGGAAACGGAAAAGGTTGAAAGAATGGATGTGCAAACTCCTACTAGTTCAAGTCAACCCACCACCTCTAGGGTTAAAGAGGGAGAGATTAAGCTTAGGCCACAGACAGACACTTTTAAGGTTAATACTAACCCAATTAATTTACATTGGCAGGGTTATCAGCGCTCTTGGGAAAAGTTAATCTCAAGAAAAGGAATAAATCCTAATAGATCTCTGGTAGAAATATCAGGGAAATATCCCAGGATTTGGATGAAGGAAGGATCAAATCCTGACGAAGTCCGAGAATGGTATGATTTTGGGGCAATTGCGTCAATACATACTATGTCACCTAGTTTTCTGGAGATATCCAAACTTTCGGATTGGATTACAGGAGCCGTGTACGATTCATGGCAAAACAACCCACACCTCAAGAGGGGTGATATCCTGGAGTTAAAATTCATTTCAGCAACTCCAGAAATTACAGGAAAAGGGTCTCATCCAGCATTTCATTTTATGAAATTACAGAGACTGGACATGACGGCCTATAACAAAATTCAGGTCGCAACAGGAGACGCTCCTTTGGTTAGTAATATCAATAAAGACGATATATTCACCAGAAGAGCATGGGGAATGTGGGTCTGTCTTACAGAGATGGACAAAGCCAAGTATCCATTCAAGATCTTCACAAATTTAGTGAATGGGTCATTCCTGTTAAATTCAATGACAGGGAAAAGTATAGATTTTGCAGAAAAGGTCTTCGAGCAAAAACGGACCATAATTTGGGAAAACAAGTTACCAGCAACTGAATCTACCAGGAGGAAGGCCTGCAACATGATGCATGTTGATCTTTAACACAACCGGGAATGTTCAAGTTGTGAGTTCCAAGAAAAACCCTTATCTGGTACAAAAATACGGGTTACCAAGGCAAAACCCGAATCCGATAAGGATAAGGGAAAAAGAAAAACATTTTACCCAAAGGGTTTTCACAAACCCCGGTAAAATCATGTAAACGACAAAGGTAGACTAATAATTAGGCGCACCAACCAAAAGTCAGTCATGTGATTGATTAAAAGCAACAGCTGTAAAAAGCAAGGCGTGGCAGACAAAGTGGCAAACACAGGGACCCACGTGCATTAATAAAGATTGACGTATGCAATGACGCCAAAAGATTAGATGAAGTTTGGAATCCACATTTGGAGTCCGAAACTAAAAGCTATAAGAAGGGGGTCAGAAGCAGATGGAGATCATCGAAAATTTTCTCCAACGCTTTCATAATACAAATATTCATAGAAAATTGGTAATCTTTTTTCTGTTATAGTTTTAATCTTCGAGTGTATGGGGGTTTCCCCAATAGTAAGTCCTCTTATGAGAAGCTAAAAAGTTTTCTCCTTAATATAGGAGTAGAATAAGATTATGTAATTTTAAGTTTGTATTTCATAAAAAATGAAGGCTTTGTCCAACGTGTTGTCCAAAATCCAAATTATAATTATATCTGTTTATACCTTTTACACCCTCGGACAGGAAACGAAGTGGGCTGTGTTGTGTATCGCCGAAGGAGCCAAGGACTGCGAACCATAAGCTGCGGTTGGTGGTTGGAATGAGTCCGTAAAACCGAGGACTTGGAATACCCGGCGATAAGGCGGTCAAAAAAATGTATAAATTTATGCAAGGTTAATTTTATTTCGAAAGTATGTTGGGTCTAATCAATTGGAAATTCCCTTTTGCTAAAACTCTCATATGAGAAGATTATTTGGGTTATAAAAAGTCTAGAGGCTGTTTTGATAAAGGTTTGAAAATATGGGGTAGTTTGAAATAAAGAAAAGAAGAGGAAGGACCATAGTGACACATTTTATCAAGTTGAGGGACTAATGTGCCACTTTTATTAGATGAAGGACTAAAGTGAGACAAACCAAAAAGCAGAGGGACCATAGTAGTCATTTTCTCAATAAAAATCTCTCTCCAATTACCACATTCTATAATTATGTCCAAACAATATTTATTTAAAATTCATCCTTGCATTTACCAATTCCGTAAATCAAATGATCAACACTCTTTGACCTATCTAAAACATTTTAAATCCACCCCTAGAAAATCAAATATTATTTTAGTCTAGATACAACAATGTTTGATAAAAAGAAAAAAGAAGAAAAAGAAAGAGGAGTCTGATTGACTAATTGGATCTTGAGTTACAACAAAAATGTAAAATTACTATACAACCTCAGAAATCCACCATAATTGACAACGCGGAGTCCTCTGACAACCATCCGTGTATAATAGACCCCACATGAACTTCATCATGATGAACGGTTTGCGATTGCCCAGACTCCCAGTCGGGACCCAACTACAAGAGGCAACCTCTCGAACTTCTCTGATGAAAACATTTCTTTTACGGTTCAGGATTCCGTTGGGAGGAGCAGTTTTCAAGCTTGGGAAGAAGGCTTCGCCAGGCACTGGCTACACCATTTGCCAGGTGAGCTTGACCCTTGGCAAATTCATGAAAAGCTAAACCCATGTCTACTGTTTTTTGTTCTTGAAATCGAACAATTTCTTCGTTCATTAGTTTCACAATTGTCTCAAATCTTCTTGTTGCCTCAATGCCATCAGCTTTAAGCTGAACGCGATACCAAATATCAATAGAACAGTGAAGAACACAGAAAATAGCAAGAAAAATGAGCAGCAATAGTACTTACCTCCTCATATTCGTGCTCGGCCTCGGCCAATTTTTCTGATCGTGTTAATCTGAGCTTGTTCCTGAAAATAAACATGCACGAAAATGGTAAACTACCAATTAATTACCATGGATAATATGCAACATTCGGTTGTGTTTGGGTGGAAAGTATAGGATTTGGGAGAAGAATTCAAACAACTTAGGCGGAACTGAAATTTACCACAACAAAGTCGAAAAAAGAGCTCAAAATGGGAGCTCAAGGCTTTCAAATCCATTGTAATATGATACTATCTAAACAAGCTCTTGGATCGATGGATTTGGATTTGAGGAATGGATATAGAGAGAGAATTTCAAATGACTCTAAATTGGAGTTCCTCAAATTCTACCATAATGAATGAGAAACTAGCTCAAAATGAGTTCCAAGTGTTATGAAATCCATCTTAACCATAAACCATCCAAACAAGTTCAACGAATTCGTTATAAATTTGAAATGCATTACTTTCAAATCATTCAATCCAAACACATCCTTAATGAATTTGTTACTATGGATTTGAAATAATCAGCTCTCGAGTCTGACAATCCAAAAGCAACCTTTTGGGTACAGACTAACATAGAAGGAAGAAAAGGAGCTAATCGTATATGTCGTCGAGATTGGGGGCATATGCAGCTATATTTGAACGTCATCAAGTGATTTACTTTGTAATGTCTAAGGCAAGCATTATCTCCGGATTTATTAAGCAAAAGTTTATTACATTGTTATCATAATCAAGGGGTCCAAAATATAAAAGCGAAAGTAAGCTGAAAATTTAGAGACCATACATATCTATTTCCTTAAACTTGATTGTTTCTGCAAGTTCACAATGGTGCCTGAAAGCACTTGCTCTCTCTGCTATTGTAGCCTGTTCCGGAAAAAGATGAACTACCGTCAGTTTCCATAACAAAGCAAAACTAATACTAATAATAGTAGTAAGAACAACAATCGGATATGATGGATAACACTTGAAGCACACTCTACATTGTTGTTCATTTCTTTTTTTTCTTTTTTTTTTTGCTAAAAGCCATCATTTTAAACCTTCCGTATTTCACTGAAAAGTTATTTTCTGTGGTAAATTTGTTAACTGATACCTTTAAGATACAAAACAAACTTCTGTTTCTTAGAAGAAAATCATTGGCAGAATCTAGTATAGCCATCATATTTTTGATAATTGAGAAGGACATGAAGTCACCTTCATAGACTGCACTGCTCGAACATAATCTTTCAAAGGTTCTTCAAAATTCATCAATAGGTGGTGAGCCTAATAAACAGGCAGGATAAGTGTATAATCATAGAATTCATCAACTTAGAAAAGCATGTAATTATATATATATATATACACACACACACACATATATATATATATATATAGAGAGAGAGAGAGAGACTATTAAACCATACCTCTCTCTGCAGCTTAATTGACAAAATCTCTGATTTTGCCCCAAGCTCAGAGAACGCCTTTCCAAGAACATTTTCTTCGCAGTCTCCTAACAGCTTGACTGCCTTGCCAAAGTCCGATAAAGATTGTCCCAACTCTGAAATATTGGAGAAAGCTTGCTATCATGGACTAAATTTTCAGCTATGTAAGAAGAGGTAAGAACGATAGGTGGAACAGACATGAAATACTAGCAATTACGAGTTGCATGTGATGAAGCCATAATTTTCTTATTACGCTAGCAATTAAGGATAGGAAAGAAGAAAACAAATTTACAACTTCTACACACAGCATAAGAATAACAAGCATTAAAAGTTTAGATATACCCCTATGTCTCTTTACAAGACGGTAAGCATGTTTCTGTGCTTCAGCTAGGTGGTCTTCCAGCTGAAAAATGTAATTCTTCAGTTTCTCATACTCCGGATTTGATTCTTCAACTGGTTTCTCCTTTCCAAGAACAACATCACTCACTTTAGACTGTACATCCTGTCAAATATGAAATGAAGCCACTGTTATATGAAATGCTTTCACCCCTTGCATTACTCAGTCACTTGTAGCAATGGGCTTAACGATAAATGATTCCTGAGGCCAACAAGATCAAAAACTAAATTTATATCTGCAAAAGATGGACCAAGACCCACTAGATCAAGATAGCAATCCACAAGGATTCTTTATTTTGTAATCGATTATATGGATCTTTAGAGGGAAAGCATATAGCTTATGAAAAAGGAAAATTTATTCAGTGCCTTCCAATGTTGTAGAAGTGTTCATAGAGAGAAGAACTAATAAAAAGATCATCGGCTTCGGATTTTAATTAGCATCTCTAATCAAGAACACATAATGGAGTTGCAGTTCAAAACAGCTACAGTCCTCCTTCAATAAGAGCACGAACTAGTTGAGACTCTCAACTGTGGGGCTGAAACCAGCGTCTATTTCCAAATTAGTTGCACTAATTCTGATATTGACTAATAATAATGTTTGGATGAGATACCTTAAAAATTTGCATAAAGTCCGTCGGTTTCTTCTTGAAAATACTAGTTTCTTGGGATCTTGCTCTTTCCATTGTCTACAAATCAAGAAAAAAGTACAAACAATCAGACTTATGAAACAGACATAGCAAAACAACAAAAAATAAAGAGGTAAAACATTTTCATTTCTCAATAATGTGATGCACCATCAGCAACAGGATTTTGCCAGCCAAAGCAGGGGAGTGATTAAATTGAAATCTACCAACAATTGTTAGCAAGAATCAATGATTCCCCTTATTGACTGTTTCAGACTTCTAACTATAATATTGATTAACTATGATAGATCGCTGTGAATGGGTTGGATAATAATTAAAAGAATTGGCAGAAGTCTGAACTATTCTTTTTGTACCATCAAATCAATCAGCTATAAGAGACAAACTCCAAATCCATCCCACTTCCCATTCCTAACCCATCGAGCATTGTCATATAACCCAATTTTGTCAAGGTACATATGACCTTACTGTACCAGTATGTGCACAAATGGCAAGGCTTCAATATTTAACCATGAAAGTCCTTGGATTCGACACCCAACCCTTATAAAAGACACAAATGCATACTCTCAAGTCTCAACATGAGTTTATCTTTCTAGAATTAAACCCTCTCCCCATCCTAGAAATAGCTACACAAATTTAAATGTCCAGTTTGATTTCTTAGTTGGAGAATAAAAGTTCCCTCATACTGAATTACCTGTTCATCAGCCTGCAAAAAGGTTCTTAAATCCTCACTCTGCTGAAGCGTGTCATGTGAAGCAATCCGGTTGACAAACACATCCAACGCTTGACGCCTCATCTCAATGAACTCAGCAGTAAATCTGAACTTCTCTATATGGCATAAAAACCAATATGACACAATAAAATTTCAAAATGCTTGCAAAATACAACAACACAATGTAGTCTACCCTAAAAATCAGCTGCATGCTAAGTTAAGCGGGTCCAGAAAATGCATGAGCCCACCAATAGAGGAATTAATGAACAGATTCACGCTTAATAATCAAAAACCAAGTCTGATGTGTGGAGTTATTATCCATGTCAATCTTTTTATAAGTTTTTAATTATGAATAGCTCAATTTTAAATTGAAAAGATGTAACATTGTTCCTGAGGTAAAAAAGAGATGTCATAGATACTTAACGTGTCAATGTTCACCAAATGAAATCCGTAATATTGAGTTTGATCAGATGAAAATCCACCCGAAGACGCCCTTGTACTTTTGAAAAAAGATTACCTACAGTGCTCTTCTCCGGAAGAGGAGGGATGAAAACGCCCTTGTACTTTTCAAAAAGGCGCTCTCTTAACCAAACAAAATCACTATATCGCCGGATAACAATTTTTTCCGGGCCCTCATATTCAGGTAAATTTGTCTGCAAAACAAGCTCTGATTTTGTTATTCATCGATTTAGGCCATTAAAGTCAGTTCATTTACATAATGCTAAACAAATTAAAAGTTCAAGTTAGGATCAAGCATACAAGTAATTTCATTGTAAATGATGAGGAAATCATATGAAAGCAACCACAAGATGTCACAACTAAAATCTTCAGTTTAATCGGTTATGCTGTAGCTAGCAGGTAAATCTTTTATGAAAGTAGAACATGTGAATACTTCTCAAAACTTACTTTCATGAACCACAGAATAATTTACAAAAGTATTGGATAACATCACGACACTTTATGGAAACAGAATTCTGACTTCTGTATAGACCAAATATAGTTGTGAGTTGATTTTAGCATAAATTGATATGCAACTCATCTTTTGTGTAACTTCGATTCAATTATATGTTAAAGCATGCGATAATAAGCAACGCCTTCCAACAGAGCTCGTAAGGTCAAAGCTGAAAAGCTGTATCAGACAAATGTACATCTGAAACATTAGATCAAACACAGAGAAAATATGAAAAGTCCAAAACTTGAAACAGAATTGCTCCAAAATGAGATGTCATGCATAGGTTCAAATCCAATTTAGTAATTTTGGATTACTTTTTATCAATACAAGGATTCACTTGTTGACTAAGTTGATCATTTCAAACTAGACCACCAGCTTGCTGAGTCATCAATGCTTGTATCAAGTTAATTCAACTTTCAAATCCTGCTCTACTGGGCATATCTAGGAAGTGCTCTAACCGAATTTGATTAAAACTAAGACCATAACTTCATATGCATCACAGGTTTTCATTTCTAAAGCATAACTCACAATATATTCGATCATATGCAATTATCTCATTGGGATGCCAGCACCCAATAGAGCTTCACCAAGAGGAATGTTAAAACATCAACCACTGGCAAGACTTCCAAGATCTAACTGTTATCTCCCAAAAGGCATGACGAGTGACAATAATCAGGCAAGTTCATATGTTGTGATATGTTTCAAAGTCTTAGGCCCTAAATTAAGCAGAAGGTCCATTATCAAAAGGCAAGTTTATGGGGGGAAATCTGGGGCCAGGTTTAGTACTTTAGTTCATACTTTTGATGTTCATTATATTCTGTACCTCTTTCGTTAATAGTGAAATACTCTCTCCTCTCTCGTGGACGTAGGCAATTGCAAATTCTTGTGTTGTTTAATTCTCTATGCTTTTATTATCGTGTTTGTTCGAACATCATATGGCTTATACAATACGGCAGAAACTCTAATAGCCGCCTGTTCACTCTAGCTTAAATTCATGGAAGCCAAACATATATTAATTGCAATCCCCATTCAATAACTGCTAAAACAAACCAACCCCTATACTATGCATTATTTCTTGGAAGATTATTCGAAAAAATTCTGACCGGCAAAAAAACACTAGATACCTATTTAATCACGGACTACAAAGATCAATTCAGATTGATACCACAGTTAAGCAATTACGCAAAATCCAATTAAATTAAAGCCCTAATCACAGAAGACTATCAATATTACATGCAACAAGCAAGCGCCTACGCAAACACACATAATAATTAGACATGTAGAAACCATTAAGTACTACCTTGGTGACAACTTTGTATGAAATATAAGCCTGAACTCCATTCCCCATTTTAGCAGGATCCGATACCGATACAGTCAAATACGGAGCTTGCGATCTAGGGCTGCTTTGCGCCATCAAACCTGATCCGCTTCTCTGCTGCAAATTGAGCGTTAATTTTAAACAATATATACATATATATATATATATATTCAAAGGATACTACTGACTCAGTTAATTCAAGTACAAAATCACAGCTCACATATTGTGGAATTAATATTTAATACTACACATGTCTGCAAGTACCGTAGTGATCATGGTCGCTTCGCACTAAATTACGCCGGCGATTGCTTTTCCGGCGGATATCGGCGACTGTGAAGTTGGGTATGGTGGTGGAGTCAGCTAACTCACGCCACGGGGGGGCACGTTTACCGGAAATACTTGAGATTTGTCAAATAGAGAACAATATTGCCGTTTTAAGTGTCTTACCAGTTGCCGTTTTACCGAGTCGGGTCGGGTTGGGCTGGGTCAAGGCCCGTGTGATTTAGTGTTGGGTTCAAAGGGAGCGGGAGTGTTTGCGAACTCTACTGCTTCTAGAGAAGTGATTTTAAGTGAAAAATAAGCAGAATTACTTGAGAATCAGAAGTGGATAGTGTTTGCAAACAGAAGCTGAAAGTGGAAAAAAGTTGCAGGAAGTGTTTGCAAATAAAAGTGATTATCAATTAGCTTTTTTGCAGAAAGTACAATATTATCCCTAAAATAATATAAAAGTTATATTTTTTTTACATTTATGTTCCTAATTTTCTTTTTAACAAAATATTTCTAAAAGCATATATGTTTATGAAATAATATTGATTACTTTGGACAAATAGATTACAAAACGATGATAGAAAAACAATTAAACGAGAAAAATAGAAGAGAAATGCAAGATTTATATACAAACTCAAGGAACAACTAAAACATGAGATTAAGTAAAAGAATTTATATAAAAATGGAGAAAAAGATGAAAGGAAGTCAAAGGTGCCCGAGTAAGGGGCTCAAATTACTTTTTTTTTTTTTTAAGAGAAATTACTTACTTTGTGAATGTTGTAATTGTGATGATGATTGTGAGATCGTTTGAGAACTATGTGAATCCATAACTATATGACAGATGTACTAAAATTTTAAAACCATATATTAAATGGAATTGTTTGGATTTTCAATTCGTGCACGAATTTTCACACCACCAAAAATATATATAAAAGAAGAACAAATAAAGGAAAAGACGAGAGGCAATTAAAGAATAGGACTCCTAAAATTTTTGCCATGAGTTATATTTTGATTAAAAAATTCATTGAAGAAAAGAGCACTTTTTCATTCAAATTACAATTTTTCAACATAGGCTGCTTCCTTGCCGTCGATATTTCAAATATTTGCTATAGCATGTTTGCTTTCGAAAATTACTAAGGGAATCAACCTGCTATAATTTTTTGAGACTCTGAATTTATTTCCGAACCTCATGAGCCACATCAATTTAATGCAAATTCAAGCTACTCTATTATTGACATTATTTATTTCTGAATATTAAATTTTCGTAAGGAATCATTCTGTATGTTATTTATTTCTCCGAGAATGGATCTTGCTGATAACATACTAATACACTATATAATCTTTGCATATATCTCTTGTATTTGGACGGAACATGCAATAAGCAGAAAACACACAATTAAAAAACTATTTGAGAAGAAAGACAAATAAATTACAACAAAAAATTATAATACAAACTTGAGAATAAAATTCTTATCTTCGTCTCTGTTAATCTCTTTGTTTTTCCACTCTGTTTTCCTCCTCTGTCAATTAAGAGAGATATTGCTCTCTATTGCTGTATATATAACCTAGGTTGGAAGTTTTCAGATTTTTAGGACTCTTGGAGGATATATCTTTTGATTTTAACAATATCCCAACTAGTGAGATATAGATTATAAATTTAATCGCAAGTTTTTTTAAAATTCTTTCTATGCCCTCAGTTTGAATTTAATGAAATAATAATAGTAATATAAGAAATTTGTTATATTTAATGTTAATTAATGTAAAGTTTATACGTATTTATGAACTATAATTTTATTTGTTTTTACTTCTTAAAATGACTTTAATAATTCCTTTTGTTACAAATTATTATTCCATGACATATTAGAACAAAACAGAAATGTGCAACACACGTGCATACTTTGCTCAAGGATCAATATCGTTAATAACTCAATGTAAATTTGTTTCTTAAGAATGTAAATTTGTTTCTTAAGAAGATCGAAAGGTTTTTTTTTTTTTTTTAAATTTGATGGGCTAATTTTGGGAATATAGAAATATTGACAAGGATATAATTGTCAATAAAATATTATTTTAATTGTAGGAATTTGAAAAGCTGCAAAAAGCATCCCCTACCCAACTTGTAGCTTTTGACTTCTGGGAGCTTAATTTTAGAGAATCAGAAGCAAAAGTTGAATTAACAAACATTATAAAATTGTTTGTTTTAAGCTAAAAGCTCAAAAACACTTTTATTTAGAGTTTGCAAACACTAGTCACAAAGGGAGTGTTTTGCAAACTCTCAAAAGCACTTTTGAACTTTTAGTTTAAAAGAAGCAATTTTATAATGTTTGCAAATCTTATTTTTGTTTCTAATTCTTTAAAATTAAATTGCAAGAAGCCAAAAGCTCCAAGTTGGGTAGGGGATGCTTCTAGGTGTTTTTTAAATTTCTGCAGTTAAAATACATTTTTTATGATAATTTTATCCTTGTAAATATTTCCATATTCCCAGATTAGTTACTAAATCTTTTTTTAAAAAAACTAACGTTAAAATTCACAAAAACATCATAAGAGCAGTTTCTTAATGTAAAATCATTCATCCCTTTCCTAGGATTCCTACTTGATTTGTTGGAAATTAAATTAATTATATTTTAGTAATTGGATATTAATGAAATCAAGAGATATTTCAAGGCCAAGAGTTTTAAAAATCCAAAACTCCCAACCTAGCTTATATCATGTACTGTTATTAAAAAATAATTAATTTTTATTGTTAAATTATTTTTATGTTTATAATATTTGTTAAAATGCTTATTGCAAGCCAATGAGATCTAGAAAAATTTAAAAAGAAAGATAAAAGATAGATAAAAGAAATAAAAAAATTGAATGTGAGCATGTGACGGACACTTGTAGAATATGTTGACTATCCTTTAAAAATTAATATTATTTCATAAACATATGTCTTTAGGGGTATTTTGTTAAAAAAAAATAGTAGGAACGTAATGTGAAGAAAATATGATTTTTATTTTATTTTGGGGTAATATTGTACTTTCTGCAAAAAAGCTAATTGGTAATCACTTCTATTTGCAAACACTTTTGTAGCTTTTTTCTACTTTCTGCTTGTCTTTGCAAATATTACCCACTTTTGCTTTTCAAGTGATTCTATTTATTTTTCACTTATAAGCACTTCTCTAAAAGCAGTAGAGTTTGCAAACACTCCCAATATGAGATTAGTATTCTATTATGATTTATGGGGAATAATATTGGCACTCCATGAATTACTATAAGAGCTCAAAGTTTAATTTTATTACTAAAATATGACAACAATGCCCATGAAGTATAAAAACATTATAAATTTCAAAATTAAATTCCAAAAGTATTTTTATGCAATCAAAACTAGTTATTATACTTCACTGTTTTATTATATATCAAATAATAAATTTAAATTTAAAAATCTAATGGTTTTATATATTTATATGGAATGCAATCTGTCAATGAAAACTTTAGACCATCATCAACAATAATAACATAGTAACATATGTCAGATTAGAAATGACAAAACATCGAACTTCAAATGAAAATTATTTTTTTCATTTTTACCGCATATTAACACCAAATTATCAATTTTATAATAGTTTATTATAATAGTAAATCAAAATTTACACATAAATAAGTTTAACCTAGATAAACTTAATCCCTATAAAAAAACGTTGTAGTAATACGTAGTAGTAACAACAATAGTGGTGGTGGTGATGATGATATTGTTAGAAATAGCTGATAATTTCTTTAGTTGTATTTAAACCATAAAGAGACAAAGTATATAAATATATTTTATATTAACCTGTCAAAATAATAATAATGAATTGTTCTTTACGTAATTCTGATATGTTCTTAAACTGATAGTTTTGTGCTTGCGTATATTTATGTATTGTCCAATTATGCATCTTTAAGCAAATATTTGGATAAATTATTGCCAAACATGAATTGATTATTAAAACGAACATTTATTTTTTTATTTGTTAGCAATTGATTTTTTGTTAATAAATGGATACTATTGTCATTTGCATAGAGAGAAAAAGACAAGTGGAGCTCCTATAGTAATTTGTAGAGCTCCAATATCATTTCCCTTCTATTATTTTGTTTTACATTCTCATAATTATTTAATTTTGAGTCACTTAAATTCGAAATAAAATAATAAGATACGCGTCATGTATCGAGCCTTCAAATATGATATCTACCGTGTTATGTAACATTGAACGGACTGATTAAACCGGTGTGGCTGGCACAACTATATTTTATTAGAAAATTTTGGTCGTGTCATCTAGCACTTAAGGATGTAATAAAGAATATTGAGAAAGGTTCCTACAATTATGTCGATAGTAACTCAAAGAATTAATCTTGAGTTTTCGAGTTTGAAAACACTGGGAAACCAAAAAAAAAAAAATTGATGTGGTGGAACTATGTAAAATTCTTTTTTATGTTTTCTAAGAGGAATTATGCATAATTTATACGTTAGCCTTATATTATATTAGTATTATTATGATTAATATTATTTTAGCATTACCAAATTAATGGAGTTCTACCTCTATACACTTATCGATCTAGCTAAAATTGTATATTTACTATATGCATAATTTATATGTTAGCCTTATATTATTATTAGTATTATTATGATTAATATTATTTTAGCATTACCAAATTAATGGAGTTCTACCTCTATACACTTATCGATCTAGCTAAGATTGTATATTTACTAAATTTGAGAGCACAAGATTGATATGAAAAAGTGAGTTCTTTATAATATATTATTAATTTATAATATGTATGAGTTTAATTGTCGTAAATTTATCACATGGATTAGTTTATAAAAGAAAAACAATAATGAACATTAAGATAAATAATAATTATGCATCTTAAATTCAATAATTATTTATAAAATAGAAGGGGACATTGTAAAAGCATGTTTGTGTTGAACTAATTTAAAACACGTATTATAAAATGTCAACCAAACATTATAATCTATTATAATTTTACATGACAAAGGAGTAGGGGTGATCACGGTTCGGTTTTACCATTTTTTTTATTAATTTCAAACCAAATTACCAAGTGCGGTTTGGAAGAAATAAAATTTGAAATTGTGGTTTTGTAAATCAAAACCGACTATGCTGTTTTGTGCGGTTTGACGGTTTTTCAAGTTATTTTACATTTTAAATCTAAATAAGCAAACAATGTTTGCCATATTTTTGTTAGACTAATTAATAAAAATATAATGATAATTCATAACTAAGAAAATATTTATCAAGATTAAACTCCATAAATCATTAAAAAAAATACTAGTGTCAATACATATTATTATATAAGAGTGTCATACGTTTAGAACAGAAAAATACTATTATATCACTATAAAAATGTATTTTACATTGAGTATAACTATAATATGTACATATTTTACTATATATATATAAATATATCAAACAAATACATACTCATATATAAGAAAATGTCTTAATCTAACTTATATGAAAGTAGGACAAAAAATGACATGTTGTAATTGTTTGTTTATTAAAATTTGTGCACTAAAATCTACAAGAGGATATTGTAAAGTGTATTATAAGGTTATAAAACAAAAGTAATCTAAAGCTACATTGCTATTACAAATAATTGTGATAGTTAAATAGAACAAATGTCATAAATATAATCTATAATACTTTTTTTTTCGTCAAAACTCTTCAAATGTCTATTATATATAAAAAAGAAAAAAATAGAACACTAAAATATCATAAGATATTATCACTTCAAAAGTCTTAAACACAATGTTGATTGAACATATTATTAATCATGTAAAAGATATAACCATATTAATTCAATAACAAATATTAAATGAAACTACAAATATGAATAGTATTAAAACCTATTAAAGGTTCAATTAAAAAAGAATAATAAGAAATATATATATATATATATTGGCGGTAGCGGTGCTGTTCGATTTTTTTAACACTAATTTTGAAATCAAACTGCATAGGGCGATGCGATTTTTATTAAAAATTTAAACCACGATTTGCTTAGAAAATTGACAAAAACAGTGCAGTTCGGTGCGATTGGTTCGAGCGATTTTGCAAAACCAATGTTCACCCCTACAAAGGAGCATTGTAAAAGCATAACCTAAATGCCTAAATATAATGGGACTTTAAAAATCAACTCACGTCTTCTTTGAGAAAAAGTCGTATCTCCAGCAACAGTAAGGTGTTATGGCAAATTAAAATAAATAATCTCAATCTTTACAACTTTATGAATATTCTAAGACTCATTTCGAGAATTTTTAGTGTCACATCTGAGGCTCGTGGGCCCGTTGAATGCAAGAATCGCCTCAATAGATGCACACAAGTTATTTGAAATTAAAGCTTTAAACCACTTGCTTAAAAGAGATATCAATAGGTGCACACAAGTTATTTGACAATCGCTTATAAACTATTCACTTTCCAATTTTTATTTCATGTGGAAAGGGGATACCCATCATTTTTAATATATTTAACCAATGCGATATCATTTATTAATTTATTTATTATTTTTAGTAACTCAATCATTTATCACATTATCAATAGTTTCATTAATTTTAAAAACACAACTAAATATACCATATGCCGACAATTTTCATACAAAAATGATAATATCCACTTTCTCATATATTTTAAAAATTAAAAATAAAATGAAAACGCAACCAAACAAAACCCTTGTAATTGTATGTGAGGAACCGGTGGGGATAAGGATGTCCTGTTTTCAATGTCTCTCGTGGGCCCTCTAGAAAACAATTTAAAAAGAACGTAGAACCAAAAAAAGAAGAAATAAATGCAAAAAAGAGGGGTAATAAAGAGAAAATTAAGACCACAGTGGAGCCCACTCTTTACTATTTTACTTTTTTTGGACTTTTGGAAAGAGGCCATCCCACTTTACACGAGACGGTCTCTACGCACACCTCCACTTCTTCTTCCCCCATTCCAATCTCTCCTACTCGCCGCACCCCACTTGTACTATCATTCACTACGCCACGCTCATTAACCAGCTTTCATCTCAGCCGTTACTGGCCCATAAAAGGTCCCTCGAATAATTGTACGAGGGTCATTGACACTTTTATATTTGTATTACGCTACAAGATCTACACATTTAATATGGCCAGATTCAAATCAAGCCAATGACCCGTCATCTTGACCATCCAGACAACTCATTTGTCATACTCAGATCCATACAATGTAGAATATCTATAAATATTTTCTCTCATTACATACATCTCCAGAGCGAATTTCGTATTTATTAATACTTTGACCATACATAGATTTAGAAGTATTCCTTATATACAAACTCCGGGTCCTTAGCACCGTACCACACGACCCTATTATGGGAAATATATTAATTAAGTTAATTACGTTTACGCTTGATTATCAAGTAGGTAGATATGCAACATGGTTATACCGCTATAATCGAGTGCAGTCTATAATCTTGATCACCCCACTTGTTTTATTATTAGTCTACCTAGATTAAATTAGTTCTGACGCTTCAAAATTAAACTAGATCAATAGTCTTGATCCATTATATGGGCCCCAAAGTAGGCTTGATTTTAATGTGGGATGAAATGCACCATATCATAACTCCCTCCGGATATCTTTTGAAGGATATATATATATAGATACTGCTACACAGTTTACACTACTCTCACGTCTCTGTTTGGACGGTCCCCAAAATGGATCAAAACGGCGTCGCTAGCTATCGCCACCGGAGATCTCCCTCCTCCGACCGATTCCTCGGCGTCTTCTCCCCTCCGTCTTCCGAAGCCACAATCTCCGCCTCTCCCTCCGCCGCCGCGGGAGACGAGCTCAACGAAGACGACGTCTTCTACACCAACGACTTCTCCGAGCCACAGCGGTCCACCTCCTCCACGCTCAACCACCGCTTTCCTCACTCCTTCCGCCGACCGGAGAAGTTCGGCATCCTCGCCGCGTTGCCGGAAAACCGCCGGAATGCCGACGTCATCGTCCAGAAACCTGCGATCTCCTCCTCACCGACGACGTCGTTTTCTCGCGACATTCCTTCGATTCCGAAGCCGCACTCCTCGTTGGCGGAGATCAAGTACTCGCAATCGATGCCGATGCGGCGGTTCCAGCAATCGGCGCCGATGAACGTTCCGATGATGCGGCGGAAGCCGCTGAACGAGGAGGTCGCTGACGTGGACGGCGGCGATGAGGACGAGGAGGTGCTGCCGCCGCACGAGATCGTGGCGCGTGGCTCGTTCAAAAATCAGAATACGACATTTTCGGTGCTGGAAGGCGCCGGAAGAACACTCAAGGGGAGAGATCTATGGCAGGTGCGCAATGCCGTGCTGCGGCAGACAGGTTTTATCGATTAGCAATTTTTTTTTTTTTGAATTTCTGAGGTTTTTTCTGAGTGAAGTAAATAATTATTCAGTTTAATTTCTCTATGTGTTTTGATGGCAAGTGTAATACCCTTTCTTGTGAAATACAATTGGTGCCGTCAAGCCGGGTCAAGCCGGGTCTGATTTAGAATTTTCCGTGATTTGATTTATCTGAACTGAAATATAGGTGACGTTAATTGAATTTTGATTGTGATTAATTAACAGCTCCTATGTGTTAATGAGCGATTGGCTACTAATTATTACTACATTCATAAGCTGAAAATGCTGCTTCATTTGGAGTATAAGTTTTTTGAATTTTTTTTAGTTTGTTTTATGATATTCAGATTTCAGATGATAATTTGAGTATGTGTTACTGGATTGCTGTTAGCCTGTTATCTGTAATTTTGGCTATGATACTGTTGACTGGTTGTTCTGGAAAAAAGTGGGGTACTTGATGCAAGAAAAAAAAAGGATAATCTCATTTCTCGTCCCCTAATTGTATTCGAGTGTATTTTTAACTCCGGGTTTTATATAAATTTCACATTTGAGTTCCATTACTTGTCAAATATTTTATTTTTGGTCTCAATCGAATATTTTGTTCAAAATTTAACAATCAACTTTGTTACTCAATGTTTTGACTTTTTTTCTTTTTGAGAATCCGTGCATGAGTACTCACACGTGGAATTATATTCAATATCGCGTGATATTTTCACACAAAATCTCCCCAAAAATTCGATTAAAATGTTGATTAACGTAGTTGAGCAGTTAAGTTTTGTGGAAAAATTCGATTGGAATTAAATGCGAGACATTTAGAAAGTTATTGACTAAATGTGAGATTTGAATAAAGCTTGAGACTAAACGGGTACTCAAACATAATGACGAAAAAATGTGATTTGCCCTAGGAAAAAATAGAATATGAAAATATAGTAAAATTGGATTGTTAATATTGGGTTGAGTAGAATCGAACAAGTTGTACAAGCTTGTTTTAATTATTACCGAGTTTTAGAATTTAGTTTGATCGTTAATTGAGCCGAAAGCTTCAATCGAGCTAAAGTCGAGTCGAGTTTCAAAGTTATCGAATATGATGTTCAAGTTTGGTTTGATATATTAATTAATCGAGTTCAAATGAATTTTTACCCAACGATCTCGATTTGATAATCGAGTAGTTTAGTTGGTCTTTTAAGCCTATTTGCATTTATATATTACATTTATATATTACATTTATATATTACTATGCCGTGATGCTATTTATCACATTTTACCTCACAGTCTTTGTTATTTTTAATAGTTTTCCTACCTAATAGTCTTCTTGTTATTTATTACATCTTTGATAGGAAATGAATATTATAAATGCACCCTTTTCAACAAAAAAAGAAAAATTATAAATGCACCTGATTACTATAACACCGATATTGTCAATGCTCACTTTCTTTTAAGTGTACATATATAACAAATTTAACATACAAATGTTCAATATTTGGAACTAAATTAAATTGATAGTCGATGAAGCTTAGTGAAATTGAGACTCCAATATATTAGAAGTCTTGAATTTTATTACCACAAAAAATGTCTGTTCTTTTCTACTTTTATAGTAGTTTTTAGTTGATTGTAATAAATGTTAGCTGGTTTAATTTGATATTCATGATGTTTATTATGGAATTGATTCATTCAAAAAAGAAGAAGATTAAATTGGTCTAAATTAGAATTTCTAATCCTAACTTGAGGATTCTCCAAGGCTTCCTCTTAGTTTGTACAGTGAATGGACCAGGACCAATGTACCTACTTCATCATAGAATTTTCCCTCATAGTTGATGATACTACCTAAGCCCATGTTTAACACTAGTGCTAATTTAATGTTTATTGCAATAGTCAACATGAAAAGTTGATGATTGAAAGTGACAGGTAGCAGGCGGTTTCTATGATTGGGGTGCCTATTGCAAGCATATTTACAGTATTTTACACGAGCGTTACCGGGTGATATGTGATGGCTCCGAAAGTTAATTCTCAAAAAATATCTATCACACAAATTGTTAAAATATAATAAAAAAAAATATTTTTTAGTGAACCTTTACACATATCTTAACACGGTATTTAGTGAATATCTGCCTAGGAGTTGTACTCCCGAAGCTATCAAGAATCATCAGTGTTACTTGATTCCCTTTTTAATTGAACATTTGAAATTTGCATTATACTTACCATCTATCTATGAGATTATCAAAGGGGTATATATTCATTTTAGTTAGAAAATGATATTGATATTTTTCTAATATATATATGTATTCTTTCCTTGCAATTTTCAAGGTCCAAATAGCTTTTGAAATTTCTGTGAGGCCTCATTGGCGATTCATTCGGTCTTAACTAGTTATTTATTTATATTATCACGTTTAATTTAATTATAACTATGTAATTACAATAAAAACCCTTGCACAATGTAGAAATCATTTAGGTGCAGAATTAACTTTCATCAGGGTAGGATTGATCCAAGCGCCTCTCAATTGAAGTTGCACATTTTATATTTAGACCTCTACATTTCTGCTTAATTCTCCTATTGAAGTTTGTGTTCAATTCTAATATATTTTTACTATTAAAGTTCAAGATGATCAGCCCATGATTTGAAGTTTGATTTCCCACCTTACAATAAGATCCAATAAATCATCTTCCATAGCTTATGAATTGCACAATATTCGATGATCCTCCAAGTAAGTACGTAGCGTATGAATTGCCAAATCGACGATCCAAGTGCAGTTCTAATCAATCTGAGACTCCGAATATATCCAACTCATAGCTTCCAAAAACTATGTATTTTAATTCCATAGATATATATATATTAATTATAAACTTCTACATATAAACTTTTATAATTATGATAAAATATAGTAAGCATAGATATATATTAATTATAAAAAATAGGCACAATGGTATTAACTATTAAAGTATATGAAACAAAAGTTTATAATTTTAATACAACTTGAAAGAAATAAAAGAAAAGGAAAAAGAAAAGAAATGTATAGGAAAGGTCAGAATATCAATAAGCGTTAACTGTAAAGTTCACTAGGGTAATTAGTAATTACACCCCTCACAGTATATAATGATTTCATCATTCCTTCCCATCCGAAATTTAAATAAATTAAAATAATATCTCTACATTTAAAAAACCGTAAATAAAGAAGAATGGTAAATAAATAAAGTACTAAAAAATCATTTAAAATGATAACAAATTTACTTATTTGTCCCCCACTTTTAAGCTCAGAAACATTCAGAACCCATTTTTGGATCAATAAATTCCAATCAATTAAAAATTAACAGGAAAAATTAGAAATCCAAAAACAAAAAGGAATTTCCCTGGGAAAAAAATCCATAACTAAAATTGGGGGTAAAATGGGATTCTTAAAAGGAAAACCCTAAAAAGAACCCCAAAAACACACAGAACACATTCATATACATACAAAACGTATACATATGATGCGAGTGTATGTATATAGAGTTAATATAGCGCGGCTATGACTCAAAACGCTTCCATTGATGAATGTGGAAGGCGATCTTAAGGGCTGCGCGAACCGCACGAATTGAAGGAATGTAAATTTGAATCAGTTTTTGAAAGAAAAATAATCGAAATTGAATCTGAGTGAAGAAAATTTGCAAATTATATGAGAAAGAGAAACCCTAGTTAATGAAGAGGGAATTGAAATAGATGGGTAGGGAAGGAGGGAGGAGTAGTTATATAGGGGTTTCATTTTAGGTCGTTCATCTTGGGCTTAAACTGTGGCCCAGTATAACTTGGATACCCCATATATATATTTATACATGTTATATATATATATATATATATATATATATATATATATATATATATATATATATATATGTTGGTGAACCCCCACCCCCACCATATAGAGTGTAAATAAGTTGAGTCCAGTCGAATGAGTTGTTATTCAAGTTTGTTTGAATTTCAATCGAGCTTCAAAATTTGTGTTTGAGCTTGTTTGATTGTTAATCGAGTCGAGCTCAAACGAGTTTTAATCGAACCAAATACGAGTCGAGCTCGAGTAGTTTGACTTTTTTATACATGTTTATACCATTTTTTATTAATCGAGCCGAGCTTCAACCGAACTTCAAAACTTATCAACACAAAATGTTGTTCAAGCTTGGTTTGATACGTTGACAAACCGAGCTCAAACGAGCTTTTAGCGATCGAATTCGAGTCAAGTATTGAGTAGTTTAGTTCGTCTTTCAACCCTACCCACACACACACACACACATATATATATATATAAGGTGGAGATCACTTGAGACCCCAAATCTTGTGAGCGTTCAAGTATCATCAATATCAATTATCATGTGTGTGTTTTTTCTTATTTATTGGGTTTGTTTTTGGAAATTTAATGCACTCATTGTTGAATATATCATATATATATATAAGGTGGAGATCACCTGAGACCCCAAATCTTGTGAGCCTTCAAGTATCATCAATATCAATTATCATGTGTGTGTTTCTTATTTATTGGGTTTGTTTGTGGAAATTTAATGCACTCATTGTTGAATATATCAAAAATCTGATCGAATTGTCTGTTTTAAAATAGCATATGATTTTCTATTATGAATGCACGATGGTCATACAAAACTTGACATGATTTATGTACTTTATCAAAATACTACCTTTTAAATAAAACTTGACATGATATATATACTTGATATACCAAAAGGCCCCTCGAATATTCGACCTTGGATTACCTCGTATTCTTTAAGTGTATTTACTCGTTAGGCCCATTTAGAGCCTCGTATACGAGGCAACGAGGTAGGTTGCATATCCGGTCCCTATAATTATAGTATTTGCAATACACTCCAAGATCCGCGTGTTTTTGTAACTCGGATAGGGTCGGTTTATGGCCCGACCCGGTGGGCATCGAATCTGTGCCATTCATCACATACACGTGTAAAGGATCAGCAGGGAAGACGTCCTATCTGTCATTCACTCTACAGTACAGCGTGGAAACTCTATAAATACCGTCATTTATGAAGATTTAAGGGCGGATAATCGGAGCAATAAATACTACGATTAATACATCGTGTGGCTCAGATTATTCGAAGACTTGAGAGTACAATCCCATAATATAAATACAAGGTACACTCGTAATACGAACGATAGATATCACACGTACCGAATTCGAACTACGTTTAGACTTGATCCTTGTTAGGTACGTAGGCAGCTCGTTAGTATCCGAGTGCAGTCTATAATTCGAAGAGCCCATTTATTGTTGTGTATTCGAGGTATTCTTGACTGAGAGCGTAGGGTAAAATCTGTGCTGAATCAGTTGGCGCCGTCTGTGGGAAACTACTCGAAGGTCGCTGAAATCAGCTGTAGGGATGGAGGAAGAAATTCAAAGGGAAAGCGAGTTCGGATAGAGGATTCCGGATCGTCTGCGCCATTGCGGAGCGGGGAAGGTCGTAATGAAGAGAAAATATTGCTAACAAAGGGAGAGCTGGACAAGATGGTGCAGGAAAAGGTGGATGAAATTTTGAGTCGACTGGGGGCATCGGGACTGGTTACTCCGAATGTTCAGAGGGCTCCGGTGACGCCTATGGCGCCTAAGAGGTTGTTTCAAGATCAAGAGGTGATGGGTTCACAGGTTAAGAAGAGGGGAGCGGTGGAGGTACAGTCCGATGACGAGGTCGACAGTAGGGCTGACCTGCGGTCAGAAGTTCGAAGAGGAAAGCAGTTTGTGGATGAAGAAAAAGGGGAACCAGTGCTATCCAAGGCTGAAATTGAAGGCATGTACGAAAAGCTTGGCAGATTGAGTCGTAAGCCGGCGATGCTACTACCAAAAAGTAGGCCGGTTTCAGCGTTAATGGCTAGGAATTCGCCCTTTTCCGAGTCTATAATGTTCGAGGAACCGCCAAGTTCGTTCAAAGCTCCACTTTTGCCTACTTACGATGGGACAGGTGCTCCGGGGCCGCATTTGACAACTTTTGAATTGTTGATGTCGTTGTATCATCAGTCTAATGCCATTAATGCGAGGGTTTTTGTGACGACTTTGGTAGGGCGGGCTCAGGATTGGTTCACGAGTCAGCAATCCGGTTCGATAATTTCTTATGAGCAGCTCATCAGAAGATTTGAGAATCATTTTGCGGCTAACAAGAAGGCCAGGAAATCTGTGTCGTCCATGATGGGATTCAAGCAGGGTCCTAGTGAGAGCTTGAGAGATTTTGTACATAGGTTTAATCAGGAGGTTTTAGAAATACCTGAATTAACCCATGATCTTGTTGTAACATTTCTTTTGTTGGCTTTAAGAAAAGGTACTTTGGCGTCTGCCTTAGCTCGGCGTGCACCGAAGGATCAAGAAGAATTGATGCAGTTGGAAGAGCAATGCATCAATGAAGAAGAAATGAATCTATCAAAAGATTCCGAGGCTTGCAAGCCCGTAAACGATCCAAGAGATCGAAAAGAAAATAGCTATCGGCAGGAAGGGTCGAGGTCTGAAAAGAACCACGAACGACCCCCTCGATATGCCAAATACGAACAGTACACCCCCTGAAAGCATCAAGAGGAAGAGTGTTACTGGCTGCACAGCACATGAATGCCATCCGATGGCCAAAGCCAATGAAGTCGAAATCCAGAGCAAATCCGGATAAATATTGCCATTTTCACAAGGACAAGGGTCACGATACCGAAGAATGCTACCAGTTGAAAGATGAGCTGGAACGTCTCATAAAAGACGGAATTTTGAATGACTTCATTGATCGTACCCTCGCGGAAGTAAGAGCCCCAGGGGCCAACCGCGTAAAAGAAGGGAGACGATCACGTAGCCGATTGCCTGAGCGTTTTCAACATAGAGGGAATGAGAATCGATCCGATCATCGGGTTCGTGACAATCATCTGTATGACCGGCTTAGGAATGATGAATATCCTAGAAGTGATAACTATCGGCGGAGTGACGAAAAAAGGGAAGATGGTAGCAATCGTCAGGGGGATCGGAGAAAAGAGCATACGCATGTGGCTAGGGCAGAGATACACACTATTGCTGGAGGCCCGGTCGGAGGCGACTCGTCTAGTGCAAGGAAAAAGCATAAAGGAATGCGTGGCAATCACTATCGTCAGGAGCCTACGAGGATCTTTTCAGTACAGAGTCACGACCCACCAATAACTTTGACGATAGAGATTACGAGGGCATGATGGTTCCCCATAATGATCCGATGGTAATAACGATGGATGTCGCGAATTTTGCGGTGCATAAGGTGTTGGTTGATACTGGCAGTTCAGCAGATATAATATTTTGGACGTGTTGCAAAAAATGGACTTGGGAAAGGTGAATCTGCGGAAGGTGAACACTCCTTTGATGGGATTTACTGGATCACAAATCCTGCCAAAAGGATCAATTGAGTTCGATGTGTCGTTGGGGTCGACTCCGAAGAGGAAAACGTTGCGTGTAACCTTTTTGGTTGTAGATACCCCTTTTGCTTATAACATGATAGTGGGGAGGCCGATGCTGAATATGTTTGGAGCTATAGTTTCGACTCCTCACCTGAAGATGAAGTTTAAAACCAGGGATGGTATAGGTGAAGTGAGGGGCAATCAGTTGGAGGCGCGGGACTGTTACACTACCTCATTAATAACAGATTCGAGCAAAAAGAGGAAGAGAGAAGTTACGAGGGTGAATGTCATTGATGAGGATGCAGCTATACTGATGCAGCAGCTGGGAAAGAGGCAGAAGAGGGTGGATACGAGGGTGCAGCCTGTGGAACACAAGACGGTTCAACTTTTTGAAGGAGATACGGAGAAGATTACGAGAATCGGGGGACAGCTGAGTCCTACGATGGAGGCGAAGTTGATAAAGTTTCTCAAGGCTAACACTGATATTTTTGCGTGGAAAGCTGCGGACTTTCAAGGCATTGACCCCGATGTAATAGTGCATCGTCTGAATGTTGATCCAGGGGCGAGACCAATTCGTCAAAAACGAAGAAACTTTGGTCCGGACAGAGATGCCATCATTGAAGCAGAAGTGAAGAAACTGCTAGAAGTAGGTTATGTAAATGAAATTCAATTTACTGAATGGCTAGCAAATGTAGTTCTTGTACCTAAAGCCGAAAACAAATGGCGCATGTGTACTGATTTCACTGATCTTAACAAAGTTTGCCCTCGGGATCCTTATCCTTTGCCTCGTATTGACCTATTAGTAGACTCAACTGCAGGGTGTGCTTTATTGAGCATGATGGATGCCTATCAAGGTTTTAATCAAATAATGATGGCAGAGGAAGATAGGGAGAAAACTTCCTTCGTCACGGCCAGAGGTGTCTACTGTTACAATGTGATGCCGTTTGGTCTTCGGAATTCCGGGGCCACGTATCAGCACTTGGTCAACATGATGTTTGAAAATGAGATAGGGAAGACCATGGAGGTTTATATTGATGACATGCTCGTTAAATCTGTTGACGAGTCAGACCACTTGACTCATTTGATGAAATCTTTTGAAATAATGAAACGATATGGGATGAAATTAAACCCAAATAAATGTACCTTCGGAGTTCGAGGGGGAAAGTTTTTGGGATACATGGTAACTGAACGAGGTATTGAGGCCAATCCTGAAAAAATCGACGCAATCTTAAATATGAAATCCCCTTCGAATGTGAAGGAAGTTCAAAAACTGACGGGAAGAATGGCAAGCCTGAACAGATTCATCTCTAGATCGGCCGACAAAGGACTACAATTTTTCAAAGTCTTGCGAAAGGTCAAGAACTTCGCATGGTCCGACGAATGTGAAAAGGCTTTTCAAGAGCTAAAAGAATACCTAGTATCACCCCCGTTACTGACAAAACCTGTCTTCGGAGAGTCCCTATTTTTGTACTTGGCTGTTTCCTTAGCCGCCATCAGTGCAGTCCTTGTCCGAGAGGTGGAGAGTGAACACAAGCCCGTGTATTACGTTAGCAAATTAATTCAGGGGGCTGAGTTCAATTATTTGGAGCGGCAGAGCATATCGAGCTCCGTCTGCGGATGAATCAAGTTAGTTTCATCTTTTGAAAATGGCAACGGGGCTAAAGATAGCAGCAAATACAACTTACTTGTAGAGAGGACGCTCTCTCTTTGTCCTCCTGGGCAGTAAGCAACTCCGCTTGGACTTGTCCCTTGTAGTCCGTCAGTTCTTGCTGAGATCTTCTCAGGACCTCCTTTAAGCTCGAGCTGGTAAGGGACAACTGATGTATCAACAGCTTCGTCTGCAACGACACAGAAATGACATTGTCAAGTGAAGTTATAAAGGGAATTAAACCAGGACGATAGAACGTTGCAAATAGTATACCTTTTCGAGGTATTGAGCGGCTTGCTTCTCGACGATGGGGTGAGGCTGATCGAGAATCAGAGCCTTGTCTCTGGGCAAGAGTGTGCGATGAAATAGTTCGATGGCGGTGTTGCCACTGCGATCCTCGAGTATGCTACTATCAGGATATATGTGCCAATCCTGTATAAGTGGCTGCTGATCAGAACGAGGGGAGGCGCGTTCAGTTACCTCACATTCGAGGTAGTCTTTAAGCAGCAATGATTCGGCCTCGTCAGCAGCTCATAGTCGCGGGCTGTGGGCTCGTTTGGACGTCCAGTTTGGGGGGTTGTAAGGGTCCCTTCGGCTGGAATAGATTGAGAGGTACCCCCCGGTGAGGTCGTTTTTCGGGACGACCATACGCAGCACCAGTTAGCTCTCCGACTGTTTCGGTCCGGCGACGACGGACGAGAGAGCCTTCCTCAGCCTCGGATGTGGGTCCGGTGCTAATGGCTCGGGGAGGACGAGGTGTGGTCGGAGCAGTTTGTGCGGATAGGTCGCGGGTGGACCCATGAACGGGGCTCACGATCCTTAGGGAGGTTGCCTTGAGTTCGTCCCCGCCACGCCCTCGGCCAGCACCTCGACCAGTGGCGGCGGCTGCCCGTTGAGCCGCTTCGGCAGCGATAACAGCTCTCCTATTCAGACGAGCCTGTCTCTCTTCCATAGCTACGAATAAAGAAAAAACGGCATTAGTTGACCATAGTACATTGAAGAATATCATAAACGATGCAAGAAGAAAATTGTTACCGAGATTCTCGACGGCAGGCACGTCGGCACCACTTAGACCACACGTGACAAGCATAGACTCACTCATCACGACCTCGGGCTTGAACAGCCGCTTGAGGATACGTTTTAGTGTCTGTCGAGGTATGGTGGGTCGACCAACATTGCTCAAATCAACGAGGTCCATACTCCACGGACGGGGTATATTCCAACGCTGGTCTGCAGGGGGAGCGATGAAGAAAAACTTTTTCTTCCAATCTCCAAATGAAGATTGTGTTCACGATTGCAGACGACAATGACGCTGGGGTGCGAGGAAGAAAAAACCTTCCTCCGTAGATTTAGTACATCGATGTACTGATAGAAAACCATTGAAATTTTTGATGTTTGGGTGAACTCCATACATCCTCATTATGACTATAAAAAAAATCATATGCCTGTAAGAATTGGGAAGTAATTGAGTGGGGCTTAAACGCAGGTGAAGAAGAATGTTAACTATGGCAGGGTGTAGAGGAAACCTAAGCCCTGAAGCAAGATGGGCCACATGTATGGTACGGAATCCTAAGGGGGGACGATGCATTCTGTCACCCTCGTTGGGGACTAAAGTTCGATAGTTGGGAGGTATATGGTATCTAGCCCGAACATCGGCAATATTCGAGGCAGTTAAAATAGAGGAATACCTTAACCAGGGGATTGCTCTACGAGCCCTATCCATATCAGAAAATAACTGGGTATTAACATCCTCGTCTCCTTCGAGATCCGGATATGGAGGGGGAATGTACGGAGACTCGGGTTCGATAGCGACGGGTGCGTCGTTTATATTGGGTTCGGGGGATGTCCCGGGACTACTTGAGCCGCTAGTAGACTCGCTTTGACCAGACGAGGAGGTCTCACCCTCTTCGTCAGAGACACGCACACCGGAGGTACTCATGAAACGTGACTGAATAATGCTAAATAATGGAAAGAGAGGGATGAAGCTTATACCTAGCAGGAAAAAAAAGATTCAGATTTGAAATAGATCTTCAAGTAGCAAGAACGCCGGAAGGGGCCGCAGGAAATTTACTCCGGTGAATGAATGTTGCTGAGTAAACGTTCAAATGAAGGGTAAATCCTGCGTGTATATACTCGGGGGAGATTTGAAATGAACGGCTCAGATCGATTACTTAAAAGTTATATCTGACGGTGGAGAGAGGTGACGTTTCGAGTGCAATTTACATCTCTTGGAAACAGCAGCAGCTCAGGCGCGTCTATCGGGAAAAGGCGTGTCAGATTTAATGACCTAGATACCTCTAGCGTAATGATTATAGAAAAGCACTTGGGCACGTGGCATAATTTATACTTCGTCAGCCATGGATCAAGGAATTGGCATTAATTTCTCCATCGCTCACGAAGTGGGGGACTTAATGATATACCAAAAGGCCCTCGAATATTCGACCTTGGATTACCTCGTATTCTTTAAGTGTATTTACTCGTTAGGCCCATTTAGAGCCTCGTATACGAGGCAACGAGGTAGGTTGCATATCCGGTCCCTATAATTATAGTATTTGCAATACACTCCAAGATCCGCGTGTTTTTGTAACTCGGATAGGGTCGGTTTATGGCCCGACCCGGTGGGCATCGAATCTGTGCCATTCATCACATACACGTGTAAAGGATCAGCAGGGAAGACGTCATATCTGTCATTCACTCTACAGTACAGCGTGGAAACTCTATAAATACCGTCATTTATGAAGATTTAAGGGCGGATAATCGGAGCAATAAATACTACGATTAATACATCGTGTGGCTCAGATTATTCGAAGACTTGAGAGTACAATCCCATAATATAAATACAAGGTACACTCGTAATACGAACGATAGATATCACACGTACCGAATTCGAACTACGTTTAGACTTGATCCTTGTTAGGTACGTAGGCAGCTCGTTAGTATCCGAGTGCAGTCTATAATTCGAAGAGCCCATTTATTGTTGTGTATTCGAGGTAATTTTGACTGAGAGCGTAGGGTAAAATCTGTGCTGAATCAATACTATATCAAAATGCTATCATTTAAATAAAACTTGACATGATTTATATACTTTATCTTATTCGTGAGTGATGAAATGAAATGTCATTTTTAATAGAAAATTTCAACTGCAAGTTGCAAAATGTAAAGATATATATTATACCAGCACATTGTTGATGTGACAACTCCTAATGCTTTTGATGTTTAATTTTGGGTTTGTAACGCTCTGTTTGTTTATGTTTTTGAGATGAAATTTTGAAAATTTCTCGGGAAATGCGTACTATATAGATTCGTGTGAGAATTGATGTGATATGTGTTGTGTTTGTTTATGTTTTTAAATAGTGGTTGAGATTTGTAAAATATAAGTTAAATAATTGAGTTAGTTATTTGTGTAATGATTATGTGAATAAATTAATAATAGAATAAGATAGATAGATATATAAAGTTAATTTAATATTAATATATTTTGAAATTTGAAATTTGAAATTTGAAATTTAATATTAATATATAGTAAAAATGGAAGATTGAATAGAAAAGTAATGATTGGAGGAAATGATGTTGATTGATAAATGTGTGAAATGATTGATATAATGAATGATAGGTAGTTATATGGAGAATTGTAAAAGTTAAGTAGAATTTAAATAAAAATGGTTTGTGTTATGGATTTTTAGAATTTTGTAATTCAGAACATTGAAAATGGAATTTGAAAACATAAACAAACAAGGCCTAAGCCTTTTCTCCTTAAAATGTGTACACGTTCATAAATTTTCTCTTAAAACGATGGAGAATTATCTCATCAAAAATTTCCAGTCTATTTCGTATCAATAATTCAGGTACGGAAAATCAAATTAATTTGTGGATTTTTTTTTATTTTTAGCTCCTCTAATTCTACTTACTCCCCCCTCCCCCCCAAAAACAAAAACAACGACGACAAAAGTAAATTGTGTACAGGGACGGAGCCAAGAATTATAGTGGAGGGATGAGATTTTTTTGAGTTTTATTTACCCGGTAGCGAAGGATTATACAAGCCCCCCACGGTACGGTAAGCTATATGTATGCGAAAAAATTGAGGATTAGGTTTAGTAAGAACACTTTTGACATACTTTGTACTCTATACCTTTTTTGTTAATAGTGAAATTCTCTTATTCTCTCCCCTGGACGTAGGCAATTGCCGAACACATAGAAATAATATTTGATACATTTTTCATAACTAATTAAATAAAATATAATTTTAAAACTAAAATAGAAGATGGTCCTAATATTAAATAAAACAAAATATAAAAAGCCTAAAAAGTATGTTTGGAGGGGAAAGTTGAAGGAAAAAATTTAAAATCATAACTCATAAGTAAAATTTATTGGGCTGTTGTGAATGATGGATATATACAAAAGTGGAACTACAATTTAGCTTTAACTTGATATTTGGATATATGGGCCAAAATATATAATTGTAGTCCATTTGAGTTTAAAAGTGGGTTAGCTACTTTACAAATTACCATATATATGAGTTATTTTTTAGTTTATTAGGGGTGTAAATTAAGTTTGCAATTTTTGAAGGGGGATAAAATCAAAATTTTCAAATTTTTTACAATGTGCAAATTGGATAAATTAAAAATTGAGGGGCGGTGGCGGTGGCACCCACCAGCGCCCCCTCCCTCCGTTAGGCCTATCAATCGGGCTTTACGAGCCGAGCTTCAACTCGCTCAACCTCAAATATCATCGGGCCTATCGACCATAAACTCAAACTCAGGCTCAACCCATATTATTTTTCTTTGGCTCGGCCCAAACTCAGCACACATATTTACACGAGCTTCGGGCTTATTTCGGGCCGACCCACAATTTTTTTTTTTTCATTGAAATGCATACGGGATACTAATTTCATATAGTCTAATGAGATTATACTAATGCAATATAATTTCAAATGTGTAATCAAACCATGACCATTAAGCAATACTTTGAATTCAAAACTCATACGAAAATAATACTAATAAAATTTGAACTCCCTAAAAAGTAAAAACGATATAATATAACAACTCAAAAAGAATTGCAAATTCTCTTCCAAGAAGATCTTATGACAATCTGCCTCCGTAATCTTAGCAAGCATCCAAATTCCAACATAGAACCTATAAAACAATTAACTTTAGCCTACCCAACTAAAATTACCTCCACGAGTAAATCCCAAGAATGCTTAGAGAATTTGACAATTAATCTAACTTGTTTGTTGAATTCTCACTAAAAATTGAAAACCAACTAAAATATTGATTAAAAGACCCTTCAATCTTCATTTTTTTTTGTCCGTAGCCCAAGGAGTTGGTTAACCCACTTCACAATTATTTTTTTCAAGTACCAAAATTCTCTTTTTTTTGTTAAATCACTAATAAAATATCTTGATTCTTGGAAGACAAAATGATTAATTAGAACTTAGAAGGCCGTCAGTCATTGACTCATTGATTTGGACGACTAGAACCTAGAAGGCAACTACCAAGTAACTTTTGCACATAAAACAATGTTTAGCTATTTTATAATAATAAAGTATAAAAATGTAGAATGTTTGTGATTTACTGATATATGTCTTATATATATATATATATATATATATTGAACTTTAATCAAGTCGGGCTTAATTCGGGCTGAGCCGTGTTAAGCTCAGGCTCGGCTCACAAATTAATCGAGTTACATCTAAAGGCTCAAACTCGGCCTTGCTCATATTCAATTAAGCTCGGCTCATATATAAGTGGGCCGAGCCATCGAGCTTCGGGCAAGCCCGACTCAATTGACAGTCCTACCCTCCGTCCCTAATTGTGTATCCAGTTGATGATTTTTAGTCAATCCGATGCGAACTTTAAGAAAAGTAATTCATGCAAGTAGTGGTAAATGTAAAAATTGGTATTACATTTTTCCTCTAAAATTTCATTCAAAAAGGTTAATCAAGAGAGACATGAGGGAAAAAAGTCATTCCTAGTACACAAGTCATATGATGGCTGCAGCAGCTGATCACTTGAAAACTATGTCACAAAAGTTAATCTTTGACTGATGCCCGAAGTATCTTCCCATCATGTACAGGTCTGCAGTAATAAAGTAACAAATCAATTACCATTTTCCAAACTCAGGGACGCCACGCAAAAGATGACGAAGAATAAACTGAAACAAGCGATGAAACGCTAACGTATTAGCTTTCATAATAAAGCTAGTTACGTGTTCGTGTAAGAAATTAGTCCAACTTGACAAGCACGAATAGAGGCATTAATCGATATAGAGATAAAACTCAGTAGTGCAAATTCCTTTTATCCCTGAATGCACATTCACTCAATATCTGCTTCTCTGCTGTGCATTCCACAATAGCTGTGGGCGGTAGATGGCGAGCACCTTTCAACAAGCCATTTCTAGTTGTCTCGATTATTTTTATAGAAGATTGCAATCTGCTTTGACAATGGGGGAAAATTCGGAGTTGACAGAGTATGACTACAAAATGTACTCGGCGTCGGCGGAAGCATCCACATCTTGACCTAACTAGCCAAGTTAACACCAAAGCGTAACTCGGATATCGTAGTCTGACCACATTATGCAATAGAGCTGCCGACCTTGTTTGGAAGCCGACATTCAACCTATCCAACTCCTTCGAAATGTAACTACGTGTGATACTATCATACCACTCGTCGTATCCCTGTGATGTGCCTCGTACCCACTTCTCCTCCCACAACATGGTGTAATCGGTCATTCCATTGGTCGATGAAGATCCTATGAGAAATGGACCAATCCTCATTTTTCCTCCCAGCACGGTTTATCCTCGTGAACTGTGGGTGCGTAAATAAGTGTAAAATTATTTGCCGGAATTCAAATTGTTGAAGAACATGCTTTGGACGATGATACTCCACAATGGCAAGGAATACCATTGGAACTGATGCTCACTACACAGCAGAGGCGTAACACTCAGGTGGCAATTCAACAATGTTGGGATCATCAAAGTTGTATAAGTTCCAAACAAACTGAAATAAGAAAATTGAACAACAATATTTTTAATACAAGAGCATTATATAACTTCATAATATAATGACGTGAAGATAATCTTTTACTCACATGATGATAGGTCATCTGATCTAATGATTCTCTAGCTGCCACTACAACGCCTGACGTTGTTATTTTATTAGCAACAGGTCGATACCACCAACAACATCAATAATGCAAATAAATAAAAAATAAAGGGTGTTTCTGAATTAAAAATCCTAGTTAGATAAATTACCGTGCACCATAAGAAGCTCGTATAATGTTATTTGTATCAATTTCTGTCATTGCACGTGGAATCCCAGTTGGCCTCACAACCGTTATTTATGACCATGCCCAAAACTGTAAAACATAAATACATTAATTTATTAAACATTGAATATTTTAGCGAAAGATATAACAAAAAAATAATAATAAATTATACCTGTAACAATGGTACTGGACTACACACTTGTTTGGAAGTCCTTCGGGAGGCATGATCTAGTTGACGGTACAAAAACGTCAAGACACCACTCCCCCAACTATATGTGTTGACTTCGTTAATATTTTCTAAAAACTTCAACCACAATATCGGAACGACATCTCCACTGTTGTCGGGTAACATGACGCCAAGCAATGCAAAAGTCCAAGATCGTGCTCTTTGATCAACCATATGATCAGCAGACTCGTCTGTGATTTTTGCCTCGTCTGATTCCACGTATTCACATAAGGTTTTCACTTTTAACCGCATACCTTTATCTGATAAATAACTCCGTTGAATTTCGAAACCTAAAAGCTCGTGATCAAGGCTGTATAATCCTTAAATCCATGAAACTCATGATGAATAACTAAAGTCCTACCATCGACTGGTAGACCCCATAGTATAGCTACGTCTTGGAGAGTAATAGTAGCCTTTCCACTTCTGAGGTGAAATGTGTTAGTCTCCGGGCGCCACCTCTCAACCAGTGCATTCACAAGTCCCATATCATTTTAACTTGCCAAAGTTGCATGACAGGTAAATGCGGTAAAACCCCATTTGATGGAGTTTTTGTAAGACTCGAGCATGTGGAACATGACGTTTGACCATATTAAAATAATTAAAATCTGCTCATCTGGCCACCATCCCCTAAAAATACACACTCAGACCTATGGCTTGTCTGATCTGTCAACAACTACGATCTACAGGCCCATATATATGACGATCGTACAAATTTGTCATCCTACATTTATAAAATATAGCAAGTACAATTAGAATACAATGAATTAATCAGATTATTATCCACTATTCTAAACACTAAAAAATTAAATTTATACCCAAATTATATCAAAGTTAAATAATCAACACTAAATTCGAAAGTATGCCTAAAAATTAAACATAAAAATTCAAAATTATAGCTAAATGTTATACCAAAAATTCGAAGCAATACCTAAAAGTTTGTCTAAAATTATATCAAAGTTCAATAATTAAAACTAAATTCGAAATTATACCTAAAAATAAGAAATTCTAGCTAAAAGTTATACCAAAAATTCGACATAATATCTAAAATATTGACTCAAAATTGTACATAAAAAACTAAATAGTCCCTAAAATTCAAAAATAAACCCTAAAATTATATCATTCAAACCAAAAAAATAATAAATTCGAATTTATACTAAATTAAACAACAACCTCAAATTCTAAATAATAAGAAGTACAACTAGATTCTAAAAATTATTTCAAAATTAGGACTTAACACTAAATTCGAAATTATATCTAAAAATTCAAAATCATGGCAAAAAATTTTACCAAAAAAATCGGACTAATACTAAAGATTATATGTGTATTCAAGAATTAACACTAAATATTAAATTATAACTAAATATTATACATACAAATTTGAAATTCTAGTATATCAAATAAATTCAAACTAGTACCTAAAAATTATACCAAAAAAATCAAACTGGTACCTAAAAAATTGTCTAAAATTCAATAATTAACACAAAATTCGAAATTATACCTAAAAACAAAACATTAAAATTCAAAATTCTACCCTCAAATTATATCAAACTTTTTAACTTGAAATTTTAACTAAAATTCTACTATAAAAATTAAAAAATAATATCCTAAAATTCAAAATTCTACCATAAAATTCGAAATTCTACCCTAAAATTCAAACATAAACCCTAAAATTCTACCTTCTACAATAAAATTCGAAAATAAATCCTAGAATCTAACTTCTACCCTAAAATTCGAAAATAATTTTAGGGATAATTACTAAATTAAACCACCACCACAAATTCTAAATAAATCATAAAAATTATATCTAAAATTATAAGCATAAAACTAGAAATTAAATTAAAGTAGATAATTACCTCAAAATAGGAAAAATTAGGTGAAATAACGAAGAAAGGAGAAGAAATTAGGAAGAAAGGATAATTTTTGTGGGTTGTTGAATTTTTGTGAGTTTTTTGGGATTTTTTTGTCAAAAATGGAGGAGAGGGCGATGGGTGAGGAAGGGAGGGAGTGAGCGTGAGAGAGATGAGCAACAGAGAGAGTGAGCGTGAGAGGGACGAGAGAGAGGGGATGAAAGACAGAAAGAGTGAGCGTGAGAGAGATGAGAGAGCGAGAGGAAGAAAAAGAGAATTTCAAAATTGTTGAATTTTTTTTTTTTATTATTATGACTAGGTACGCCATTCGGACTGATACGTCATTCCGAATGGCGTACCCAGTAATAGGAATAGAAAAAAAATTGTCAGGCTGAATAAAAAAAAAAGAAAAATTGTGGGTACACCATTCCCAACGGCATTTTGTGCTATATTCTGATTTTTTATTTTTGTGTATTATTTATATAAATAATATTAAAATTATATTATTTATTTATAAAATTCGCTTTTTGTAGACGTTGGATCGGGATCGGGTTTGGGTTTGGGTCTGGGTCTGGGTCTGGGTCTGAGTCATATTCATTTCTCTCTCTCTCTCTCTCTCTCTTTTTTTTGAATTGTAGCTTACATTTTTATTTTTTCCACCTTATTGCCTCATGTCTAGTTCTTTATTTTGTAAAAATAGATTAGTGTTTACACCATAAAATAATTTGGGCTTTCGAATTATAGAGCCCAAACAGCCCAAACAGTAGAAATTCCAAAGAAAGAAATTGGGTCCACAGGTAGATAAGATAAGGCTCAATAAACTCAGAAAATGGAAGAAATAAAGGCTGGGTTGATAAAAACCCAATAACCGAATCTGAAGAAATACAGAGAGTCCAAAAGTCAATAACCTGCACGCGCCAAGTTGAGGATTTTGAAAGAGACAGTTGGATGCAGTTGACGGCAGTTCCAAAAAAGAAGAACGTGGGTTCTCCAAGGCCAAGATATATAGGCGGCCAAGAAAAAGAAAAAAGGACATCACAGGATCATCAGAATCAAGAACTTCTACATTTTCGTTATCTTAGAATTAGCTCTAGTCTTAGGAGTAGTTTATAGCGTAATGTAGGAGTAGATCGTAGCGTAAATTAGGAGTAGCCGTAGAATAAATGTAATAGTTGCTTATCGAGAACCGCTGGGATGCGGCTGCGAAACATGTATCTGTAGTTATCTATAATCTTTTCAGAATTGAAGACTTTCACGGAGGTATAAATTGTCTTTTTATTCAGATTTAAGTATCAGAGAGATAATTTGTACACTTGACTTGAGTTTTCAATCGTCACTTTTGAACTCGAAAACATTAAATTAATTTAAGACTTAAACCACCACTAGCTCATATAGGCAGGGGTTATTAGATAATTCTAGGTTGTGAATTATCAAGAGGCTTGGATCGAACGTTCGAAATCCTTCCCTCATGTATATTAGAGGGGCATTTGTTTACACCATAAAATAATTTGGGCTTTCGAAATACAGAGCTCAAATAGTCCAAACTGTAGAGATTCGAAAAGAAGGAAATTGGGTCTACAGAAAATGGCAACTCGAGTCAAGTGCTCGAGCGCTCCAGCTCGAGCATTTCAGTGGAATTACCCTGCTCGAGCAAGGTAATTGAATTAACATTTGCTTTGATGTTTTCCATGGAAACCACACACGCTTTTCAAAGGAATTAATTACTAATTGTTGGACTTTTGTTGTCTAAAGATAAATGTGTGAATTTTGTGTATTTTAAGTCAACATTTCTCGAACACTGTGAAAGAAAAAGCAAATGAAGATGAAATTTTTGATAAAGGTACACAGACCCCCAAAGCATAGAAATTCGAAAAGAAGGGGTTGAGTTAATAAAACCCAAGAATCGAATCTGAAAAGCTAAAATGAAGTCCAAATAGCCAATAATCTGCAAAGACGCGCTAATTTGAAAAGATTTGAAAGCGCAGTTGAGGGCAGTTGAAGACGGTTCCGGAAGACAAGGAACGTGGGTTGAGAACCGTAGAATAAATGTAATAGTTGCTTATCGAGAACCGCTGGGATGCGGCTGCGAAGCATGTATCTGTAGTTATCTGTAATCTTTTCAGAATTGAAAACTTTCACGGAGGTATAAATTATCTTTTTATCCAGATTTAAGTATCGGAGAGATAATTTGTACACTTGACTTGAGTTTTCAATCATCACTTTTGAACTCGAAAACATTAAATTAATTTAAGACTTAAACCACCACTAGCTCATATAAGCAGGGGTTATTAGATAATTTTAGGTTGTGAATTATCAGGGGGCTTAGATCGAACGTTCGAAATCCTTCCCTAGACTAGTTTGTTCGAAAACACGAAACAATTAGGTATTCCATTTCTCTAGTAAAATCAAAGTCACATCTCATATGTCAAAAACGTTATGAAAAGTAAACAGTGTATTAGTATATTAACTATTTAATTGAAAAAAAAAAAAACTCAAAGGAACATCGAAGAAAGATAGCAAGTAAAGAAAATTGTGAATTATCGGAGCTTAGATTTTTTGCTACAACAACTCCACTTAGAAAATTCGATTCGATGACCCAACATACCAACTTAGTGATCCGATCAAGGAAACCAACCCAAGAACTTGTGATGGCAACCATCAATTATGGACACGTAAATCTATCCTTGAGCTCCACGTATCCATTATTATATATGATCGTATGCTTAAGGCCTATAAATAGGATTATCAATTTTTCTATTTAAAGCGCGTCTTGAACTATTACTAGACTTACACTTTGCATTGATTGGTTCGTTAGTGCTTCGCTTGGGCTTGAGCCACTAATGGTACCTCGAGAGCTTTTCGTTAACATAACGAACTAGTAAACTTATGACTAACTTAGATTAAAATAAAAAACTTGGGGTCTCTGGTACTCGAATTTGACACGTGTTGAATTCGACTGGATCAAGTTGGTGTTTCATATAATTATTAGATTTTTTGATTATTCTGATATAATTTGATGATATCAATACTCCAATTATTTTGTGTAATTTTTTCCCTTTTCTAGGGAGGTTATTGAATAACGAGTTAATAATCATTCAACGTCAATATATTTTTACAATCCACTAACAAATCAATTACTATATAATTAGGCAAACACCACACTTATGCGTGAGAGTTGAACCACGAACTGATACCATGTTCATATGATCTTAGTTTTATAATTTAAATCCGACCTGATTGATATTTCGCGAAGTTGGTAAGATCGAACTTTTTAAAATGAATCGATGAACAGATTATAGGTCATTAATTGGTCTTGAAAATTCCAATTGGAAAAAGAAAAACAAAGATATCCCTATTCATTACTATTTGAATCATAAAAATTATGATTCTTAGAGTTATTTAAATTATATCACGTTGAAATTATAAAATTTTGTTGTGCATTTTCTTAATCAATATAAACTAATTCAATACATATTTTGGTTGTGCATGATTTAAATAAACATAATTCTTCGTCACTTACTAAAAATACCACAATATTTCCCTTAAGTATGTATGGAGGTGATCGCGGTGCGATTTCGGTTTTTTTTCCACCTATTCTCAAATCGAATTGCTAAATAATAATTTCAAATTGCGGTTTTAAGATTCCCAATTGCTCGTGCGGTTTTGCACGGATTGGTTCGGTTTTTTGGTTTTTTAATTTATTTATCTTAGCTTAAAAAATTAAAATTATATCTTAAAGTGTTAATAAAGTAAATCAATCACTTTTCTCAATGAACTCTTCAATGAAAAAAACTTTTAAAGACTTGTAACTAAACTTGCAAAAATTGTGACTTTAAATTACTAAAATATACTATCAAAATGAGTAGATAGAAATCAACACGAACTTTATTTTACCACTAAAACCAACTGGTAAGAGATACAAGATCAACTCTTCTATTAATAATTGATAGTAAATACAAGACATACATGCCCGTTCTTATAAGATCCAAACCACATTATAAATTAAGGAAAATGTCATATACCACAATTTTCATATCACCGATTTTTCACCTCTTCTTGATTTTTTTTTTAAAAAAAGGCCGCTGTGTGGTTTACTCCAAACCTGCTATATAGAAAAACCCAGACAACCAAAATATACAAAGGAGTTCAAATCCATAAAGAAAGCTCAAAAGAAGGAGTAGTTAAGCCTATCTGTGCGCAAAAGGCCTTTGATGCAATTAAATCACCTCTCATTGCTTTAGAAAGTATGAATGTATTAAATCCATTAATTGCAAATGATTTCTTGCCAAAACTAGAGGAATTGAAAAATCGGTGGTATATAGCATTACTCTATAATTAAGTTAGCAGACTTGAATTCTTCAAAGAGGTTTAAATCATAAACCGAATGGATTAAATCATGATCACAAAGATCATGGCGTACAAATATATTCTTTTACTTATGTGTAATGTATATGACACAACTAGATTGATTTACAACATAAGCTATCAAGTATGTTTAGGAAAATAAAATATAATAATTAAATTCTAATATTTGATATATATATTGATGTAGACGGTGCGGTGCGGTGCGGTTTGGTTTTTTCATAAGTAAAATTAAAACCAAACCAATATTGCGGTGTGGTTTTCATTTAGTTTTCAAGCCGGCGATTTGTATTAAAATTCGGCATAGTTGGTGCAATTCAATGTGGTTCAGTCGGTTTGGGCAGTTTTAAAATTCTTTTGATCAGCCCTAAGGATGTACCCCCAAATGGACCTACCCCCAAGTTAATCGGGTATAGTCCCGGGGCACCCGACATAGTCCAATCTCGTCTTTCTAGAAGGAAAAGAAAGGGGATAATCACAAAAATACATAGTGTATAATGTATAATTACCAAAATTTTCCTCACTTTTGTGAAATTACCAATACTCTATCAAGAAGTCTATTCATAAGGTTTTAAAGGGGTGAAATTGTAATTACACAAATACCCCTCGGTGTAATTACCAGTACTTCCCTCACTTTTGTGAAATTATCAACACCACCACCTAGGGGTCTATTCATAAAGTTTTTAAGGATTAAATTATAAGTATTTTTAAATACACAAGAGTATAATACTAACATTAATGACTTACACGAAGGAATGAAGAAGTCCTTTTGTTATTTCAAAAAAATGAGAGAGTATTTGAGTAATTACATATTGGGAAAATTGCATTGACCTCCCTCGAATAATAGGTATTTGGCACCCACATCCCCTCACGTTTGATATATTGGCAAGGACCTCCTTTCCTTAAACTTTTTCATAAACTTTACAAGATAAAGACTATTATGCCTTCACATTTTAGCTAAAAAGGTTTAATTGAATGAAAAATTGTCAAAATATTATTAAATTACTTTGTAATAAAATATTTAAAATGAATTTCTTTTTAGAAATATGCAGCCCTAAACATTAAATTATATATTTAAAAAGGATATTTCCTAATTTCATGAATAGTTTATCATGGACAAATATTTTTTTGTTTTAATTGTGCTATTTTTATTTGTTACATCATTTTTTTATTTCTATCATAATATTGAATCAATTTATCAAGTACCTTTTTTTTAATATTGTATTTAGTATACTTTCATATTTGAAATTGAGGATTTATGGCGACATGGTTATTTCTTTTCATTTAGTTAACTGAAATTTATTAATATATATAAATTTGCTACTTGTTGAGTTATAATTTTTTATTAATTTGCAGTTTATTTATACAATAATCATAAGTTAATTTTTTATTGTATATTTTTAATTTCAACCTAAGAATAAAAGTATCCAAAGTTTTTTCATTATTGATTTATGGTTTAAGAGTATTAGAAATATATCTCTATTTTTTTTAATTTTGAATGATTTATGTTTTGTATTTTATTACAATGTCATTTAATGATACTCTAAAAAAAATCCCAACAAATTTCTTAAGTGTAATTCAACACTTATATCTCTAACAATAAAGGGCATTTTAGTCTTTAATTAGTAAATTTAATTGAAAAGTTGAAGGAATGGAGGTCCATGCCAATATTCCAAAGATGAGGGATGTGGATGCCAATTGTCCATAATTTAGAGGAGGTTGATGTAATTATACAATTACATATTATACCATATGACGGGGTTTTTGTGCAATCCGAATCTTCTGTTACACGTTCGTGTAGCACTTCTTGTTACACGCATAGATGCATAACAAATGTATATACGTGCGGTTGAGATGCGGAGCGAGAAATCTCAAATTTTTATTCGAGAAAAATTCACTTTTGGTCCCGTAGGAGTCGCCCCAAAACACTTTTAGTCCCGTAGGAAACAAAAGTGACATTTTTGATTCCAAGCTTTAAAAAATGGACGGAAATTGGCGCGTGTCAGTTAATTTTAAGGAAAAATGATATTAAAAAAGAAATTCAAATAAATTCAAATATTAATAAAATAATAAAAAAATATAAAAAAAAAAGGAAAAGAAAATGAAGAACAACCTCCCCTACCTCCCCCATCCTAATCACACGCTGCCTCTGCGGCTGCCACCGCTGTCGTTGTCGCCAAAGCTCCAACCAAACCTCTCCAACCGTCAAAGCTTGAGCCGGAGGTGCCGGCGATGGAGGTGGGTCGAGATTTGGAGGAGTGCCAACGATGAAGGTCGCGGTGGTGGTGGGGCAGCGTGGCGGTGGGTTTATGGTAATGGTAGGGGTGGGCGGGGCAAGTCTTCCATTCTTTTACTTTTTTTTTTGGTTTTTTTTATTATTTAATTAATATTTGAATTTATTTGAATTTCATTTTTTGTATTTTTAAAACTAACGGCGCGTGTAAGACACACGACAATTTTTATCTATTTTCTAACACTTAGGACCAAAAGTATTACTTTTTAATTCCTATGAAACTAACTGGACTAAAAGTGTTTGGGTTGACAACTACAAAACTAAAATTGATTTTTTTTCTTTTTATTCATATTACATAATTTTCTCTTTTCAAGTTCTAGACTCCGCCCGCAGGTGATAAGAATTGTAAAATAAAATTTCATTTTGGTTTTTGTGTAATTATCCGGAAAAGAAAAAGAAAAAGAAAAAGAAAAAGAGAAGTATGCTCTGCAATAAACCTGAAAAACCCTAAACCCTAAACATCCTTCAATTTTTGTATGGATTCATGAATGAAATCAGGAGAGCAATTATAATCGGCAATGGCTTTGCGGGTGCTGAAAATCAGTGCATTGGTTTGGTTCGAGCCCTGGGTCTCTCCGATCAATATACTTTATATGTAAGCACATTTTCTTTTCGAGTTAAGTAACTATAATCTGAAATGACGTTAAGTATCATATTAACTTTCTATACCCCGTTGATGTAAATTATGTTCGTCAGTTGTCACAGAAATTTAATCAGGTGTGGAAACTGCTGTGGACTATTTTTTCTAGTTTTGTGTATATCATCATTTGTTTTGCTTAGTAGATGCTTTAATTGTTTGCTTATCGTTCATCGTGATATATAGGGCTGTAAACGAGACGAGTCGAACAAGTTATTGTTCAAGCTTGTTTTAATTATTATCGAGCTTTAAAATTTGTGTTTGAATTTAGTTTGATTGTTAATTGAGTCGAGCTCAAGCAAGCTTCAATTGAGCCAAATATGAGTCAAACTCGAGTAGCTTGATTTTTTTGCACATATTTTGTCATTTTTTACTCATCAAGTCGAGCTTGAGCCGAGTTTCAAACTTATCAAACACATAAAAGGTTGTTTCAGCTTGGTTTGACGAATCGAGCTCGGATGAGCTTTTACTGAACGATCTCAAATCGAGTATCGAGTAGCTTGGTTCATCTTTCAAGCCTTTTGATATATGCTCCATTTTTATTATGGTTGCAGCGTGTTATTCGCCCGAGAGGGAGAATCAATGAAAGATTTCATTGGTTACCGGTTTCTGTCCATAAACAATTAGAGCATGCTGTTCAGTGGATTGATGTTTTTTCACAATTTCGAGGGAAGAAATTGGTGCCCATCCGAGCTGAAGGGAAAGGTAGTATTGATTTATTGCACACAATAGTTATCATTAGTTTCCAAGTCATAATCCTGAAAAGGGATCCTTAAATTTGCTCCAGATGAATATTTATCTTTTCCTCCTCTTGTGGCTATCTAAATGCTATGGTGTCAGATGTTCAAGAGGCAAATGCTAGACATATTGCAAAAGTTGCTAAGGAAACATTTGACAGGTACCTGTTGCCGTTTTTTTTTCTCCTTGTTTTTTTTTTCCTGTGAGGTGGGGTGGGGTGTGGGTGCTGAAAATTCCATTTGTTTTTCTCGTTGCTCCCTTTTTAGCTTATACGCTCGAAAGTGGTCTAAATTGAAGTTGATCATTGGAAAAGCCCCACAGATATGAAATGACAACTTTGTGATGGATTAGTTTAATTGCATAGTCTGATATTATTCTGACCCATATCAAGATCATTCTCTTGTTGGAAGCTTTTGTATTGAGTTCTTTAACTTAGTAGTACATCTGTTAGATATGACTATGCTTCAAAAATGATATTGCGCAGGCTATCATTTGGTAATGATGGTTCCCATTTCTAGGTTATTTTGTTTTCATTTGTTTCCGACTTAAAAACCGGAAGATTGAGAAGATACCTGCATACACGCGATGCATCTAGAACTTTGTATGTGTCCAATATGACCTTTCCTTTTTACTCTGGGCATTCTGAACTGAACTTGATTTACATCCTCCATATCCCAGGAAGACGCTGTTTTATATAATTGTAGGCTGACAACGACTTAGCATATATATGCACACAAATATGTGTGAATCTGAAGTATTTCTGCTTGTTCTCAGCTTTACCTTTAAAAACATTTTAGGGATGGCCCCATCTTGGTGGTTGCATCAGGTCGTGATACTATTGCAGTTGCAAGTTCCATTAAGCAGTTAGTTCCAGAAAATGTGTTTCTTGTTCAGGTATAATTGGGTGCGAAATATTTATTCCCTTAGTTTAGCAAATATGCTTTTGGTAACTCCAAAAATATTTATCTAGTTATTTCATTTGTTTATAACTTTTTCACATTTTATAGTCTTTTACACGAACAAGAGGAATATAAAATCTGAGTTGAAATTTGCTATTATATATGCCTTTACATATTGTTATGTATAGAATGAGAAAAAGATAAATGAGCCAGATGAATGGACAGGTGATATGCCTAAATTCTTTGCTACAATATTTGAATTTGACTCTATGACCTTTTTCAAAAATAATAATAAATTTCATGGTCCAAATTACTCTCACTTGCTTTCAAGTTTCAGCTCTTAGTAGATCTTTCAGATTTTGCCTGTGGGTTGAGCTCTCTTTTCTTGTTACCCTCTATCTTGTCTTGCATGGTTGTTCTAGTACGGGGACTTCAGGCGAAATTGGATGCTAATTAAACATGCTATTTACATGGTCTCTCACCTACCATTATGTAGTTTCATATCTTCTTACAATGTGCTACTTGAGTGATACTTGTGGGTTTGAATTATTACATAAATATGAAAGAGTGTTAACCCTTCTAGCTGTGATATCATTTACTATATTCTTTCAGGTACAACATCCAAGGTCTCGTCTACACAGATTTGATCTAGTGATAACACCCCGCCATGATTATTACCCCTTGACACCTGAGGCACAAAACCAAATCCCGTGGTTTCTAAGAAGGTGGGTAACACCTCAAAAGCCTCCCGATAAACATGTGGTATGTTCTTCCTTGAGTGATTACATGATTTGGTTCCCCCGAAAAACTATTTATCTGAAAATATTTCCGTTTGTGCCATCTCGAATTTTATGTAGACTTTGATTTTTCTTTTAGGTCTTAACTGTGGGAGCCCTTCACCAGGCCGATTCTGTTGCTTTGAGAAGTGCAGCTTCTGCTTGGCATGATGAAATGGCACTGTTGCCTAAACCCTTACTTGTTGTATCCATTGGAGGGCCGACAAGTAGGTTATGCATTTGATCGTGCTTAATAATTTATTTAACTGTCATTATGCCGAATTTAGGGACATGAGATATGTTTTTTCAAGTGTTAGTCCTGAATAATCAATCTTGTTCTCCAATGCTGGCATTTACACCCCATCGCGTAATCTAATTTGAATTTGTGAAGTCGGTATAGAATGTTAATTACCATCTCATTCAATGGTCAAAACCGCAAAAAGAGAAAAGGGAAAGGAGGAAACTTACTGTAAATTCATGGGTCCTCCAATAGTAGTCCCCTCTGATACATTTAAATGCTGTTGAAGAATACTATATTTTGCTTATATGACGCTCAATATTTCCATGCTTTCAATAACCTAGATTCATAAATTATTGTTATGCTTAAAGTTAATGGTTGGTGCTGATTAAATATACTCTTGCTGGGTTCTATCAAGTTATTTATAACTTACATGCAAAATAACCAGTCCCCAAGAATAATAACCTGAGCTTCATTTATATTGTTTTATTTCAATTCTCGAGTGTTATGTATGAGACTGCTATTCATTATACCTATAGAGAAATATACATCTTGAAGACGCTCCAAGTTTACACTTATTCAGAGCCAATGTGGACAGTTTCCCTATGAGAATGTGTAGAAAAGAGAACTGATATCATTTGGAGGGATAAGTAAGATTCATGTGTGAAGCTTAGAAAACATTGAATGTTGTGTTCTCTCATGCAACGTTCATCTTAGTGCTTTTGAATCTTATATTCATCATGTGGATGCTTCTGTAGGTCCATTACCACAAACATTCATCTTATAGTTTGAATTCATCTATTGTTACATATGTTCATAAAATTAACTTTTCTATGCTGCATCCCATGTGTTATTTTTTTGTTATGTAAATCTGATATATTCACTATATTTCTTGTTTTAATAATGGGCGATTATTGTTCCTGATCATAAAGTCAAATTCATTATGTTTATGTTACGTAAATCTATTGTGTTTTTCTCTCCTTCATAGGACATTGCAGATATGGTGCAGATCTTGCAAAGCAGTTAATAGCCTCATTGAAGAGTGTTCTTCCAACTTGTGGGAGCCTCAGAATTTCCTTTTCCCGTCGAACTCCCAAGATCGTCTGTAAACTTCTCAAAGTTGTACATTATCATTCATCTAAGGCTAGATGCTTATTCATGCTATGACAAACAGGTATCTGACATCATTGTGAACGAACTTTCAAACAATCCAAAAGTGCACATTTGGAATGGTAAAGGTACTATTTCGTTCTCTCTACCTCTTCTCATATCATCACTTGATAAAGTTGTGTTAATGCTCTGTTCACTGCAATTTTCTCCTTCTTTATTCTTTTATCATAGTACTGGATAAAGGTATAATTGTTGTCAAATGAGTCAATTTCTTTTAGGGTAGTTTGATAAGATAATTACTGAAATCAGAATATAGAGAAATGTTTCTGTATTTCATTGAAAAATAATTAACTGATTACACAAAGCTGAATATATACAACTATTGAACAGGTTAAAGAAGGAAAGAAGACTCTGCCTACCAAAACTGCCCTATCAATCAGCCTAAATTAATACCTTAAAATCCTCTGTTAATTATGATACAAATCAGTCCCTGATTCTACTATTTGATTAGGATTTTCACCCCTAATTTACAGATTCTTCCCATGATTTCACACTCCCCCTCAAGTTGGATCATAGATGTTGATCATCTCCAACTTGCAAATGAAATCATCGAAGTTTTGTTGAGGTACCCCCATCGTGAATATATCTGCAATTTGTTCATTGGTGGGAATGTATGTTAAACATATAGTACCATTCTCAACTTTCTCTTTGATAAAATGCCGGTCTACCTCCACATGTTTGGTTCTGTCGTGTTGAACTGGATTGTGAGATATGTTGATGGCTGCCTTGTTATCACAATAGAGTTTCATGGGAGATTGCATTGTAATTCTCATTTCTTCCAGGAGTTTCTTCAACCACAACCCTTCACACATACCCTGAGCAATAGCTCTGAATTCAGCCTCGGCCCTGCTTCTTGCTACGACATTTTGTTCTTACATCTCCAAGTTACCAAGTTTTCCCAGACATAAGTGCAATATCCAGTAGTGGATTTCCTATCTTCAATTGAGCCAGCCCAGTCAACATCCGTAAAGATTTCTGTTGTTCTTTCTCCATTCTTCTTGAAAAGCAATCCTCTGCCTGGGGATCCTTTGAGATATCGTAAGATCTTGTACACGGCCTCCAAGTGTACTTCTTTTGGTGAGTGCATGTGTTGGCTTACCACACTGAATGCAAAGGCAATATCAGGTCTCGTGTGAGATAAATAAATTAACTTACCAACTAACCTCTGATATCCTTCCTTCTCGACTGGTTTACCAACATTTTCCATTTTTCTTGCCTCGATTGGTGTGTTACTTGGTTTGCATCCAAGCATCCCGGTTTCGGCCAGAAGATCTAGAATGTACTTCCGTTGAGATACACTAATGCCTCTTTTTGACCTGGCTACTTCCATTCCCAAAAAATAATGCAACTGTCCCAGATCTTTCACTTCAAATTCTGAGTCTAAAATCTTTTTGAGTCTTTCCATCTCAACCAGGTTGTCACCGGTGAGAATTATATCATCCACATACACAATTAATATTGTTTTCAATCCATCTTTGTCTTCATGAAAAAACATTGTGTGGTCAGAATGCCCTTGTTTGTATCCCTGATCTTTTATTACTCTTGTAAACCTTTCAAACCAAGCTCTGGGTGACTGCTTGAGGCCGTATAGAGACTTTTTCAGTTTCCACACCCGATTTTCTTCACCTTTCTTGCAAAAACCAGGTGGTATTGTCATATAGACATCTTCTTCCAGATTTCCATTTAGAAAAGCATTCTTGATATCGAGTTGCTGTAGAGTCCAATCAAGGTTGACATCAAGTGATAGGAGCACACGGACAGTGTTTAGCTTGGCCGCAGGTGCAAATGTCTCGGTGTAGTCGATAGCGTAGGTTTGTGTAAACCCCTTTGCAACTAGCCGGGCCTTGTAGCGTTCTATTTTTCCATCAGCCGTGTATTTAACAGAGACCACCCATTTGCAGCCAGCAGGTCTCTTTCCTCTCGGTAAATCCATCACCTCCCACGTTTCATTTTTCTTTAAAGCCATCATTTCATCCATAACAGCTTCATTCCACCTAGGGTCGTTCAAAGCCTCCTGTATATTCCTTGGAATTTCTATTTCATCAAGATTAGTGGTAAACACATGCATTTTAGTAGATAAAGCTTTATAGGAGATTTAATTTGAGATTGGGTGAAGAGTACATGACCGTGATTTTTTTCTGAGGGCAATAGGCAGATTTAGATCGAGTGACTCTGATGGTTCGGGAGAACTAGGAGCTATCATCGGTTCTGACTCTCTTGGTGCCTTGGACATGAGGTGCTCCTCGTACCTTGGTTTTGGCCTTCTCGAGTACACAATTATCTCCTGGGCTTTTTGTTCTGCTACATCCCCCTCTAAGTTCAAGTTTCTTTCTACAAATGGCAAAATGGTGGGTTCGGGGTTAGTTTGAGAGTATAGAGTAGGTTCGAGGCCTGTGGTGACAAATTCAGTGTTTGAGGTAGGCTCAGATGTGGGTATATTCTCGGAAGTAGGTATAGCAAGATCCAAATCCAATAAACGAGCTTCACTCCTATTCTCCCCCTGAAGTTCGTACTCCTTGAAGAAAGGAACATTCTCAAAGAAAGTTACATCACGACTAACCAACACTTTTTTTGTTGAGGGATCAAAACACTTGTACCCTTTTTGTGAAGGAGAATAGCCAATGAAGACACATTTGTTGGCCCTGGGATCAAGTTTGCTTCGGTTATGAGGGTGAATATGGACAAACGCTGTGCAACCAAACACTTTTAGAGGGAGGCTTGTACTAACAGGATAAGAAGGAAAACTTTTTTTAAGTCTTTGGAGTGGTGTTTCGAAAGAAAGGACACAGCTTAGCATTCTATTGATGAGGAATGTGGCTGTTAGGATGGCATCGCCCCGGAACATTTAGGCATATTTGTGGTAAACAATAACGCAAGTGCAACTTCTAGCAAATGTTTGTTTATCCTCTCTGCAATCCCGTTTTATTGAGGGGTATTAACACAAGATCTTTGGTAAATTATCCCATGACTTTGTAAATATTCCTCGTATGTTTTATTGAAGTATTCAGTCCCGTTATCTATTCGGAGTATTTGGATTTGTGATTGAAATTGGGTTTGGACCATCTTATGAAAATTGATAAAAGTTTGACGAACTTCATCTTTTCCTTTCAATAAATATACCCAACAAACACGTGTATGATCATCGATAGGTGTCATAAACCATTTTGTGTGATTACGATTTGGGGTACGATAGGGTCCCCACAAATCACTATGCATCAGGGAAAAAGGTTTGGTTGGTTTGTATACTGATTTTGGGAAAGGGGTTCGTTGATGTTTTGCAAGTTCACAAATCTCACACTGTAAACTAGAGACTTTATTTGGAAATATAGACGGGAATAATTGTTTCAAATACTAGAAATTGGGATGCCCCATTCTAAAATGCCATAATAAAATTTCACTATCCTTAGGGGAGGATGCAGAATTACAAATTACAGTATGACAATGTGTACCCTTGTCAACCTCAACAAAGTAGTAGAGTCCCTCGCGTTCCTTAGCACTGCCAATCGTCTTCCCCGATAATAGATCCTGAAAGACACAATGAGTATAAAAGAATTTAGCGGAGCAATTGGAATTTTTAGTAAGCTGACTAATGGATAAGAGATTACTGGATAATTTTGGAACGTGAAGAACCGATTCTAGGGTTAGGGAATCAGAAATCTTAATACTTCCTTTTCCCGTAACCGATGAAAGGGAACCATCTGCAATTTTCACTTTCAGATTTCCAGCACATGGTGAGTATGACGAAAATAGATTATGAGAATCGGTCATATGATCAAAGGCTCCAGAGTCAATAATCAGAACACGATGAGGTGTTTAAGGCTGACAAAAAATTACCTTTATGGGCCAGTGAGGCAGATGGGGACTGACCAGTTTGGAAGCTGGAGAAGAGTTTGTAGAGTTGGTCCAATTGCTCTGAACTAACTCCACTACCTGTTGTAGACACAGTCACCATTGAGTTTTCTGACTTCCATTTTTGAAGAGCAGCGGCATCAGTTGAGGCAGGCTTCTTTGAGTCTCCTGTCAGGTATCCTAGTTTTCCTTTGCCATTGATCACGAGCTTAGTTGATTGGGCCCATTCTTGGAATTTTTTTTCGTCCAGCTTCTCCACGGTGGACTGAAAAACTGTGTTGTCCAGCATATTTGGACCCATTGATGATATCCCTGTTCGGCCTTCTGACATTGAAGACGAAGACATTGAATCCTTACTGCTAGGATTCTTATTATTTTTTTCAGCCAAGATAAAGGTACCCTGGCTCTGGTACCATGAAATCAGAATATAGAGGAATGTTTCTGTATTTCATTGAAAAATAATTAACTGATTACACAAAGCTGAATATATACAACTATTGAACAGGTTAAAGAAGGAAAGAAGACTCTGCCTACCAAAACTGCCCTATCAATCAGCCTAAATTAATACCATAAAATCCTCTGTTAATTATGATACAAATCAGTCCCTGATTCTACTAATTTGATTAGGATTTTCACCCCTAATTTACAGATTCTTCCCATGATTTCAGCAATTACGTACACACCCTCACGTATTGCGTAATTACCGCGAGTGCACTGAATTTTTGCAAATTACCAGGACAACCCCTGCCAACCCCTCAAAAAATCAAGAGGGGAAATTGTAAAATGCTTTTACTCATAGGGGTGAAATTCTAGTTTGCTTTTTACGGGGCGAAATAGTAGTATGTTTTTACTACCGGCGGGTGTTTTTCATAATTAGGGTCTCACGCAGGGATGTCTGAATAATTTACTCGAAAACTTGTTTAATTAGAATACGACATTTCCTGATAATTCAGAGGTGCAACACTGGCATCAAAGCACACCACTAATGAAAAAAAAAATTAATTCTTAAAACGTGCTTAAATTAGCACTCAGTCATAACATTATTGCCTTTGTTTGTTTCGCATTCTACGAATATCATATGACTTGCATCTTTATGACACTGTTCAGATCCAAATCCGCACATGGGACATCTGGCTTGCGCCGATGCTTTTGTCATCACAGCTGATTCAGTAAGTATGTTGAGTGAGGCTTGCAGCACAGGGTATGTGGCAGTAGTGTATCGATTATTTGCCAAATTTACTCCTTTTCTTCTGTACACAAAATCGAATTTCCTCCCCTATATCTGAATTGTTGAAGCTGCAGGAAGCCTGTGTATGTAATTGGGGCCGAGCGGTGTACGTGGAAGTTTGCAGATTTTCTCAAATCCCTGCAGTGTAGAGGAGCCGTTCGACCATTCACGGGTGAAGAAAACGTGAGCAAATATAAATTTTTTATCATTATGTTTAGCTTACGAGTGAGAGCCTAATCATTCAGCGATCTCACTTTGACAACTATATATATATATATATATATATAGTTCTCTCTCTCTCTCTCTATATATATACTGTTTACTAAGTGCGAGCCCCCTGAGTAACTACTTTGGTCTCATCTACCACATTTCCATTTATTTTCTATTTTTATCTTTCTCTATTCTATTTATTTTTATTTTCATATTATTTTGAATGATTTCTTTCTTCAACTTCTCATAAATCTAAACAAACAAGTCGAAATATGTTATCATCTAAAATAAATGAAGGAATTTTTATTTTATTTTTTGTTTTATGTACTTGAGCACACACATTGAGTGTGCTACCGTTACTAATGTATATTAATTTGTGTACCGATTGTCCAGATTTCTGAGAAATGGGAGTATTCTCCACTATGTGATATTGAGAAGGCAGCTGATGAAGTTATTAAGGCACTTGCTGAACGTGGATGGAGATTGCTGTCGAAATGAGTTTACAATTGTTCAGAAGGTCGAAGAGCAGGGGATGAAAGGAACGAAGGTAATATCTAATAGTTTTCCTTGAGAAAAATGAGGCTCGTTTCTAAGTACGTCGTTATGGTCAGAATCCATCCTTGATGACTTGTTATTTATCAGTCAAATCTTCCATTTAGGTTGCATTTGAATCAAGACAATTTGATTTCGAGAGGAAAGATTTTTCGAAGAATTTCAAACGACTATTTTAATTTAATCATAATTATTCATAGTAATTCAAAATTATCTTAACAAAATTTGTTATTTATTATTATGAATTTGAAAGTCTTTAGCCCCCGAGTCGTTCAAATGCAACCTTAGTAATTTTAGAACTTAGTCAGATTCAAGGTATTTAGGCGAAGTGGGAAGGGGTTTGTGATGCCAAAGGCAATAATGATTTGAAACCTACTGGATGGGACCCTTTACGCGACCCGGCCTGATGGATTCGACTCCCCTGGCTGACCTCAACAACAAATAAGGAAAAAGAATGTAACCAAAATGGAGAAGTTCATCACTTGCTAAGTGATTTTTAGGGAGTTTTGAGACTTAAAGTTTTAAATTTCATTGCAAGACGGTACAGAGCTCATAAAAATCACCTTGAGATCTGTGTGGCTGGGTCGGAAAGTGTTTTTTTCTTGATGCATGAACTTATTTGGGAAATTATTACAATCCTTGTATTTTTTATTTAACAAAAGGTAATTAAAAAAAGAGAAAATTACTAAAAAACTCTTAAAATAAACTTCTAAATCCAAAAAATCCATTATAATATTTGTCAATCCAAAAAACCTATTCCATCAACTTTTCATTCCAAAAAACCCAATATTTAGAGTTAACAAATTTATGGACTTAATTGCCCTTAGTCTTTTAAATTAAAAATTAATCAATAATAGTTTTGCAGTGACATTTATTTATTTAAATATTTTATACTGGTAATTGGTACTAATTATGATTTTAATTTTAATTTTTCAGATTTTTTAATCTTTATAAAAAATTTAAATTATATATTTATATATAATTACCATATTAAAATCAAAATAAACTATGCACAAATATTTAAAAAAATTAAAACTACAAAATTAAATCCGTATTTTATGATTCATCAATTTGAAAGAATTAAAGCAAAACGATTCTCATAAGAAAAAATAATTGATTAATTGTCAACTTAATAAATGAAAGGTAGTTTAGTCGAAAAATTTGTTAATCCTCTCTTTTAGGGTTTTTGGAATGAAAAGTTTGTAGAATGGGTTTTTGAAATAGAAAAATATTTTCATGAATTTTTGGATATGAAAAATTATTTTCTGAGGGTTCTTAGTAATTTTCCCTTAAAAAAAGGTACGTGGGATGAAATTCCTAGTTCCTGTAACAAAGAGAACCTAGCTACGTTCTTCATAGCTAAACTTTGTGGGACACATGATCCAACTCGATCATTGTAGCTATACCAACACATTAGATAGTAAGTTATAATTTCTTAAAGCTGACCAATCATTGTTAACACTCATTGGCTCAGTTGGAAAGGAAAATATTACTTTCTGTCAAAAGGTTGTGTGTTCGATTCCCTCTATCGATGTGAGGGTGGTGTTGATGGGTAATTTGTAAGTACCTGTGTAAGCGACATGTGGTTCTGGAGGCATGCCTTGACCCGTGATATGTTATCAAAGCTGATCTTATTCAAACTTTTTTGTACAAAATAAAATCAAATAATAAGCTGGCCATTTTTGTCCCTCGATATACCTTCATAAAGTTGGTCAGTTTCGAAGTCTTTAGTGGGATTTAAACTCGTGAATTCTAGTTAACAGTTAGACAATTCACCATTGGACTATTGTATCTTGGGATGATATTCTACACGATTTGAAAATTTCTTGTACATTTATCAATAAAAAAATATGTTTAGGGATTCACTTCTGAAGGAAAAAAACATATGTTTGAGCAACAGTATATACTTTTGGGAAATACTTGGGGCATCCTGAGGTCTCAGGACCCTCTAGATCCACAGGTTTTTTTATTAGAATAATATATAAAAAAAGAAAAATTCTCAAAATAATATGATTTAAAAATCGTTATATTTTTAATATAAAACGGCATGTAGCATGTCATCTTCAAATTAGAAGTTCATTAATTTTTTTTATTTATCAAATTAGAAGATGACATACTGCAAGTTGTCTTCATAATTTTTTTTTTAATTTTTGAAAATTGAAGACGACATTTGGGATGTCGTCTTCAATTTTCATTTTTGTTTTAATTTTTAAAAATTGAAGACGACATGCCAGATGTCGTCTTCAATTTTCTTTTCTTTTTTCGGTTCGTTAGGATTAAGGTTTTTTAATTACATATAATTTTTTTAAACTTGTTGATTATTATAACAATTGACTTTAAATTTCAAAATTTTCTAATTCTATTTTTCATCTTTCATTTTTAAATATTTTATTTTACGAATAATAAATCATTCAAGTGGTTTATTTAAAATGAAAATCATGATTGTCTAAAAATGTCCCTCAGTATCACAAGGACGTGATCACCTATTTCTATGATCCCTAACTATTTGCCCATCTTCATGAGCACGAGAATCATAATAGTGAAGTTGCATCTTAGAAGATTGTGTTTTTTCATCGTCACAAGTACTATTATCAATCAAATTAATCTCATGACGAGTTGATGCAGTTGTCCCACTTGACTCTCCACAATCACGATACTCAATACCGGCCATGGGATGGGCGAATCGTTGAATTCTGAGCGTGAAGGGGCAAATCCTGGTGCAAGCCCTAGGTCTAGAAATAAAATATCCACCTGTCCAGATAAAAACTCTCCATGCGGCACCAATGGAGTGAATGGAAATTGATCATTTTGTTGTAGTGGCTGAGGTACGTAACAATCTTGCTGAACATTTTCACATTTCGATACAGCGGGTGCTGATGTAAATGGATCTGCAACAGCTATTCCGGAAGACAAATACTGAGGGATGTTATAAGAAGTTGAAGCACCGCTAGTAAATGGCTGATCAGGGATATAATATGACTCTGGGGCACTAACAAAAAACGTATGATTAGGATATGATGATGACGCATGACCAGTGAATGCAGGTCTGTGATTGAATGTTGATGGACCTACTCCATCTTCAGAACCACAGGACCTCATGCTACGAGTTCTCCTTCTTGTTGTTCTTCTTTGCCCGACCTCTAGTGCCTCTATTTGGTCGTTGGTCAAAACATTCATTGACTATCTGCATGTGGCGATTCTATGGACGTTGGTAGTTGTGGATCTATGTTGGTCCACCATTGAGTTTAGTCCATCTATGTTATGAGGCCAATGATCACATCCAATCGTAATAATTGACATCTGACCAGCCTGAAATGGTATAGAACGTCTTAAATAAGAAGAACTAATTAATTTATAGAAACTTAAGCTTGCAAATTATAAGTAAGTCTTTTCTTTACGTACTCCAATTTCCCACAATGGTGCCTCCCTCGGTTGGAATCTTGACTCGACGACATACATAGTAGGTGATATATAACGTCGTGTAATTTTATCATATCACTTGTCGTTTCTATCTTCTGTAGTGTATTCGTCAATGATAGTGTCTCCCCACACTGACCGGACAAGTCGATCATTCCATATTGCAATGTAGTTTCTATGGAACGTCTCCCAGTTCCGTCCTACACACCCCATGCGGTCGATTCCATGCAAGTAGAAATTATTAAATTCAGGCTCACGAGGAATCCCTTGTCGTAGTCCAAACTGGCATAAAACTCATTCAGGATAATGCCCCTCAACGATGGCATAGAATATCAATGGATAAGTTGATTTCCACACTCTCGGTTCAAGACATTCACATGGCAAAGATTGGATTTCTGGGTCACTCATGTTATATGGCTGTCAATCAAACTGCAACAAGAGAAACATACTTAAAAATGTAATACTAAGATGAACATTTCATAATATTATGCAGATCAAATTATCTTGCTTACCTGACTCAACAACATAAGATCAAGGGTTTCTCTAATTGGTCGTAAGGCATTGTGAAAGGTATCTTTGTATATGAACTCACAATTCCACCTGAAACCACAAACAAGTAATTTTTGTTATGATATAACATCTATTCTCCTAAATTATTTTATTTTATTTTATTTTTTTGGTAAATTTATTATCGTAAAATTCATATCTATAAAAGACTTGGAAACACAATATACTACCTTGCGCCATGTGGCGGAATTGGAAGTATTACTTCGTTATGCACATTTGTCACGAGAATCATGTCACTCCTACTATACGTGATACTGGGTCTCAGAACCGATATCCTTGATCATGCCCAAATCTGCCAGAGGTTATATAAATAAATTATTATAATAAATAAAACAACAATGAACAATAGTGCATTAATTTCAAATGTTGATTAACCTGCAACAACTGCAATGCACCACCGATATATTCATGTCCTCTTTGACATGCTCTACTTAACTCTCGGTATAAGTGTGCCAAGACAGCATTACCCCAACTATGGATGCGAACTTGAGAAACATGTTTCAATTTAGACAACCACAAAAGTGGAACACAATCTCTTGCGGTGTCCGGACACATAAGACCACCCAAAAGCAACAATGCACATGTGCGTGCAACTTGTTCTACATGTAAAGGTGTGCTATCATTCTTAATTTTGGAAGTTTCCAAATGTTTGACCAAGACACTTGCGTAAATACAGTAACCCATTTATATCTTCCTCTTCAATCCATAAGCCTAAAAGATTGTAACATAACTCCTGTCATTCAACTAGTTGCCTTGTTTTATCTTTACCAGTAATAGCCTTACCATCGACTGGGAGACCCCAAATAATAGCGACATCTTGTAAAGTAATATTCGCTTCTCTTACTTGAAAATGAAAAGTATGAGTTTCACTTCGCCATCTCTCAACTAGCGCGGTGATCAAGGCCAAATCATAGCTAAACCACCCACACGAGTATACACCATAGAATCCCATCTGGTGTAATGCAGAGAGTATGCGAGTATGGGGTGGTTCATTCGCAACATAGCACCAAAACAAATTATCCACGCGTCTCTCTCGAAGAAGTAATTTTCTCTTTTCTATATCTGGATTGAGCACATCTTGAGATCTATGAGTACATTGATCTCCTAACACACTACTATCAACTGGTCCATATATTGTATGTCGTCTTCAATTTAAATAAAAAAAATTCAAAATAGAAGACAACATATTGCATGTCATCTTCGATTTCATAAATTAAACAAACATACTTTTCGTAAATAGAAGACGACATATTGCATGTCGTCTTCAATTTGTTTTAGCGCTATGTTGCAAATGAACCACCCCATACTCGCGTACTCTCTGTGTTACACCAGATGGGATTCTATGGTGTATACTCGTGTGGGTGGTTTAGCTATGATTTGGCCTTGATCACCCCGCTAGTTGAGAAATGACGTAGTGAAACTCATACTTTTCATCTTTGAGTAGGAGAAGCGACTGTTACTTTACAAGATGTCGCTATTATTTGGGGTCTCCCAGTCGATGGTAAGGGTATTACTGGTAAAGATAAAATAAGGCAACGAGTTGAATGACAGGAGTTATGTTACAGTCTTTTAGGCTTATGGATTGAAGATGAAGATATAAATGGGTACCATATTTACGCAAGTGTCTTGGTCAAACATTTGGAAACGTCCAAAATTAAGGATGATAGCACACCTTTACAAATAGAACAAGTTGCACGCACATGTGCATTGTTGCTTTTGGGTGGTCTTATGTATCTGGACACCACATGAGATTGTGTTCCACTTTTGTGGCTTTCTAAATTGAAACATGTTTCTCAAGTTCGCAGCTATAGCTGGGGTAGTGCTGTATTGGCACACTTATACAGGGAGTTATACAGAGCATGTCAGAGGACATGAAAATATCGGTGGTGCATTGCAGTTGTTGCAGGTTAATCAATTGAAATTAATGCACTATTGTTGATTGTTGTTTTGTTTATTATAATAATTTATTTATATAACCTCTGGTAGATTTGGGCATGATCAAAGATATCGGTTCTGAGACCCAGTATCACGTATAGTAGGATTGACATGATTCCCGTGACAAATGTGCATAACGAAGTAATACTTCAAATTCCTCCATATAGAGCAAAGTAGTATATTGTGTTTCTAAATCTTTTATAGAAATGAATTTTACGAAAAAAATAAAATAAAAGAATTTAGGATAATAGATGTTATATTATAACAAAAATAAAGGTAGAATTGTGAGTTCACATACAGAGATACGTTTCAGAATGCCTCAGGACCAATTAGAGAAGACCTTGATCTTATGTTGTTGAGTCAGGTAAGCAAGATAATTTGATATGCATAATATTATGATATGTTCATCTTAGTATTACATTTTTATGTATGTTTCTCTTGTTGCAGTTTGATTGGCAGTCATATAACATAAGTGACCCGAAAATCCAATCTTTGCCACGTGAATGTCTTGAACCGAGAGTGTGGAAATCAACTTGTCCATTGATATTCTATGCCATCGGTGAGGGGCATTATCCCGAACGAGTTTTACCCCAATTTGGACTACGACAAGGGATTCCTCGTCAGCTTGAATTTAATAATTTCTACTTGCATGGAATCGACCGTAGGGGGCAAGTAGGACGGAATTGGGAGACATTCCACAAAGACTACATTGCAATATGGAATGACCGACTTGTTCGGTCGGTGGGGAGAAACTATAATTGACGAATGCACTACAGAAGATAGATACGGCGAGTGGTATGATAAAATTACACGTCGTTATATATCACCTACTATGCATGTCGTCGAGTCGGGATTCCAACTGGGGGGAGGCACCATTGCGGGAAATTATGGTACGTAAAGAGAAAACTTACTTATAATTTGCAAGCTTAAGTTTCTATAAATTAATTAGCTCTTCATATTTAAGACGTTCTATACCATTTCAAGATGGTCAGATGTCAGTTATTACGATTGGATATGATTATAGGCCTCATAACACAGAGGGACTGAATTCATTGGTGGACCAACATAGATCCGTAGCTACCAACGTCCATAGAATCGTCACACGCCAACAGTCAACGAATGTTTTGACCAACGACCAAACAGAAGCACCAGAGGTTGGGCAAAGAAAAACAACAAGAAGGAGAACTCGTAGCATGAGGTCCTGTGGTTCTGAAGATGGAGTAGGTCCATCAACATCCAATCAGAGACCTGCATTCACTGGTCATGCGTTATCATCATATCCTGATCATACGTTTTATGTTAGTGCCCCAGAGTCATATCATGTTCCTGATCAGCCGTTTACTAGCGGTGCTTCAAATTCTTATAACATCCCTCAGTATTTATTTTCTGGAATAGCTGTTGCAGATCCATTTACATCAACACCCCCTGTATCGGAATGTGAAAATATTCAGGAAGATTGTGACGTACGTCAGCCACTACAACAAAATGATCAATTTCCATTGGCGCCACATGGGGATTTTTTTTCTGAACAGGTGGATATGTCATTTCTAAACCTAGGGCTTGCACCAGGATTTGCCCCTTCACACTCAGAATTCAACGATTCGCCCATCCCATAACCGGTATTGAGTACGACATATCGTGATCGTGGAGAGTCAAGTGGGACAACTGCATCAACTCGTCATGAGATTAATTTGATTGATAGTAGTACTTGTGATGATGAAAAAACACAACCTTCTGAGATGCAACGTCACTATTATGATTTTCGTGCTTATGAAGATGGGCAAATAGTTAGAGATCGCAGAAATAGGCGACCACGTCCTTGTGGTACTGAGTGACATTTTTGGACAATCATGATTTTCATTTTAAATAAACTACTTGAATAATTTATTATTCATAAAATAAAATATTTAAAAATGAAAGATGAAAAATAGAATTAGAAAATTTAAAGTCAATTGTTATAATAATCAATAAGTTTGAAAAAATTATATGTAATTAAAAAACCCTAACCTTAAAGAACTGAAAAAAGAAAAGAAAATTGAAGACGACATTTGGCATGTCTTCTTCAATTTTCGAAAAAAAAAATTGAAGTAACATCTGAAATGTTGTCTTCAATTTCCAAAAATGAAAATCGAAGACGACATGTTTCATGCCGTTTATATTAAAAATATAACAATTTTTAAATCATGTTATTTTTAGAATTTTTTTTTTTATTATTCTAATATAGAACCCCTAGATCCACACCATTGATTTTGTGGAATCCAAATGTAGGCTCCACATAATCAAATACTTTTTATGCTGGGACACAACAACTATTACCCACAACTTGCATAAACGATATACATATGGAGACGTATGAATTTGTTTTTTTAAGTAAGATTGATTTGAAAAGGTTATTTTTATTCACTAAAATATATCGGTCTTTAGTGGGTTATTTATTTTTTATTTTTTGAAAGAGGGTATTTAGTGGGTTAGGGAAGTCAGTTTTTGTTAGTTGACTAATCAGGCAAATAAACTCAATAGCCTTTACGTCATATTCCATTTGTTCCTTACGTCAGCAATGCAATTTAAAATAGTCCTATTTGACTTGTGAAAAAGTTTCCACGCCATCACAGAGAAGCCCTTCCGCATAAAAGAGCAATTTTAGGTTGGGAATCAATCGATCTACAAGTTTTCAAAACTTTGATTTTAACGTTTAATGGTTGCATCTGTAATACTAATATATATGGATGATTTTGTTTTAAGTTATTCTGCACAATTGGTTTTCTTTGACGAAGAGTAATTTTGTAATAGTATAAAAAAGATATCGCATCACTTAAACGCAACATGTTTAGAACAATAATAATTAACACGTACTCCAAACTGTAGAGGTAGTCATTTTCGAAATTAAGGCATGACACTGAGGTCTAATAATACGTAAATAACATATAAATAGAAATATATGTTTTATGTGGGGAACATAGTATCAATCTTTGAGGTCTAATAACACGTAAATAGAGATATATGTTACATATAGGGCACATAATATCAATCTTTGACTTTCATAATCACCATATCCAAAATGCCGATTTAAGTATCGAAATGTCTATCTCTAAGAATGATCCTTGAATTCTATTAGCAACTTCGTACTAACGTCCGATTATCCTAAAACCCAATTTTTAGCATTTTAAGTTGTTTTAAGTCCCAAAATTCTTTTAGAATAACAATCAATAAAAATCTCAAATTAATAATCCAATGTTTAAAAATCACCTAGCGTCCACTCATCTACCCCAACAAAGTTTTCAAACTTATAATTCAAAAAAGGTGATCAATATTTTTAGCAACAACTATTCTTGCTCCATTATCTTTACACTACTCTATTACGCTGGCATCCCAATTTTAATTTCTAAAGCAAAACAACTCTCCTTAGTCCTTACCAAATGCATGCAATCAATATACACATACACACGTATATATATATATATATATATAGGCTTCATCCAATTATCAAAAACATCACAAGCTTAAAATCTTAGCTTTAAGAACAACAACTAAAACACAAAGCTTAAGCTAATTGTAATCTCTCACTTCAATCAAGAAAGAGATGGAGAAAAGCGAGGCGACCACCATTGAAATTGCAGAGTCGAGCAAAGAAAGGAAAGGGAAAGCCCCGCTTCTTGGGGCCCCGGTGGCTTTTGAGCAAGCAAAGGTGGCGGGGTACAAAAGAGGCGTCGCGATATTCGACCTCATACTCCGAATAAGCGCCGCCACCGCGGCTTTAGCCGCCACCATCACCATGGGCACCACCGAACAAACACTTCCGTTCTTCACTCAGTTCTTCCAGTTCCAAGCCAGTTATGACGATCTCCCATCTTTCACGTGAGTCCTCTTCAAACCTTCTCCCTTTCCCGCCAACTAATACAAAATGCTTTTAAGAAAAATGTCATATATCACCATTGAGTACACTTGTAATATTAAACAAAAGTATATAGCACTGCTCATGCTTAACAACAGCTTGTATTCTAGCAGCAAACGGTTAGATGAAGTCACGGCATTATCCACTATCATTCATCAATGAGATGACTTTATCTTAACCACTTGAAATTTGCATACCCGAGGCATTGAAGTATTTTCCATCATTTCATTTGTTGATAAGGAATTTTAATTCTAACTTAGTGCAAAAAAATAATTTTGTTAGTGATTAGATGTTGGGCCACACCGAAATTTTGTTTTCTTACAATAAACCAAAAGTTTAAATACGTTTGTTATAAAAAAAATTACTTATAAGTTTGAGTTATCATAATTGATAGTTAGTAATAGATAAATTATGTATGAATTGTCATTAATTGTGAATTATGGATTGCTAATTGTCAATGAATGAACGGGAAATTCTAGCCCGCTCCCGGCTCGGCCAAACCCATGTGTATTTTTTAAAATAACTTACCAATTATATGACAAGTATAATACACTCTCCTGGTGAAATATATTTGGGCGCGGCCAAGCAGGTCTGGACTAAAATTTTCCATGAATGAACTACTGTTATTAAACAAATTTTAGTTTGGATTCAACTTAATCGAACTTAAGCGGTGAATGAATCATACTTTCCATGTAAATGAAATAGAGTTTGATACAGTAATAATTTGATAACATTTAATTTATGTTTAGTTGGATATAGCTAAATCCTTACCCATACCACAATTTCCCCATTGTTACAGCCACTAGATTTTTGGAAAGTACATGGTAGAATAATGAGAAAATTACCAGAAGACCCCTCATATTATGATCAATTACTGACAATCCCTGATATTTTCGAAAAATTACATAAAGTCCCTTCATGTTAAGGTATTCTTACAATTACACCCTCGTATATTTAAATTTTTTTACAATTTCACCCCTGTAAACCTTACAAATAAACCCCCTTGAGAGGATCTCGTATAATTTACCTAATCAGAGTTTTATTTTTGTGATTAGCACTAAATAGGGGGTGTGCATGTAATACACCCTAAAATAAATATTCACTTGATACATACAATACAATCGGTGGCAACTTCAATCCTTAATATTATCTTAGTATTACATTTTCTTAAAAATTGAAGTATTCACTATGAATTAATGACTAAAAATAATGTTATTTCTATTCATATACAGGTTTTTCGTTATAGCAATGTCCATCGTAACTGGTTACCTTGTCCTCTCCGTCCCCTTCTCCATCGTCTGCATTGCTCGACCTGTCGCCGTAGCACCAAGGCTCCTACTCATTCTCTGCGACACAGTAAGATTCTAAAATTTCTACGAATTTTTTTTTCCCGATTGTTTTAAAATTACAATCATTAAAATTGAAATCGAACGCACACATCTGAAGAATTTCGAATTTGATGTGTCCCATAAATAAGGATAATTACACTCACACCCCCTCAATGATGAGGTAATTACACAAACCTCCCTTCATTAATTGATAATTACAAATATACCCCCTTAGGAGTCTATTTGTAAGGTTTATAGGGGTGCAATTGTAAGAATTATTACACACAGAGGGTGCAATTGTAAGAAATCTTTAACATGAAGGGGTGTGTTTGTAATTATCAATTAGTGAGGGGAGGTTTGTGTAATTACCCCATCATTGAGGGGCGTGAGTGTAATTATTCCCATAAATAATTAGGGTAACTTGGTAATTTAACCCTTCTTTAATTTCAATTGGGCTTGTAGAGAATGGTATTATCTTAATACGATTGTAGGCTAAACTGAAATATTGGGCCTAATTATAAGTGACCCATCTTTAATTATAATCTAATGAGCTTATATATTTGAGGTATCATGCTAATAATTAAGGACAATGTAATAAATAATAAAATGAATTTAAGATAACTATAATATTAATTTATTATAATTATCATTAAGTGGACTACCTGAAAGGCTTTTGGCCAATGACCCATCAGAGTCACTATAATTACCACCTAATCAGTCATAAAT